>BPTQ01000002.1:27380796-27889584 GCA_019973895.1 Chrysanthemum seticuspe | reverse complement strand
TAGGTGAGTGGGAGCGAAGATACTTTAATTGCCAAGTACAAGTCCTTTACCCCTGACCGTTACTCCATTGAATTCGTTACATTACTTAAACTTATATGAACCGTAGCATTATTTTTACTACACGTTACATAAGAGGGGGCATCCAAACTTTATTCATTTTTGAACTTATTTAGCCCCGATACTTTTGAGTGGACAACGTTACTATTACTACTATATTACCGTTATGACTTTACTCCTCGTTGGAGACTGGCACTGGATAATACTTACTATACAAGATTACATTTAGTACTACATTACAATACGTACGTTAAGCCTACTATAAATATGGTGAATATGCGAAAATTTTATCTTAAATAGCAGCTTTATATACAAATACTGTAGAGCAGTACAATATTTTATGAAATGTTCATAAATGCAACTTTACTATAGAATGCTATTAGTAAATTACTAAATAATACTTTGATTTTGAAAAGCAGCATTTTATTACAGCAACTTTAAAGTACTTTCACTGATTTTGCTGGAGATTTTCGATCAGCATTTTATCACGTGTAGCTCGAAATCTTTTGCTTGAGTTGCCAAAACCCTTCGATCATAGTAATAGAGTTTCAAAATCACAAATTCAAAGGTAGGATTTCCAGAGCTTGTATTTCTTTTTATCTCCAATTCATATTATGAATACAGAGTTTTATATCAAATTCCTACCAAAAAGCCGTTTCAAATTTATTTGTATAAATTAAGTAATGTTGAGGCAATTAGTTTGCCAGCCTGTAAAACTATTTATATGAACCGTTAGAGTGAAAATAATCTTCTGTAGTGAAATATTTTTCCAGATGTTTAAAACAAGAGGTAAAATCAAGAGGTTTGAAAACAAGAGGTTTTCCTGAACATGAACCGTTAATTTCATAGAAGCGAGGGTGAGTGGATAGATCTATCGAGGGTGACACCTCCATCCGGGTTGGCGGATTCCAACCGGACGGATGCATTTCATTTCTTAATCATTATTTGAGTTGTTTGGCAAACACTCTGTTGGGGCGAACATCAGTCAGAGCTTCGGTGTCATGGACTTATAGCAATTGTATCATTTTTGTGACGACATTGTCATACATAATTTATACTTGTGGTAGTCGTATTGAACATTTTCAACAACTCTATGAACTCACTCAACCTTTGTGTTGACACTTTTAGCAATGTATTTTCAGGTAACTAAGGCATTCACTTCATGGCATGCATGTGGACATATCATAGAGTCGCGGTGACGACGCGTCTCACATGGGATTTATATACTTTAAAAACATCGTTTGACTTGTACCAAACTTACTTCCGTACATAGTAACTTTCATTTGGGACCTATCTTTGTAACTCTGAATGTTTTTATTAAATCAAGCGATGTATTTTCCAAACGACACTTTAGGTCGTTCAATATAACTGTGATTGTGATGCTATGACAGTCAATCCCCAGGAATTCCATTCCGCTGCAAAACAGGTAATTTGGGGGTGTGACAGATTGGCATCAGAGCTTCGGTTATAGAGAACTAGGTTGCATCATTGACCCTAGACTATAACTACATCATCATAGCATCTCATCATTTCATCATAAGTGCATAGTCTCTATACATGCGGTTTCATACGCACATTTTGCGAGTTATTTACTTTCATTTCAAAATCGATTGTCACATAGATGCCTTCAAATACTTATCCCATCATACTCACATCACTTTGACATGGAGAATGCCCTGTCATTCCCTATCACAATTTTAACATCAGTTGACTCAACACCGATAACATCAGATGATGAGACTGAACTCTTTTAGGAGGACGAAGTTGCACCTACACCATCACGATCACCATTGATTCACTGTAGGATCAGGACAATTATTATCATTCTGTTGAGACAGATCATACCATTTGGTAGGACTTACAAGCTTAGTCCTAGTGGGCCTATTAGTCATATATTTGATTTGCCGCTTGGGAAGCGTGCATGATTTGACACACCATTATCATTTATCGCTAAGACTATAGACACTACACCATCTCATAGGTTTGAGGACTGTGAGATTTCTAGGGCTATTGCTGCTAGACCGCCTACTACTCCTACACTTGAAACACGATTGGACCATCAACAGGAACATATAATAGGTACCTTTCAAGCTTATGTAATCTTTATCCTTTATTATCTCTATGATAATCACAACCTTTGTTCATTTCATTCTTTATTCCAATTGCCCAAATTTTCAATCATTTCGAGATGATACCTCACTATCTTACTAGGGGTTAGGCCAACTTTATTCTTAACCAATTAGGAGACTATTACCATTCTATGAGGTTTTCCCGTGTATCCTACAAACCATTCAACAAATTTTATTCCAAGTTATTCTGCTACTATTACATGAAATTATTTCACTTGATTTTATTCCGAGCTATTTTATCACCATCTTAGAAACGTTGTTTCATAAAGTTTTAAAGCAAGTTGTTTTATTACCAACTTATCAATTGGTTTTCAGTCATTTTATCAACGATTTAATATCATCATGCGAAACGATTTTCATGTTACTCTGAAAAATCATTGAGCCATTATCTTACAAAACAAAACGTTGAATACCATCTAAAACTTCGGAGGAACATAATACCATTTCAACAAAACCAAGCATCACATCATTTGTCCTCGATTATACATGGCTTGATCACCTATGTATAATTCAGGAAGAATTATGTCATGAAAGTAAAAAGCATCATTTCAAATCTCTTAAAACAATCTTCACTCAAAAGCAAAGCTTTGTAATCAGATAAATTGTTCATAAACATTTCTTCTTGTTAACACTTTATAGAAGCCTACGCCATTCATCCCTCACTCAACCGATAAGTTAGAATTTGATGAGTTACCTTTTTAGGAAAGGCTTTCTATATCATCTATGAGGAGGATTCCTCGATACAAGAAAACAATGAAAGGATTTCGGAATTTCCAACAAGGGCTAGAAGTATGTTGTAAGACGTTTCAAAACCCAACAAAAATCCTAAGACATCACGAGACATTACGAACCACTATCTTTGGACTAGAAGCCAAAATATATCATTTCAAAAGTACTAGTTAGACCGAGTTACGAGATTATTACGAAACAAATGCACACTAAGCAACACTATAGGGTTCAACCAAGTCTTCTAACCAAGACTACAGAACATTTCATTAAACATGGCCTTAACAAAATGTGAATTTCCCTTCAATGAGTTTTCTTTAAAGGAAAATTTGATTAAACCAAGGTTATCGATATAAACTTCCTCTAAGATATTGTGTTCTCTAGAAATCCCGAGTAACCTCACTTTCATATTAGAAGATGCAACATGTTTATACATATCGGAGAATCAATGACTCTCCATCTACAAGTGAAATTAGAACAAACATTCCTTGGTATAGTATAAACTGATATCTACTTTCTGGCTAGCATGATAACAATCTAAGTGATGAAATATTTTAGAAGCACTCAATATCGGAACAAATCTTGAAAATCAACCACTGCACCACATCACTTAAATATTTAAGGTTTTGTGACTTTACAACATATAGCAGGGAAACACTTCAATTATCAAACAATAAACATTTTAGTCATGGAGACTAAGCACCTTAGGCAAGTAAGATTCAAGTAATGACATTCGCTGGAACGAGAAATGCGAGGAATCACAACTATTACCCATAATATATTCCTTTCTATAAGGTCCTTTCCGACAGATTTAACATTTTGAAATTTGGCACGAGACACGTGGGATTAATTTCAGTTGTACCTAATGTAAGATAGCCAATCCTTCTTAGACTTCTAACAATCATTTCAATCTTTCCATGGAATCTATTAGGACATGAGTATCATCTATTATCCTCAGCTCAATGGTTAGAGCGAAAGAACAATTCAAACATTTCAAGATATACTCAAGGCATGTGTAATTTTTAGAAATGATTAGGCAAATCATTCTTCATCGAACAAGTTACTTTACAACAATAGTTAGCACCTGAACATGTTGACTACACCAATCGATGCACTATATGGTTGAGGCATCAATCACTTATTTACGGGCAAAAATCAGGAAAGTCCAACTCACTAGTCAATGAATCATTCATGAAACAACAAAGTAATCGTACAGGTCAAAAATCAGTTACAAACAACAACAAATAGCTAGATAAGCTACGTCAATGTACGACGCAAAAGATTGGAAATATGTTTCATAAGTTGCAAACCATTAGAATTTCAAGTTGGCAACAGATTTATGTTGAAAGTCCCGTCTTGGAAAGGCATGGTACGATTCAGAAAAACATTGGACGACCCAATGCGACTCAGATATCCTCACCTTTTCACAAGTAACAACATAGAACCTAACATGGACTGAATTCAGGGACTGAATTCCTTTTTGGTTGGGTGAATGTGACAATTCGTATTTTCAAGTCATTCTCAAAACATTACTCATGCTTCATTATTTATCATTTATCGTAAACTAGGTTTTTGAGCATCAAATTCACGTAACCGTAATGGTTTAGCTGTGAATTCATGATCATATCATCGAGGACATTTCATATAGACTGGATTTAGTCTACATAGCATTAATAACATCATTTCATATCGGTTCATGCATGGTTTTGCATTTATTCATTAAACGTTTATTTTTCCTATTAAATAAACGCTATCGCGTAAACATTATTTTGAAACATTGATCCGACACTTCCAAAAATAATCTTAATATATTTTTATACTCATATTTAGACTATAAAAATTATATTATCAATTTACCCGATGTTTTCAATTTATTTCGTATATAAATTGTTATAGTTTATATAATTACGACGGTTTTTGTAAATTCAAACCGATAAATATTTATTCACTCAAATCTTTCAAGAAATATATTTTTATAATTTTTATGACCTAAATATATTTTATCTTGACCCGTGAAAATTTATTTTTATCCAATACTACCCTAAATATTTAAAAGTGACTACAACTTATCACTTAATTACATTTAACCTCACAAATATTACACTTATACTTAAAAAAAAAAAAAAAAAAAAAAAAAAAAAAAAAAAAAAAAAAAAAAAAGATGAATGACTATCCTCCCTTGTCGACAAGGGAGGGATGAGTCATAGTGTGAATTGCAAAATATCTTTAGTATACAAGTATAATATTACTAACTTAATTACTTTCACTTCATTCAAATAAAAAGACCAAGACCCATTGTTTCCTCTCTTCCTCTCCAAAATTCGGCAGCCACAAGGACCAAGGAGGAATCATCATATAATTTTCAAGACAAGTTTATTTAAACACTAGTATCACTTGTTGTATAGGTTTTGCAATAAAAACCTCAAGTGATTAGGAAAAACCCTTTGTCCTTAAACCTCATCATATTTCTTGTAAGCATTCATATTCATGTTGTTATTTCATATTCATTATTATGGTCATATCATTTTATTTGAGAAACATGCAAGTTATGTGATGTTTATACCACTTTTTAAGGTTTTTGAGTGTTATATATTTATAATCCATCCTATAATTACTCCTTGTTATATATTAGTTTTGGTGATTTCTAGGAACCCATGACACCCTAAGAAGGTGTATTGTAGGATTTGGATAGCTTCGGAGTTGTTTTGAATTGGTTAGAATAGGTTTTGTGCGAGAAAAACTCATTTCGACAACTTTATATAGTGGTCTGATCTTATTTGTGAAATCTGGAAATCCGACAGTTTGTAAAATTTTTTGGTCTAGATATTTAGAAAATATACTTTAAAACGAAACCGTGGCCGCTTGAACAGATTAAAACGGAGTTATAACGAAGGAGATATGAATTTTTCAAGTCGGCGACGAAAATTATATTTTTCTGGAAATTTCAGCAACATTTGTTTATTTTGTACGAGTCAAAAATGAGGTTTAGGCGTTATAAAAATGTGTCGATTTATCGAAAATATATAAGTTACTTTGATAAAAGATTTGGAGAACTAAAATATTTGGAGAACTAATGATTTGGAGAACTAATGATTTGGAGAACTAAAAGTTTGGAGAACAAATATTTGGAGAACAAAAGTTTGGAGAACTAAAATGGAGAACAAAATTTGTAGACCTTTTTATAAAGTGATGTCTTCTAATAAAAGTGAGATCGCCAAGTATATTTATCAAAATGTCCGACCGTTTGATTAACGGAGTTGTAATGAATTAAATATGTTTATTTAAACTTTGCCGAAAAACCATCCTTAAACTATATTTTGAGACATAAGTATTATACTTAACCTCTATTTTTCTTTATGTTCGAGACCTTTAGGATGGAAACTTAAACACTAAAACTTTGAGATAATGATACTAGCTTCCCAAAACCGTTGAGTTCGTTTTCTAAAGCTCGATGTGCACTATTTTACGACTAGCTTTTAGAGGTCGTTTTAGTCACTTTCATGAAATTTCAACGACATTATTTTACGACGAAAAGTTTTAGTTTCATAATAAATCATTAAATGATTATCGTAAGATATCATTTCAACGTAAATACTTGTAAAGTATTTTATAACATGACGAGATGTCATAAACATATATTTCGACGATAAATTCTATTTTAAAAGCGTATAAGTGGTATAAATATCATCCGAATTGCATGCATAACATTACATCATGATTTACATTAGAACATATCATTCATAATAGGTCACGGTCAGAGGTTGCTCCTCATTTCAGTATTGCCATTATATCATCATTATCATTGCAACAGGTGAGTTTTCATAGCCCCGATTTATTCAAGTTTTTACTTATTTCAAACCTACGGGGGAGAATACATTGCACATCATTTTTATTACGATGCCAAGTATATTCAAATTCATTACATTGCTTAAGTTACCTCATTGCCAGTCCCCATTTCCTGAACATGAACCGTTAATTTCATAGAAGCGAGGGTGAGTGGATAGATCTATCGAGGGTGACACCTCCATCCGGGTTGGCGGATTCCAACCGGACGGATGCATTTCATTTCTTAATCATTATTTGAGTTGTTTGGCAAACACTCTGTTGGGGCGAACATCAGTCAGAGCTTCGGTGTCATGGACTTATAGCAATTGTATCATTTTTGTGACGACATTGTCATACATAATTTATACTTGTGGTAGTCGTATTGAACATTTTCAACAACTCTATGAACTCACTCAACCTTTGTGTTGACACTTTTAGCAATGTATTTTCAGGTAACTAAGGCATTCACTTCATGGCATGCATGTGGACATATCATAGAGTCGCGGTGACGACGCGTCTCACATGGGATTTATATACTTTAAAAACATCGTTTGACTTGTACCAAACTTACTTCCGTACATAGTAACTTTCATTTGGGACCTATCTTTGTAACTCTGAATGTTTTTATTAAATCAAGCGATGTATTTTCCAAACGACACTTTAGGTCGTTCAATATAACTGTGATTGTGATGCTATGACAGTCAATCCCCAGGAATTCCATTCCGCTGCAAAACAGGTAATTTGGGGGTGTGACAGTGATCTACAAGGAAACGATCTTATGTCTGGCACCCACAACTCAAGTTTATACACAATCTTAATGCAAGACATGATTGCTTCATCTCCCATCTGTCTCCTTTCAAAGGCAACATCTACAAAATCTTGGCTTTGGCACCGACGTCTCTCAAATTTAAACTTTCAAACCATAACCAACCTTGCTCGATACAAGCTTGTTGAAGGTCTCCCGAGATTCCGGTATTCTAAAGATCACCTATGTTCAGCCTGTGAACAAGGGAAAAGCACTCGTGCTCACTTTCCTTCAATGGTGGAACACGGCTCACAGCATGTGCTTCATCTTCTTCACATGGATTTGCGTGGCCCAATGCGCGTGCAAACGATTAATGGCAAACGCTACATCTTGGTAATTGTAGATGACTACTCCAGATGGACTTGGGTTTATTTTCTTCGAAGTAAAGATCAAGCTCCACAGATGATCATCACCTTTCTCACAAAAATTCAAGTTCAGCTCCGGAACACCGTAAGACAAATTCGAACAGACAAAGGAACTGAATTTGTGAATCAAAATCTTCGTAAATTCTATGAGAAAGTAGGAATTGAGCATCAAACATCAATCGCACGCACCCCAGAACAAAACGGAGTTGTTGAAAGACGAAACCGTACGTTAGTGGAAGCTTCCAGAATGATGTTAATCAATGC
Source organism: Chrysanthemum seticuspe (assembly GCA_019973895.1). Classification (NCBI taxonomy): domain Eukaryota; kingdom Viridiplantae; phylum Streptophyta; class Magnoliopsida; order Asterales; family Asteraceae; genus Chrysanthemum; species Chrysanthemum seticuspe. The sequence goes on along the minus strand of BPTQ01000002.1, from coordinate 27,881,413 downwards.
TAAACTTCCAGATTACTTGTGGGCTGAAGCCGTCTCAACTGCATGCTACACTCAAAATCGCTCAATTATTACAAAACGCCACAACAAAACACTTTTTGAGCTTATCCACAACTGAAAACTGAATCTCAAACACTTTCATGTATTTGGATATCTTTGCTACCCGAATAATGATCGTGATGACTTTGGAAAACTCAAAGCCAAAGCTGACATTGGAGTCTTTATTGGATACTGTGAGAATTCTAAAGGTTACCGGATCTGGAATCGTCGCACAAAGCAGGTTATGGAAACGATTCATGCCAATTTTGATGAGCTTACAGAAATGGCTTCTGAGCATAACAGCTTGGAACCCGGTCACAACCGTTTAAACTTCCCTCAAACCCCATCATCAGCTGAACTAAGCCCCCAGCTTACTCGTCAACAAATGGAAAAGCTATTTGCTCCTCCGTTTAGTGATGACATTGATGAACGTGCTCCAGGTGTATCCAATGTTTCCGCTGCTCAACCTGATCATATTCCAATACCTGATACACCTGCTACAACAACTATTGTTGAAAAAGCACCACCAGTTGACTCTACAACAACAGTTGAACAAACTGCATCCAACGACGCTACACCACCTGATGATGTTCTGAACAATGAAGTACCCACACCTACAGATTATGATCCAAATGCGTTCTTTAACCCGTTTGCTAATGAAACTGATGCACCTGATGTTGCAGAATCATCTACAAGCCATTTGAATCCTCCAAATTTGCACAACGTATACCAACATCAACCCTCTACACATCGTTGGACAAAATACCATCCTCTTGAGAACATCATTGGTAACCCGAATCAACCAGTCGTAACTAGACAACGTCTTCACACAGACGGTGAACATTGCATTTATGCACTCACTGTATGCCAATCTGAACTTAAAAACATTAAAGACACAATGACAAAAGACAACTGGATTGAATCCATGCAAGAAGAACTCAATCAGTTTAAACGTCTTGAAGTATGGGAATTGGTTGAAAGACCAACAGGGGTCTACGTGATTGGTCTCAAATGGATTTGTAAAACAAATTGGATGCTGAAGGAACCGTAATCAGAAATAAGTCACGTCTGGTGGCTAAGGGTTATAGACAGGAAGAGGGTATTGAATTTGAATAATCTTTTTCTCCAGTTGCTCGTCTTGAGGTTGTTCAGATCTTTCTCGCGTTCGCGGCTCATATGAATATAACGGTCTTTCAAATGGACGTCAAAACTGCTTTTCTGAAAGGGAAACTGAAAGAAACGGTTTATGTCAGCCAACCAGAAGGATTCGTTGATCCAGAATTCCCGAACCATGTCTACAAACTGAACAAGGCTCTCTACGGACTCAAGCAAGCCCCTCAGGCATGGTATGATGAGTTATCATCCTTTCTCCTATCTCACCAATTTGTCAAAGGTTCGGTCGACCCTACACTGTTCATACAATATCACGGGGCACACATTTTAATCGTTCAAATTTATGTGGATGACATCATTTTTGGGTCAATACATTTAAAATACTAAACGCTTTTTCAAAACTAATGAAAAAACATTTTGAAATGACCATAATGGGTGAACTTACGTTCTTTCTAGGACTGCAAGTTCATCAATCACCCCGTGGTATTTTCTTGAGTCAGTCCAAATATGCCCTTGAACTTTTAATCAAATTTGAAATGCAAAACTGTGACACCTATGCCATACCAATGGCACATACCAAGAAACTAGACGCTGATTTACATGGGAAATTGGTGGAACCTACCAAATACCGAAGTATCATTGGGTCTCTCATGTATCTAACAACCAGTAGACTTGATATTGTTTTTGCCGCATATCTTTGCTCCCGATATCAGTCGAGACCAACTGAAACCTACCTCTCCGAGGCTAAAAGAATCCTCCGATACATCAAGGGAACCATTAACTTAGGGATCTGGTATCCGAAGGATTCTGGTTTTGAACTAATAGCTTTTTCAGACGCTGATCACGCAGGATGCTTAGATTCACAGAAAAGTACTTCAGGAGCATTACAATTTCTTGGTGATAAACTGGTGTCATGGCAATCGAAGAAGCAGGATTGTACATCGTTGTCCTCAACCGAAGCAGAATATGTAGCTATGTCGGCGTGTTGTGCTCAAGTCATTTGGATGAGAACACAACTCAAAGACTATGGTTACGTATTTGACATAATCCCGATGTACTGCGACAATCGGAGTGCTATTGCGATCTCGTGCAACTCTGTTCAACATTCGAATTCAAAGCACATCGATCTTTGATATCATTTCATCAAGGAACACATGGAAAAGGGTACCGTTGAATTATACTTTGTGGGTACTGAATACCAACTGGCAGATCTTCTCACAAAAGCCTTAGCTCCTGCTAGGTTTAATGAGTTGGTCCACCGGATTGGTATGCGGTGTTTGACTCCAGCGAAACTGGATGAACTTTTAAAATATTCTTAAAAACCAGTCAAACACCAAAACTTCTTTTGTAAATATTTTCAAAAACAAAATACAAAATTATAAAATCTGATAAAACAACAAAAATATTTTTCTAACAATATTTATTTTAACATGGCAAGTACAAATCTTCCGTCAACACTTTAATCTTTCAAAATTCAGTATTTATATAGTCAAGTGTTGAGGGGGAGAAAAAAATATTTTTCGGTTTCATAAAACCTTGTACTTGCATGTTACCTCATCCCGGTTGTTTCTTTGATTAATGGTGGTCACATTTCTGGTTTACTGACACTCCCCGGACTCAAATTTATAAAACTTCACTATTTCTTAAGTCGAGGGGGAGTGTCGTCAAGTTTCTTTCCAAAATATCATTTGTTTGGTAACCAAAATGGAAGTTATGGCCGTTGGATGAAAATGGTTAAGGTGGAGGGACTAAATCTGTCAAAAGTTCAAATTCTCTTAAACAAAACACCTCCACCAAATTAACTCTTCACATTTATTACAACACTTAATATTTCACCAACTCTCTTCCACGATCCAAATTCGTTTCACAAATCCGTGTTTTTGATCATCAAACTGTAAGTGTTTTTATGATCTTTGTGGTTTTCTAAACAATGGTTTTGATTCTTATGCAAATCCAACGGTCCAATCTTGTGTTTGAGTGAGATTAGTGTTCTACGCGTAAGCCATGAACATAAATTCTTCATTTGTGTGTTTGTGTTAATGAAAATGGTGTTAAAATGCTTAAATGTTCATACATTAACTGTTTTCATCAAACAAATTCACCCAGAAACATGATTTGAACGATTTTGAGAATTAGGGTTTATGCGTAACTTTGGGTGTTTTCAAATGTGAGTGTTTCTGGTTAAAAAGGTAGTTGTGTGATGTTGTTTACATGTTGAATTGATCAAATCAAGGCTTAGAACTTACCCAGAAACACCAATTATGTTAAAATTGAAAATTAGGGTTTATGTTCATAGCATTTGGGTATTTTTGATCCGCTTAGGTTTTGATGTTAAAACTTGGATAAAACAACTCAAAAGGCTTCCTAGACATCCCAGAAAAGTTTGGTGTCAATCCTATGGCTAGAATCCTTACTCGTAATTCTTGAAAACTAGGGTTTAGGCTTTACGCGTATAGGTGTTCTACGCGTAAACTGTGTTAATTGAGTGTCCATGTGATAACTGAAAGGGATTGATTGTATGTGTTAATATTGATGTTATGATGAAATTATTTCAGGATTTCTACGCGTGATAATTCATAATCAAGGTTACTAGAACTTCTACGCATAAGGATCACCTTACGCGTAGCATGTTATGCGTAAGAGAAATCTTACGCGTAACCTTTACGCGTAAGGTTCTACAATGGGGACTACGCGTATCCTGTGAAGGATATGCGTAAACAGTAACCTTTACGCATAAGGTTCACTCTTACGAGTAAGACTTACGCGTAAGGTTCCATATACGCTTACGCGTAAGCTTTACGCCTAAGGCCCTCTTTTCCTACACGTAACATTTCTTACGCGTAAGTCTAGATCCTATGCATAAGCTTATGCTTACACGTATAACCATTTCTGTTTACGCATAAACTTAGAACTTTACGCCTAAGCCTAAATACAACCAAAATTATGAATTGTTACGCATGTAAACTTGTAACTAAATAAATCATAACGTCACGAAACCATAATGTCACTAATAAGCTTAAAATGTTTAATAAGTTGTGAAAATAAGTGAAAAACTTGGACTTTAAAACTCAAAGTTAATCTACTCACGAAACTTTTCACGACGTCTTTGGACTATTAGACTAACACGTGCATTGGACTCGTAACAATCATTGACATATCACACTCAATAAATAGACGATAAAATCAACCGTTGACTAATGTAATGTCTTTCGATATGTTGGTTCTTTTGGCTAAGTATCTTTTAGATCACGACATGGACGCTCAAATGCAAAATGTTGATGCACCAAATGTTCTCACTATTGAAGATATCTTCCCTCATGGTTACCCAATGAAGATCGGAAAGAACAACCTCAGAGCTGATTTTGATAACTTCTATTGTTCTGAGTCTTCGTGTCAGATTACGGTGGATATACTGAAGACTCACCCCTATCAGAACATGCTCATAAACTCTGCTACTGTACCGGAGATCTACATTCACCAATTCTGGCATACAATGCAAAAGGTCAAAGGTTAAAATGTTGTGACAGTGACCCTTAACAACAAACAAGTCACCATCACACTAGCAGATTTAAGGGCTATTCTTCTTATTCATGTCATCGAGCCTACTGAATACAATGCCACTCCAACTGAACAGGTCGTTCTCCAGTTCATGATCGACATCGGCTATGATGAAGCTACCGGGGTAATCACAAAGCACTCATCTGTTGATCTTAAGAACATTCCCCAGCCATGGAGAACCCTCTACATAATGATTGCCAAATCCGTTTCCTGACGTGATAGTGGTCATGAGCATCCCAAGCTCATGGAACTAAAAATATTTTGGGCTTTGGTCAACATGAAAGACATAGAATTTGAAGCTCTGATATGGGACGACATGATGTCTTACCTTAAAAAGCTTAGCACCAAAATCTTATATGTAAGATATAGGATTTCATAAACACACTAAACCATAATCACAAGAGGCGTTTAAGTAGTTTAGAGAGAGAAAGTTTTAGAGAGAGAAAGGGAAGAGAGTTGGGAACTATGTGAAACAAAGAAAAATGGTATTGAAGCTCCAAACCTCTACCTTGGGAGGTAGAGGGTATTTATAGTGTCTTACAAATAAACGCCACCTACGGGCTGTGGATCAGGCATACAGTGGGTAAAGACCCGTCCGTCCTCCATGATATTACATAACAAACTACTTAATAACATAACTTGACTACGACTACGAGCTTTCTAACGAATACATATACTTGAGGTGACCGACTCTTTAACGATTGAATTTTCTAATTCCTAACAATCTCCCCCTAAGGGAGGTCACCTCAATTTACAATGAATACAAGCAGATATTACATTATATTGTTCTAGGATTCTTGATTAAGTCCTTTGCTCAGTAGCTCGTAGTATTTGATTCTTCATGTTTTGCATGATTGGATAATTCAAGTGGAGGTCTTTAACTGATCCACGTGATGATGAGTTTTGATTCATCCTTGAGATAATCAGCTAAAATAAATCTTTGACTCTTCCATTGTGGTGTTGGTATTATGTGATGTTGTGACATTTGGACCGGCATGCTCACATTCTGGATCATGATGTATTCTCATCAGAGTAGCGGAAGCTTTTATTGATTCATGATATTGGCAGCAGTGTAGCAGAAGCATGGAGTGAAAATATCAGAGTCATTGATGCACTAATCATGATTTCTTTCGAGATGAATGTGTTGAGTGAGCATGCGGCTATGGATTGACCGCTTCATTCTGATCAGCTGCAAACGTCGGGTGTTCATGCATACAACAGTTAGCAATAAGGTGCACGAAAGTGTCTTTGATCACTTTCGTTGAATTGAGGTACACAGCCCACGGTTCCCCATTAATCAGTACATGTACTACCTGTGATCAGGTAAAATTCCAAAGAATTTCCTTGACAGGGTTTCGCAGCTACTCTAGCTATTCTCAAACCGAAACGTCTCAAAGAAGACAACACGGAGTGAGTGAACCAGCAAATTGAGATTCACTGATTGATGAAAAGATATTTGAGAAACAATCGTGTATCGCTTAATAGAAATTGTTTTTGCAATACAACGAAGGTTTTACTAAAAATCAATTATCAATCGTAAACACCTTTTATTTTGAGAAATTAGTACACAGTCGATGTGCTACAGAAAAGAGTTTTTAAGCACAACGACTGGTTTTTCAAAGGTATCCGTCCATCCATAACCTGAACCAGGAGTGATTCAAAAGATTGAATCGCCCCATTGTTTCTGTTCAGTTGTCACATGGTTGATCTATTGGATAGATCTCACATGCCACCCACCAGGAGCTTGTTTGATGTCGGCTCCAGAAGGCTTTACATCTTCATTGTGAATATGTTTACATATCACTCGGATGTTCTGGCAATACCACAAGGATAATGCGTAGGACTCAAGATATAATCTCTCTTTCCACAATGTGTGAAACAGAGAGTCTTCATTGAAAGTGTTCTAATGAGATTTATTGATGATCTCGTGGCTCTAGACTCAATTGTGCATATTTGGTTCCTATGTCGGAGACTAGGGAGAGGGTCTCCTTCTTCAATATCAACAATCTCTAAGAGAAGGTCGATAGATTATGTCGGTTCCCCGTGAGAATGAAACAAGTCCTTTTAAGAGGAACTTGAGTGGTTTGGGAAGATGAAGTACGGTGCGTCACTGGGTCCATGACGTCTTGTCTTCAATACCGATGTTACCTTGGTAACCACCAGTAGCATATGAATTGATCCCGGTATCTGCCCTAAGGTTGAATAATTGGAGGGCTATTTGTTTTCACCCTTTTCTCATTCAATTCTTTTTCATTCTTCAACCCCTTCAGTGCTTACCGAGACTTCATAACTAGAACCTTGTTGGGTTTATTCCAGTACTAGCTCAGTCTCAGTCTGCACTCTTCCCATATCTCACATTTCTCCTTTTTTTCATCATACCTAAGGACTTCTACACTATCTAGTGGATTGTCCCTGGGTAGATCCCTCCGGTTCTGGCGGATCAAGGGACCTCAACCTAACCTTATCATCCTTATATCACCATGCATAAAGTAAAGTTGGTCGGTCTTTTGGTATTGATCTTCCGCCTTGAAACCAATTGAAAACCATTTGAAAATCAATCCAGATACTTGTGATATATTATTAAAGCATTTTGTAGCTGAATTGTTTTGATATTTTAGAAATGCTCCCCCTCAACATATGCATAAAATTTAGAAATTGTTTAGCACATGGAGGCAAGAGATCTTTGAAATCGTTAGATTAAGAATGAAAGGTCCAATCTTTTGATTAACATTTTCTAAAATGATCATCATCACTTCCCAATCAATTTGAGTAGATAAAGCATTTTGAGGAAGGATGAGGTTTTCACACGTTTGCTCCCCCTCAATATGTGCCTCGAAGTTTGAAAGAGTTTTGCACATATTAGAAGAAACTTGCACTTAGAGACAATTCAATCACGTTTCAATAATTTGAGGTTTAAAGTAGATGCTCCCCCTCAACATGTGCAAGGAAAATTTGAAATCGTTTGTCACATGCGGGGGAGGAAAACTTGCTAAACACTTAGGAAACCATTTATCGAATTATCAGTTTAAATCCAATATAAATCACAAATTCTCCCCCGATCACAATTATCAAATCATTTGAGATTTGTGATCTTTGTAGATTTAAATTGATTTTGAAAGCTTTTAATGAGAATTGTGTCTTGATTATGAAAAACGTTTTAAGTGATAAGGATTGGATTTTGAGATTTTAAACTCCATTGATTAAACATGCATGATTATCTTTTGAAGACATAATAATAGCCAAGGTCTTGAACCAATTGTATAAAATATTGTAAAATATTTAGAGCATACCTTGCTCATTTAAGTGCTAATTGTTTGAGAAGAACACTTTTTGATTTACCTGAAAAATCATTCTCCCCCTCAATCAATGACGAAAGTTGTTGATTGATGGATTGAGATTTTGACACTTGATAAGTTCTTATGATTTTCAAAAATAGAGTCCGAAGAGTTTTCAAAACAATTTTGTTTTCATTAGATGACAAATATTTTTCAGAAGAATCATTAGAAGGAAAAATATTTGAAAAGAGAAACATTTGTCTTTTTGATAACAAACATTTATTATAAGAAACAGAGCATGAGACTTGAAACATGAGAAAAAGCATGGCTCTGTTTTTTTTTCATTTAAAACGGGTTACTGCCTGAAATGACAATAAACCACCATTTTTCTTGGCCTTTTTTTTTTTTTTTTTTTTTTTTTTTTTTTTTTTTTTTTTTTTAACTATGTACATTCGAAGAACATCTAAAGACCCGTGACATTCTTTGAATGTCAACACAAAGTCCGTATATGATATCGAATAAGGAAAATCATGACAAAATAAAAATATTTTTGGAATTTTTCAAGATTTTTTTTTAATTTTTATGGATTTTAGAGAATTTTATAATTTAATATTTTCTTTTGAGGTTTTTTTTTTTTTTTTTTTTTTTTTTTTTTTTTTTTTTTTTTTGAATAAATATATACAAGAGATAGATGAATAAAGACCTTTACTCCTCGTCTTCCTCTTGAAGACGCTTGAGTGTTTCCGGTTGTAAACTCTTTAGACCAAGACGTGGAAGGATAAACTCAAAACGTTCTCTAGGAAGAGCTTTGGTGAAGATGTCTGCTAATTGGTATTCAGTCCTCACAAAGTAAAGTTCCACCACACCGTTTTCAACTTGCTCCCTGATGAAATGATGTCGAATGTCTATGTGTTTTGCTCTTGAGTGTTGTACGTTGTTGCATGAGAGAGCAATAGCACTTTTATTATCACAGTACAAAGGAATTTTGTTGAATTCAAAGCCATAGTCAGATAATTGGGATCTCATCCATAGGATTTGAGCACAACAAGATGACATGGCTATGTATTCAGCCTCTATAGAGGAAATAGAAGTACTCATTTGCTTCTTTGAAGACCAGCTCACAAGCTTATCACCCAAAAACTGAGCACCTCCAGACGTACTTCGACGAGTATCTTGACATCCTGCATGATCAGCATTTGCATAGGCTGTTAGTGACATACCGGTGTCCTTCGGGTACCAAAGTCCCATATTGATGGTTCCTTGCAGATACCGAAAGAGCAGTTTAACCGCTTCAAGGTGCTTTTTAGTAGGCTTTGCCTGGTATCTAGCACACATGCAAACAGCGAACAAGATGTCTGGTTTACTAGCTGTGAGGTACATCAGGGATCCTATCGTACTACGATATTTCGTTTGGTCTACCATGATCCCTGAGTGGTCCTCATCTAGTTTAGTACGTTCAATCATGGGAGTGTCAACAGGGTCACGAGAATCAAATCCAAATTTCTTTAAAATCTCATTTGCATATTTAGATTGATTTATAAAAATGCCTCCGGGACTTTGTAAAATTTGTAATCCCAAGAAAAATGTTATTTGTCCCATCATTGACATTTGAAATTTAGAACCCATTTCATTTGAAAAACGGTCACACTCATTGGGGTCAGTCGAGGCAAAGATGATATCATCAACACAAATTTGAACGTGAATTAAATGTTTGCCTGACTTCCTGGTGAACAATGTAGGATCAACTGCTCCTTTGCTGAATCTAGTAGATAGAAGAAACTTTGATAGCGTATCATACCATGCCCTTGGAGCTTGCTTTAAACCGTAAAGAGCCTTCTTCAAACGATAAACGTGAGTAGGATGCTCTGGATTCACAAAGCCTTCAGGTTGGCTGACGTAGACGACTTCCTTAAGATCTCCATTAAGAAACGCCGTCTTTACATCCATCTGATAGACTACCATGTTCTTACTTCCAGCATTAGCCAAGAAGATTCTGATTGCCTCGATACGAGCAACAGGAGCAAATGATTCTTCAAAGTCAATACTTCTTCTTGACGATATCCTTTAGCCACTAACCTAGCCTTATTTTTCAACACATCACCATGTTCATCAAGTTTCACTTTGAAGATCCACTTTAGAGCAATGATCATAGCACAGTCTGGAGCAGGTACTAGTTCCCATACATCTAATCAATCAAACTCATGAATTTCTTCTTGCATGGCATTGAACCAGCTGTCTTCATTCTTAGCAGTTTTAACGTCTTTAGGTTCAATCTTAGAGAGTATGGAGTTGAAGAAGCACCATAAGGCATCAGTAGCAACTTGTTTACGAGTGGATACTGGACGAGAAAGGTTTCCAATGATGTTTTCTAATGGATGATCATGAGTCCATTTCCTAAGGTGTTCATGTGGTTGTTGTTGAGGAACTGAGGTAGCTGAGTCGATTTCTCCTGATGAAGATGGTTCTGATGATGATTCAGGATCAAATATATTTTCAAACGGAGCATCTTCAGGAGTAGCAAAGGGATTAACTTCATCATTGATGCCGAAAACAGTTCCATGATGTACATTCGAAGATTGATGATTTATTGATGAGACAGAGTGATCAGCAGCAGGCGCTTCTTGACTTAATGATATTGAGACTGAAGGGTTGACTTCATTCACAAGGATAGGAGCAGCCTCTGTTGATGGATTTGACATTTCATTAGCATTTGGTTCATAGTGTTCATCGAACATTGGATCAAACAATTTCTTTAAATCATCTTCAGTTGGAGGTACATATGGAGTTGCTGTAGAGGAATTTGGTACAAGGGATGAACCAATGGGACTGTTTTGAAGCGCAGGTCCAGAACTGGATTGTCAAGAAGCCATTAGACAGGTCAGCTCATCAAACGTAACGTGAATTGTTTCCATGATATTTCGTGTTCTTTTGTTGTAGATTCGGTATCCCTTTTTCTTTGGTGCATATCCTACAAATACTCCAATATCCGCTTTAGCTTTAAGTTTGCCTAAGTCTTGGCCCTTAATAGTTGGATAACACAATGCACCAAACACACGAAGGAATGGAGATTAGGTTTTCTGTTGTGGACAAGTTCATATGGAGTTTTTCCATGAACAGTGTGAATCAGGGATCGATTTTGTGTGTAGCATGCAGTGGCAATGGCTTCACCCCAGAGAAACATTAGAACCTTTGAGTAAATCAGCATTGTTCTTGCGGCTTCCACAAGAGTTCGATTTCGTCTTTCAACTACACCATTCTGTTGAGGAGTTCGTGGAACACTTCTTTGATGGCTGATTCCAACACTTTCATAAAACTCACTAAGTTGTTTGTTAACAAACTCAGTTCCATTGTCTGTTCGGATGATTCTGACAGTTTTGTTAAGTCGAACCTGCAGCTGTTTGATGAGTTTGATGATGATATCTGGAGTTTCATCCTTTGTCCTTAAGAACTTGACCCAGGTGAATCTAGAGTAATCATTAACCACAACTAACACATATTTCTTCCCAAAGATATTCTGCACTCTCATGGGTCCACATAAATCCATGTGAATTGTATGAAGAACTTCTGTAATTGAGTTTGTAGGTTTGGGTTTATGGGCATACTTCTTGATTTTTCCCAATTGGCATGCTGAGCAAAGATGATCCTTTTCATACTTAAGTCTAGGTAAGCCTACAACTAAGTCCTTTCTGGAGAGATCATTGATGGTGCCGAAGTTCAAGTGATTGAGATGACGATGCCATAACCATGACTTTGTTTTCGAAGCCTTTGACAACAAGCAAATTGGAGAAGACTTCATCATATCTTCGATAGAGATGGTGTATAGATTTGAACCACATGTTCCTCTTAAAAGTTCCTTACTACCAAGTTCTCTAACAAAACAAGTATGTTTTCTGAAGGCTACTTCTAGATCAGAATCACAAAATTGACCAACAGAGAACAAGTTATGACCAAGACCTTCCACATAATATACCCTGGAGATAACGCTATCACCAACAACATAATCTCCATAACCCATAATTGCACCGAAATGATCGTTGCCGAATCTAACTGTCCCGATAAATTTGCTCACGAAGTTCATGAGCCGTGACCGATCTCCGATCATATGCTTGGAACAGCCTGAGTCCAGGTACCACAGAACGATTTGAACGATCTGCAGTTGAACACAGACAAGAATGGATAACTGGATATTTGGGATCCCCATGCAAGAATGGGTTCCATTTGGTTAGTAACAGTGATTGGAACACCCGCATCAGAAATAGAAACATTCATATCAGAAACAGAAGCAATGGAATCATTAGGAATAAATGCGGTGCTGGTGTCCGTATTTGACCTATTCAAAGTATGTTCACTTCTTAAAGGAATAGTTGTACCAGTAGGCATCCATTTTCTAGTGGGCATTGTCTTAGCAGATTGAGGGCAAAACAGATTAATCTTATGGCCAAAAGGTATCCATTGATAACCTATCTTACTAAATGTTCTTCCTGTGGGTTTCCACTGTTTTCTAACATTCTTTCGTTTTTGCCTTTTAGCCTTCTTAGCATGAATTTTTTTCATTAACAATTTTAACTGGGCACTTGACAGCGTTAGACAAAACATTCACACCACATTCATGATTAGCAATAGAATTCAAGCAGACATCATTACATGGTTTGCAGATAGTAGCAGAATTCGAATTAATTACAGTACGCTTAAAGCTAATACTAGAATCAACACGATTCATTTTATTCAACTCAAACTTAGTGTCCCTAGGGTGATCTTCTACTCTCTTCCAATGTACATTCTTAGCTTGCGAGGTCCTATCATTCCTTGTATTGCCATGAGACTTTGACCCGCTTGCTTTAATGTCACAGATTACTCCTGTAGAGGGAATGGGAACATTAGTTGGTTTTACTACTTTTTGCATTTCAGGTTTAGAAGTGCTTTGATCTGAACTACTTGAAGGCACACTGAAGTTCACTTTCATAACTCTAGAGGTGCTGGGATCTGATCTGCTTGAAGGCACACTAAAGTTCACATTCATAACATTGGGCATTGAATGAATTTCGTACTTGGCACTAGGCATAGAACACGGTATCAAAGGATTAACTTGCTCACCTAAGGATTTTGGGCATATTGTAATTAAGCAATCTAGAAGTTCTTGAGATCGTTTGGCATATAGGCATGCATGGCCAATTGCATTATCAAGTGGTTTCTCTAACTTATCTTCTTCTGCAATCTCACGGAGACATTCTAGGCTGTCCTTAAGGTATGAGAAATATGTTTTAATAGCAATTTTGTTGTTCCTAAGATGAGGAGGAACATATTTCACAGACAAAGCATATTTATTACAAGCACGCACCTTTGATACACCATTCTCCTCATTGGCCATTAACATTTTCCCTTTTACCTGACTTTTCAGATTCTCAATTTCCTTTTGCAACGAAGTTATTTTTTCATTATTTTTGTTACGAGTGACCTTTAATGATTCAAATAACTCATTGAAATGTTGTTTAACCTTTTCATTTTCTTTTAGAAAACTCTCATTTTCCTTTTGTAAAGTATTAACCAAGTTTTGAAGATGTAAATTTTGAGAATTCTGAGAATCTAAAGAAGGAGGCATTTGGGATCCAGTCACATTGTTCTTATCACCCTTTAATTGAGAAATTTGGGCTTTCAACTTTCTGATCGTGTTACGATGAGCTTGAATCTGTTCATCACGTTTGTTTAATTCAAAAACTGCATCAAACTCTGGAACATCCGAGGATATCTTGATGTTTGAGGTTTTAACATTTTCTCTGAGGTGTTGATATTTTAGTTGTAAATCAAAATGTTCAACTTCTAACTTAGAAAAATGTTTTACCAAGTTATCGTGATCATCCTGTTCAATTTTCTCACTTAGTTTAGAGTTTTTGATTTTAAGCTCAATGACACGATCATGGGAGACTTTCAAAGCAACAGATAATTCATGAAATTGAGAAGCAACAATAGAACAATTAGTAGCAGTGTAGAACACATCTTGAGAGATACATTCAGAAATCAGATTCTCATTTAATGTATGCAAGTTCTTCCTCTCAATTTCATTATATTTTAATGCTTGCTCATAGTCACTAACCTCAACTATCATTGCATCAAATTCCTTTTCCATTCCTTTAATATCTGAATCCATCCCCTTTTTAAGACTCTCAAATTGATCTTTTAATTGTTTAAAGAAAGGCATGACCTCAGTTAAATAGCATTATTTTGTTTGCTCAAAACCCCTTTCCCCTTCAGTTATCCCAGTGGGTGTGATCCTTTTCTTACAAGTTTTCTCAAAGTCAACAAATAATTGAAGTATAACATATTGACTGATTAAGGTCTTGCTTTTAGTAGCTATAGTTCTAGGAACTAAATGCATTGGTGTATTTGGAGGATACACAGTTGCTGCAGGCATTTTCCTAAGAGGAGGGTTTGTTTCAACAAGATTTTTAGCTTTTTGCTTATCTAAGTCCTTTTTCCAGAACACTTGTTCGGGTGTTAACAAAGTTTGAGGCTTAAACTTGTTCAAGGAAATCCAATTTTCCTTTTTGTAATCATGGGGTTTGATCGTTATGTTTTTCTCTTTACATGCAAGATCGTTAAACTTCTTATCCATTTTCTCCCTAGATGCATCATTTAATTTTCCATCTTCTTCAGTGCTTCCAATACATGATGGTGTTTGCCTAGGTTTAAGAATCTCATTACCATCATACAGTACCTTATGAGCAGTTCTAGCCTTTTTAATGACCTCTGGATTTGGTTCCTCTACAAGGGGAATGCTATGCTTATCGCTTAAGACTCTATGCTTAGTGATCAAGTGAGCAGTCTGAATGGTATTCCCTTGTACGTACAACTTATTTTCAAGCTTGTTTTTCAAAGTTTTTAGATTGGAAAAATCATTCAAAAGTTTTAATTCCTTAGCATTGAATTCTTGCTTAAGCAATTTAACATTTTCTTGAAGTTCTTGTTTTTGCTTAGCAGTTTTAGAAAGTTTTTCTTGTAAGGATTTTAACTCTTGTTTTAATACTTCTTCTCTAAAATTACTTTTTCGAATAATTGTACGCATTTGGTCATCCATTTCCTGCTCACGGGTGGTTAATTCAAACTTAGCACGTTGTTCATAAATAGCAACTCGTTCTTTATAGGTATTAAGTTCAGAGATAACAGAATCATTAGGGGCACACGCAGTGTATTCATCAAAAATATAGTCATCATTTACTGCGGAAGATGCATTACTTGGTACACACTCACTTTCACTTTGCTTCACATATTGATCGTATGGGACAATATTACTATTACCCTCATCATCAATATCTGATTCATAAGTCTCAAGAGATTTGTTAATACAAATAAGCCGTGATAACGTTTATTTATATTTTACGATCTTCTAATGTTTTGTCGATAACAAATATAAAATCATTTTAACGAAACAAATAGAGTACGTAAATAGTTTGAGTTAATAGTTTTCTAACATACTTACGCTTTCACATAAAACACTAAAACAAGTATAAGTGATTTTATGATTTAGATACATATGTACAACAACTAATGTTTACATATTGGGTTAAACATATACTTAAACTAAGTATACTAAAATGGGTAAAAACTAAGTGTATGCTAAATTGGGTAAATACAAGTATATACTAAATGGGTAAATACTAGCAAATGGTTTTGACCCATAACCCATGGTTTTATATATACCACTTAACCAAGTTCATTGTATCCTTAAGATACATTGTATCTAGAAAGAAAACCATGGATCAACCCATAACCCATGACCCATGACCCTTAACCAAAAATACCCATGGGCAAAGAGGAGCGGACCACGGATCCCTAGCTTTGTGCTAGCCGGATCCCTTGTGGTAGGGATCCGTGGGATCCGGGGAAACAGAAGAGAATTTCCTCTATAAATAGAGAGCCATTTCTTCCTCTCTATGTGTGCTTTTTACATATACTTCCCCAAAGTATTCTAACCCTCTAACCTCAGACCTAAGTGATCTATGTAGTTTGTCTTTTGTTTTTGTGTGATCTACTAGGTTCCTCTTAAAGGAAAGATCACCACCTCTTGAAGACGTGCAAGCTCAAAGTCCATGAGTTGCCATGCTTCGTCATCATCAAGACTACTAAGGTTATCTTGTTGATAGTTCTTCCTTTCTCCATAGATGTTGGGTTGAAGGCATTAGTGAAGAATGTCGAAAGTGTCAAGATGAAAGCATTAGTGAAAGGTGCTCATCATCCGTGTCAAAGCATTAGTGAAGGATGCTAAAGGTGTCAAGACGAAGGCATTAGTGAAGGGTGCCAAGCGTTGTGTCAAAGGCATTAGTGAAGGATGCCAAAGAATCAAATCAAGTAGCATTTGGGAAGAATGCCTAGGTCGTATAATCGATGAGGTGCATCGTTATACATATATGTATTTGTTTATATACAAGGATGGTGATATCCTTGATGGTGTTGTAACAAGGAGTAGATCTCCTTGAGATTAGGTGTTGTGTCATGAAGGTGTAGTTCACCTAAGGTGTAAAAGAACTAGGTGCTTAGCCTAGTACCTAATAAAGGGTAGGCGACGTTGTGAAGGATTAGTTCTCCTAAGGTGTGAAAGAACTCGGTGGTTAGCCTAGCACCGTATAAAGGGTAGGCGACGTTGTGTTAGGTGTGGTTCGCCTTGGTGTGAAAGAACTTGGTATTTAGCTTTGTACCGTAAAAAGGATAAGCGACGTTGTGAAGGCTTCTCCGCCATAAGGATTTCGTGTAGTGTTTACGAACTCTCGAGTAGGTGACTCGGGGAGTGGAGTAGGGCAATGAAGGTGTCCTTGTAGCCGAACCACTATAAATACTTGTGTCGTGGTGATGTGCTTCTTACTCTTTATCTTTCATTACACGTTTATATATCTATCTATCAACGTCTAACATAAACAATCAAATAGATTGACATAAGTCGATCTAAATATTTAAAAGAAAGTTTTAAATTGGTAAAACTATTCAACCCCCCCTTCTAGTTTTACATAATTGGTATCAGAGCTTCGTTACCAAGTTTCTTAAAGTATGTTGTACTTTAAAGACTCAATACGATCCGTGTACATTTGAAAACTACAAAGAAGGATTATCTTCATCATATTTTAAAATCACTATATTGTTTATTGTTGGACAATGATAGAATGATCTAACATTTTTTTTAAGCATTATCCATACTTGAGTTTGGAGCTACCAAGAAGAGCATAAAGAACTCATCTAAATATTTCCTTTCGCAAAAAGAATATTTAGCCAAGGTATGATTACTAATCACTTGCTTTTAATTTTATTATTGAAATCATAGTTGCATGATTGATTAGTAATTATTCTAATAGTTTTCTATATTAAAGTCATTATCAAAAATAGTATTCTTCGACTTATTTGTAGAAACTACACTATGATTTCGTAATAATGACATTTTGGTTATTTGATAACCATTATCATTATTCATCACAAAGAATTTATTGACACTTCATCTATGTCTATAAATTTTCATGTGAAATTTCTTATGTTATAATAAAATGAGATTTTATTATAATGTTTGAAAAGGTTCCCAAGAATTATGACTAATTCTTAAAAAGGGAACCTCGTCTAATAGGAATAGTACTGAATCTTCAAAAACCTCAAATCACAAGTTTTAGAACCTTAAACACCAAAACATTAGGTTGTTTAGAATTCCCAAACCTTAGTTATCAAGGAATGTTTGAGCTGATTTTTGCTGTTATGCCGGATCCCTCGGTTTACACTAGCCGGATCCCAAATGAGAGGGATCCGCGGGATCCGTGCAACAGAAGACAGTATATGATCAAGAATGATCACTGTGGATGTTCCACAATAATACTCACCTCAAAGACTCACGAACAAAAACCCAGGTACTGTTCATAGGAGCAAATTGATCATTCTTCTCAAGTCTAACAATCACTTGTGTAAGTATAATCTTCACTACATTGTTATTTTAATTCCTTGATTCTTAGAATTACAATTTCTTCATCTTTAAGAGTTGGGTTCAAATGGGTTTATTATAATTTGTCACCACATTGTTTTCTAAGATAATCTAAATCAAAGAATTAACATTGTTAATACATATTAAACACATTTCTTGAACTCAACAAAGATGATGAGAGAAAAAGTGTGATCAAACCCTCTAGGATACTATTCATCATTAACACCACATTGGGTTGTATTGTTTAGGAATATCATGCCTAGCAACAAGCAACAAGATTACCAAGACACCGCCCACTACATACCCATGTATCATAGGAAAAATGGCTTAAGTCCGGACGATAGAAAAGCCTTTAAGTTGCTCGAAAGGAGACTCTTTCATGAAGGTAGAGTTGTTGATCCATCATTTCTTGCAAATACTGACATAAGGGAAGTTTTTGCAACTATTGGGTTTGATTGTTTATTGGATATAAACGAACAAATTTGCCCGGTCTTTGTGCTTGAGTTCTACAAGACTATGGGTATAATTAGAAATGATGATGGGTCCATCTCAATTGAATTCACCATAAATGGACATGAGTACACTCTTTCACTTGAGGAGTTTGGAAGAATAATAGGGGTTCCATCCAATGGTGTTTGCATGTATTCAAATGAATGGTCGTTGCAGGAGCTACACTCTATGGTTGATCATCACGACATTTATCACACAATAATCCCGGAAGCAACCACCGTAAGGGACACCGTGTTTATGCCAAGAGCATCCCCTTCAAGGGTGACTAGAAAGTCGAAAGTGATCTATAGGGATCATTTTCAAATGGAGCTTTTGGAGATGTTTGCATTATATAGAAAATGGGAAGATGTGATAAGGGAGAATGTTGTGTGTCTAGTAGGAAACAAGGATCACCCTAACGCATGTCTAAGCTTCATGATCTATTGTCTTGTGACCGAGACCCGCTTCAACATTGCCTACTACATGATCAAGAGAATGGCAAGTGTAAGAAGCATGGACAAGATGGTGCTTCCATATGCAATGCTTCTAACCCGTCTTGCAAAATTCATCTTTGCATTAGACCCTTCTCCACAATCCTTGGATCATAGCTTCTGCAATAAGGTTATGGTACCATTAACCGAGGGTAGAACAACAAGGTTTATGGTGGAAGGCAAGAGGCCACACCCACCCACGGATTACCCGGACGAAAGGGAAAGGCAAGGAGAAGGTGGAGGTGAAGGGAGTAGTAGCAACCCACTTGAAAATATCGATCTTGACCCCTTGGACTACATTAACCAATTGCCAAACATCCCTAATGAATCACCCGAATGGCAACAAACCAAGGGAATCTTCAAATGCTTCGCCAATTTCTTGAGGAAGAAGAAGTAAAGATAGTTCGATAAAGAGTGGAGGACGGGTGAAGAAGTGAATGAGGAAAAGAAAGGTAAGACCTTAGGAATCTAGTGTACGATAAACAATCTCAAAAAATGGTTTGTAAACACTTTAAACTATACTTGTAGTATGTAGGTATTGCCATACCTTGGCACTAAACATCCTAACTTGTGTGTTTGGAAAATGAGATTTTAGGACCTCTTGGAGTGGTCGTCGTCACTCATTTTAGGAATTTTAGTTCTTCCTACTTTGTTATTAATTATATTAGTTATGTTCTTGCATTTAGTCCCCATAGAAACAACTAGGAGAAGCATTTACTAAGAAGTGCAAAATTGCACATTTGCTGAAAGCCTTCTGATCTGCGGTAGGCGGATCCCAGCATTTATACTAGACGGATCCCTCCCTGAAGGGAACCGTGGGATCCGTGGTATCTGATATACAATACAGATTTAGGTACTTCAAAATAATCTACTAGATCACCTCAAACAAGTCAAACACAAAATACTAGAGCCAACTAAGTCTTTCTCTTATAGTTGAAAACTTCACTCTCATTCATGGCTTATCTAGGATACATCTTTGAAATATCCTTGATTTTTCAACTAGTCAAAACCCACCATATTTCCGCTCCAACACTCACACATTATCTATCACGATTGATAGAACTTAGTTAGCTATATCTTTCAATTTTAGCAAATTGATCTCAATCATTTTTTAATCAAAATTAGGGTAAAAAATTAGCTTTTCATTTCTTCTTATTTTTAAGGATTTTAGTAAAAACCTATTAGGACATCATCTGACTTCTAGGACTTGTTATCACCATTTCTCCTCATCAAATTAAATGGAATCATTGTCAAACATATAGTTAGATTACCCAAGGTCAAATTTTCTTGGCCAAAATCATCATTAAGCACCATTACTTGTTATGGTTAAGGATTTGAGATATCCAACAGCTAAAGACTTCAAAATTAAGTCAAACCCTCGAAATCCATTAATAACAAACCTTACAAAAGCATAATAATTTCACCTAGACCTTGTCTGATAGCCGGATCCCTGGTCTTTAACCAGGCGGATCCCTACTGAGAGGGATCCGCGGGATCTGTAGATGCAGAGAGCATAAACCAGCTTCTATATTCAAACTCATGTCACCTTTTGGTTCTCTAACCACTCTTAGCATACATTAATTGTTCTCCTAGAGCTGATCAAAGCCTCAAGAGCATGCTTAGTCTTCTAAGTGGTCAAGAATTTAATTCCCACATTCAAATTACTCTTTATAAACCAAACAATCTTAGGTTTATGGCACCATCCTCAATTACCTCTCAAAAATCAGAAATTAGAAGCTCACATTAGCACCTTCATCACCATGACTAAAGCTCTTAGCAACAACTCCTCAAACATTGGATCATCCAAAAGAAAGGGCCAAATGATCCATGAAATTTCATCCACCGAAACATCTCCCATTAGAGATAATGACTCTAGAATCCCACCTCATCAAACCCATCCAACAAAAGCTAAGAGAACCACAAGGATTAGCATCAAATCTTTCCAACTAGAAAAGGGATCATCTAGTTCCAAACCAAACATGGATAGTTCTAGCAAGCCATCAAAACCTTCATTCATTGAGAATGGACTACACTCATTGAATGAGCCGCTTCCTCATCCAAACATATATTCATTGTTCCATTCATCACCAAGAACCTCCCATTCACCAACCTTTTCATTGAATCGGGAACCACCTACAACACCAACTAGCCCATCATGGGAGACAAGGAACAACCTTGATCATATGGAAGAAGTTCCATTACCACCCTCATTTTTAGAACCTCTCCCTACTTCTTAAAATGAAGACCCTCAAACACACATTGAGCCCCCTCAAAACATCCTTTTTCCTTCGGGGCCAAACCAAGACAATATTTGCCCAAATTGTCTAAAAACTCAAGGACTTGTTCAAGAAGTACGAAATGAGATACATTTCATGTTCAATCATCTTCTTGCAAAGTTGGATCAATTCAACAAGTCCACCCATCCCTAGACTTAAGAACATTGTCACATTCTAAATCCCGAAATGAGATTAGCATTAGTAGTACTTATATGGCTAAAGTTCATTCTCTTAGTTTTTAGAGATTTGGTTGTGTATCTCTTGTTTTATTGAATGAATACTTATATGCTATGATTATTATGTGTGTTGTGCTTGCTATATTGTACATATATCTCATTTTCTCACATAGCATTCCTTGACATTTCTTCACTGCTGAAGAAACTGCAACAGATAGCCGGATCCCTCCAAAATACCTAGACGGATCCCTCCTGGAAGGGAACCGTGGGATCCGTGGTACATGAGCACAAATTTATGCTAACTTGAGTCTCTTTTGCAGGAAATTATGCACTATACTCTTGTTTTTCTAACCTTTGTTTTGTAGTTATTCAAAATACACATGAAGATATTGACACCATAAAGCTAGGGGAGCTTTGTGTCAAACGACATTGCAAAATCATTTGCAAACTTAATCCTATTTTGGGTTACACTTCATGACACCCCATTGCAACATTGCAATATTCAAGGGGGAGCACGTTCTCGTCACTTAGACGAACCATTTGCAAACTTAATTGCAAACACAATTAGTTTATTTTACGTTATGTCCTTGACGCCCATTCCCGTCACTTGCTCTCTTTACATTTTTACATTTTTTTTCCCTTATAAAAATTGTGTTAGTTCCTTTTAACACTTTTTGTTTCGACAAAAAGGGGGAGAAGAAAGTAAAAACTACAAATTCAAACTTTTACGAATTTTAGATTTTTACTTAAAATAATTTTATGTTTTGTCATCAACAAAAAGGGAGAGATTGTTAATACAAATAAGCCATGAAAACGTTTATTTATATTTTACGATCTTCTAATGTTTTGTCGATAACAAATATAAAATCATTTTAACGAAACAAATAAAGTACGTAAATAGTTTGAGTTAATAGTTTTCTAACACACTTACGCTTTCACATAAAACACTAAAACTTCTTATAAGTATAAGTGATTTTATGATTTAGATACATATGTACAACAACTAGTGTTTACATATTGGGTTAAACATATACTTAAACTAAGTATACTAAAATGGGTAAAAACTAAGTGTATGCTAAATTGGGTAAATACAAGTATATACTAAATGGGTAAATACTAGCAAATGGTTTTGACCCATAACCCATGGTTTTATATATACCACTTAACCAAGTTCATTGTATCCTTAAGATACATTGTATCTAGAAAGAAAACCATGGATCAACCCATAACCCATGACCCATGACCCTTAACCAAAAATACCCATGGACAAAAAGGAGCGGACCACGGATCCCTGGCTTTGTGCTAGCCGGATCCCTTGTGGTAGGGATCCGTGGGATCCGGGGAAACAGAAGAGAATTTCCTCTATAAATAGAGAGCCATTTCTTCCTCTCTATGTGTGCTTTTTACATATACTTCCCCAAAGTATTCTAACCCTTTAACCTCAGATCTAAGTGATCTTTGTAGTTTGTCTTTTGTTTTTGTGTGATCTACTAGGTTCCTCTTAAAGGAAAGATCACCACCTCTTGAAGACGTGCAAGCTCAAAGTCCATGAGTTGCCATGCTTCGTCATCATCAAGACTACTAAGGTTATCTTGTTGATAGTTCTTCCTTTCTCCATAGATGTTGGGTTGAAGGCATTAGTGAAGAATGCCGAAAGTGTCAAGATGAAAGCATTAGTGAAAGGTGCTCATCATCCGTGTCAAAGCATTAGTGAAGGATGCTAAAGGTGTCAAGACGAAGGCATTAGTGAAGGGTGCCAAGCGTTGTGTCAAAGGCATTAGTGAAGGATGCCAAAGAATCAAATCAAGTAGCATTTGGGAAGAATGCCTAGGTCGTATAATCGATGAGGTGCATCATTATACATATATATATTTGTTTATATACAAGGATGGTGATATCCTTGATGGTGTTGTAACAAGGAGTAGATCTCATTGAGATTAGGTGTTGTGTCGTGAAGGTGTAGTTCACCTAAGGTGTAAAAGAACTAGGTGCTTAGCCTAGTACCTAATAAAGGGTAGGCGACGTTGTGAAGGATTAGTTCTCCTAAGGTGTGAAAGAACTCGGTGGTTAGCCTAGCACCGTATAAAGGGTAGGCGACGTTGTGTTAGGTGTGGTTCGCCTTGGTGTGAAAGAACTCGGTATTTAGCTTTGTACCGGAAAAAGGATAAGCGACGTTGTGAAGGCTTCTCCGCCATAAGGAGTTGGTATAGTGTTTACGAACTCTCGAGTAGGTGACTCGGGGAGTGGAGTAGGGCAAGGAAGGTGTCCTTGTAGCTGAACCACTATAAATACTTGTGTCGTGGTGATGTGCTTCTTACTCTTTATCTTTCATTACACGTTTATATATCTATCTATCAACGTCCAACATAAACAATCAAATAGATTAACATAAGTCGATCTAAATATTTAAAAGGAAGTTTTAAATTGGTAAAACTATTCAACCCCCCTTCTAGTTTTCCACAAGATTGTACTTCATTATGCATCTTTCTCTCATCAACATTATCATATAGTTTTAATACCTCTGAGATGATTTTGTCTTTGGATGGACCAGCTTGTTGTGGTGGAGAAACCTTTGGAGAAACCATAGGTGAGATGCTGGCCATGAAGATAGTTTGAGCTGTAGGTTCATCATCGACATTAGAATCAAAAGCATCACAATCTGCTACTTGAAAGGCATTCTGATGATTATGACCTATCTCCTGTATTGGCTGTTCATCAACATTAGCATCATATGTCTTGGCATTCCCTTCAGCAAGAAACAGTAACTCCTCTTCATCCAAAGCTGCTCCATTATCTTGAGCTTGCACAAGCAACATCTTATCCTTGAAGTACTCTGCATTCTGAGGGCGTTTTGGCGATGTGCAGTTCCTTGCAATATGTCCCTCACCTCCACAGTTGTAGCACTTAATCGGCTTTGCTTGTCCCTGATTTCCATTCCTTCCCCTATTCAGATTTCCAACATAACCTCCACCTACTCCACCTCTTCCCTGATCATATTGTCTTCCTTGAACTGGTTGAACCATAACTTTTCCATCTCTAACAACTGCATGATTGTGAAGGTTGGATGCAGTTCTGATCTCATTGTTAGTGTGAAGACTATTGGAGTGTGGATTGAGAGTCAGATTTTGTTTAACCATAAGGGCCAGTTGATTAATGAAGTGTCCCACGGCTGCATCAGCATCAGCTTGTTTGAACATTGGATCGGGAATTAGTTTGTGATTACCATTACCCATTGGAATGACCTGAGATGCTTTGGTGGTAATACCAATATTGGTGTAGAAAGCTGTAGAGTCATTTGGTGAGCTTGATTCTCCCTGATTGGTTTTGAATTGCTCCAGAATCCTTTTCTCAAACATAGCGTGTCTCTCATTCTGAAGAAGGAAAGCATAGAGTTGCTCATAGTTTGTATTCTTCAATCCTTTGGTTAGCTTCACAGAGGTGACAAACTTGTGCCATTCGGGATTCATGTTGTTCACAAATTTTGAGTTCAGCTGAATATTAGGCATGGTCATTTTGATGTTCCTCATGTCATTCACAAGCTTATGGAATCTCACATAGTATTCATAGACACTCTCATCTGGTTTCATCTTGAAGTGTTCAAATTCATCATACAGTTGTGATTCTCTGTCCTCAATAGTTAATTCAGAACCTGAGAGAAGCATCTTGACATTATCCCATACAGCCTTTGCTTCAGTGTTGTGATTGATAAGCTTGTAGATGTCTTTTGGAAGACCTTGAAGTATAATGTTAGAAGCCCAGATATCTGCATCGAATCTCTTTTTCTCCTTATCATTGAGCTAATCATACGTCTTTGGTCTGTCTATTCCATAGATCATTGTTCCATTTGTAGTTGTATCAATTAAGTCTCTAGTAGTCTCAATCTGATAAGGTCCTTCGTCGATTGACTTGAGAATGTTGACTCCATTTTCTTTTCCCAAACAGTACAATCGGATTCGTTGTGCCCATGAGTCATAATCAGTTCTGTCAAGCATAGGTGGACGAGTATCTGACCCTGCTGCTTGAACGTCATCAGCTACGGAAGAAACAATAGTAGGAACAATGTTTGCCATGATTACAAGTTCTACGGGATTTTACTATTCTTTGATTAAACCGGAAAATTGATTCTTTCACGGGATTTTACTAAACCAAAAGAACAACCGTAAGAATGTATCACGAAGAAGTAACAAGTCTCAATAGACAAGTAGCTAAACACTCAACTCGCTTAGTTATCAACTCGCTAAACAACCAACTCGCTTAAAGAAACAAATTGCTTAAGGAATCAACTCGCTAAATAGCTAAGTCACATTAGTATCAACTCGCAACACAATCAACCCGCTTAATGAAACAAGTCGCTAAATAGCCAACTCGCTTTAGTATCAACTCGCAACACAATCAACTCGCTTAATTAAACAAGTCGCTTTAAGAATCAACTCGCTTAATAGCAAGTCGCAACCGAACACAACTCGCTTAACCACCAAGTCGCTTAAAAGATCAACTCGCTAAATAGTCAAGTCGCATATATCAACTCGCATCTAGTAACAAAGCAACTCGCTTTGAAGAAACTCAAGTCCGAGACTCAACTCGCATAGTACAAAGTTCAAAAATAACCACTTTATCAATCAAAAACAACCAAACCACAATGATTTAAGCCTTCCAATTCAAAACATAAACACATATGATGATCCTAAACACAAAAGTACAAGCAAAATTCAAACTTAAACACTAGAATTTGTCCAAATGAATCAAACACTTCTAAACACTTAATACCCCAAAAACCTTATGAAATCCACCAAAACAAAGAGCATGAAAGATGAGTGATCAAACCATGGCTCTTGATACCAATTGTAAGATATAGGATTTCACAAACACACTAAACCATAATCACAAGAGGCGTTTAAGTAGTTTAGAGAGAGAAAGTTTTAGAGAGAGAAAGGGAAGAGAGTTGGGAACTATGTGAAACAAAGAAAATTGATATTGAAGCTCCAACCCTCTACCTTGGGAGGTAGAGGGTATTTATAGTGTCTTACAAATAAATGCCACCTACGGGCTGTGGATCAGGCATACAGTGGGTAAAGACTCATCCGTCCTCCACGATGTTACATAACAAACTACTTAATAATATAACTTGACTACGACTACGAGCTTTCTAACGACTACATATACTTGAGGTGACCGACTCTTTAACGACTGAATTTTCTAATTCCTAACACCGTATATCAGATACACCAAACTGTTGATCCAAAGAGCTCTAGGGTATAATCCTGATATTCCCTTGAGACTTAATGACCCAAATCAACACTCCGTGCTATATGAGCCCACACTCATCGTCAGATTCAAGGACTCAACAACGAAGAAACAAGGTGCAGTGTTGCCAGATCATCTTCTTACTGATGATATCAAAGGACTTTATTCGTACAAACAATATCTGGTAGCAGTTGAAGAAGGTAAAGTAGGTTTCCTTGATGATAAGTCCTCTGGTACACCTACTAGGAAAACCAGGAGAGGCAGTGTAGGAAGTGTTACAAGCACTGAGAGTACGAGAAAGTTTCCCAAGAGGACTCATGTTCACAAAAGGAAAATTCCTTCTAAAGAAGCCATTCCTATTCCCAAGCCTGAACCGCAACAAAAGCTAATGGATGAAAGCTCTGAGGATACTGAAACGGACGAAGAGGTCATCTACTCTGAAACTCCAATCGATGACACTCAAACAGTAGCAAAAACTCCCAGTCCAAAAGCTAATAAAGGTAAAGGTAAAACTCCAGCTGCTGAACCAGAAGAAGATGAGAGTTCGGAAGAAGAAACACTGGACAAAGACTTCAGAAAAAGGGTGAAGAATCTAAGACTCCACCATGTTGCCAAAGAGTTCGTACAGCAACAAACTCGTGGCCCCAGAGGGTCAAGTGGTGGTGCACTATCTACACCAGTTTCCGATGCGGTTAATCAACTCGATAAAGGAACTGGTACCACCACCCACGAACAACAGCAAAGGCAACTCGAGGATTCCATCAACTATGACATTGAGGAACCAGATATGGAGAAGTCTGAGAAAGTTTCTGATGAAGATGTTGAGGCTACAAGTAAACAAAATGCAGAAAAAAAAGCTCAAGCTAAAGAAGATGAAGAAGCCAGGATTAAGGCTGAAGAAAGGGCTAAATCTGGACAAGATGACGAAATTGATTATCATGATTTTCTTCTAGATAGTCCAGAACGTTCCAAGGAACTAACTTCTGAGCCGCCTAAAGACCCTGAGTCTCCTCATGTCTCATCATCATCAGACTCGTCTTCTCACTCTTCACCTCCACCATCCAAAGGAACAACCAGATCCACATCCAAGTCAGTGAAGAAACCAACCGACCCTTGGATATCCCGGGCTAAGACAAAGATTGTCAAAGCTGTCAAGCAAGTTAGGAAGAAAGACGTGACCAATAAAAAGCTGAATCAACTTGCTGACAATATCAATCTTCTACATGACGAGATAGACAAGATGTCAAGTGAAAGGGAGTATATCCAGAAGTTTATGCAATGTGATATCCAAGGGGAAATGAACGAGATGAGTAAGGGATATACTCACAAGTTCCTTCTCGACACTGTTCCTGGCGTGACAAGAGAGATGTTCAACAGACAACTCTATCCGAATCTCATGCAATTGGCTAAGAAAACTATAAGATCAACACCTCTAACCGTAACAATCAACCCAACTGATCCTATAGTGTTCTCCGATGCTGAATTGGTTTCCAAGCTGGTAACACAAATGTCAAAACGATCTGCAACATTTACCTCTGACGAAGGTAAACTGTTTGATGCATTGCTGGAATACCAACTCAAAACAGCATGCAGAGTAGAAGCTGAAAGGCCTAAACGTCCAAGAGACGATGACGATAAGGATAAGGATAAGGATAAGGAGCATAAACGTCCAAAGAAGTCTGGTGAACCCTCCTCAATGCCACCACCGCCCCAAAGGACTCCAACACAAAGACAATCCCCTCCACGCTCTTCTGCTAATAAACCTCAGGACTCTGAGTTACCACCATCCACAGAGAAAATCGATGATCATTTCGAATACACCGGTGGTGACGATGAGGAGTTACATGAGCCCCAACAACAACCCACCTCTCCCGCCACAACAAAGAAACCAGGATCCTCATCAAAGCCAAAGAAGAAGATGAAGACAAAGACCAATGTTGTCTCATGGCTAGACGAAGATGACACCGCATAATATGACTGGTTTTCTACACTTGTTGATGCTACTCCCTCACTACCAGAAGGTCAAGAAATGGTAGATGGTCGAACATTGGAGCATGCAAAGTTACTTCAAGAAAAGTTTTGGGTGAAGAAGATGACAAAAGCAGAGTTGAGACGCATTAAGAATGAAGCTTTTCAACTGCTCAAACACAGCTCTGAAAGTGCTATTGAAGTTAAATATCATCTAGAAAACATAGCACGAGCCATGTCTAACAACATCGATTGGCTCAACCCTGAAGCTAACATTGACTTCACCAGAAAAGACAAGGCTCCATACTACACAGACTGGACCAGACCTCTACCTACAATTGGCCAACCAGATCAACCCAAGATTCCATTCTGTTATTTCTTCAACAACGACCTAGAATTTCTTTTACACGGTAGCGATGTCTCCAAGGAATACGCTACATCACTCACACTTCCTTTCCCTGCAGCAATATACTCCAATAGCATAGCCATCGAAGAACATGCTACTCACATGTTTGTCAACAGCGTGGAAAAGTATGACCTTGATGCGATGTATGGGATTCACCATTGGCCTGAACGCCAAAGAATCTACTACAAAAGTTGCCAGGTTCAAAATTCAAAACACGAAGTGTATAGTGATAAACAAATCGTTGCTATTAGGCATGTTTATCTTGCATTAAAATGGGACTACACATTCCTCAAGAACATTTTGGTCAAACGACAAGACGAAGAGGACTATGAATTCTGTGAAGCGGATTTTTCGAGACTGTCGTTAAATGACATTGAAGATATGTATCTCGCTAAGGTGCAAGGTCGAATGCGACACTTCTCCACAATTATCCAACGCGAATACATCAAGTCATTACTGATCTACATCAGAAGCATAGTCATCCAAGAACGTGTAGAAGACATACAACTTGCCTTGGAATCGTATCAGACACGTGTCAACCTCACCAAACCTCAGCTAGACCTCCCCGACATCAACCAACTTCCTCAATACACCCTCATCAGCAAACCATTTGGAGTAGTCTACCGCAGTGAACTACACCGCAATTGCTTGATGGCGTGTAAAGAGCTTTATAAGTTTGGAGATCACACACTGAAGAAAGTCAGGGATGGGCTAGCTTATCGGTTAAAGGTGATACAACAAGGCATTGGGTCACCGAAGAGATGGAATTTAAGGGAGAGAAGGGATGTGAAGAAGATCATCACGCGGATTGATGAAAGTTTGTTCAGAAGGGATCAGTTCAGAACTTTGGAGAGTTTCGTAGGAGGTCGCCCCAGCATATCTCTCACAGGCTATCAACGTCCCGAACGCATTCCTGGAGTTATTGTTGGACTTTCGGATTCTCCTGGTAACCATTGATTTGTTTCATTATCTTAACATTTTGATGTGTGATTTATTAATGACTATGGCTTGTGCACACATAACAGCGTACAACCCGTACTTGTAATGAAAGGACCCTGTGGTACGCTTCAGTGCCACAATCCTTATAAAAAGAGCAAAAGCTTCTTACTTTTGAGTAAAACTAATCAAAACTTTCATTTTCAAAGTTTTGCTCAAAAGAACAAGTACTTCCCCTTATGATTTTCAAAACCTCAAAAGTTAATATCACTTGTTGAGGGGGAGTATTTGCTTAAAACTTTGTTCACAAATTGTTCTTCGTGGCAATCTTCCTACAAAACTCGAAATGGTCATATTCGATATCAAATTTCGTCAAAAATAACATTTATATGCCATTTTTGAGGGGGAGAAAAATTATGTGATAAGAAATATGTTATGAATTTCTAATGAATCGTCGTGCCAAAGACTTAACCAATGAATTGACGAGATCTTAAATGTTAGTAACTCGAAAAGACTTGTTCGGGACGGGTAATAATTTCAAGCTAGTTCGCTAGTGATGTAAACGTATCTCGCAAAGGACTTGTCCTAGTAGAATGTACCATTCTAGAAACTCTTGTTAGACATGAACTTTGACGGGTTTGACAACCTTTTGAGTTTTGTTCACACCTTCAAGGTAGTTATTAGAGCTAGTTGTCACCTAAAAGCTGACAATGTAACTCTTTAACTATGCAACGTAACCGTGTCTCGCGGGGAATTGTCTATCTTGAGTTGATCAATTCAAAAATGCGCGCTCTTCTCTCACCGTGCAAATTTCTGTCAAAATACTTAAGCACGTGTTGAGGGGGAGTATTTCTGCAAAATACAAAACTCTCACAGTGGTACTAAATGCTTTTATTCATAACTACTTTGAGAGATTTTTCATGAAAATGGTTTACGGCAACATAGGTTAGTCATGGAGTTATAAGGTGACTAAGGTTAGGAATAACCGTCCTATGATCCGCCAGAGCCGGAGGGATCTACCCAAGGACACCACCAATAGTTAGAATTAGAAGTCCTTAGGTATGATTATAAAAAGAAGGAGAAAATGAGAATTGGAGAAAGAAGGAGTTGAAGAATTAAAAAGAAAAGTAAAGAAAAGGGTGAAAAGAAATAACCCTCTAGATTATTCAACTTAGGGCAGACACCGGGTTCAATTCATATGCTACTGGTTGTCACTTGATGACACCGGTATTGAAGATCAAATTCGTCATGGACCTAGTGACGCATGCACTAAACCTTCTTAGCCACTCAAGTTTCACTCAACAGAAGCTTGTTTCATTCTCACAGGGAACCCTAAGTAAACTATCGGCTTTCTCTTAAAGATTGTTGTTATTGAAGAAGGAGACCCTCTCCCTAGTCTCCGCTCAGGAAAATCAAAGCGCACTATTGAGTCTAGAGCCACGAGATTCATCAAAAGATCTCATAGGTACACTTGACATTTTATCACTTGTCGTTCAACAATAAGGACGCAAGTGATACATTATCGAGTCCTTCACAGATCTTAGCAATCTGTCGAGAACATTTATGAGAGGTTCACACATGTGATCCTCAGTGGTTGAATGGAAACTCCTGCCAGGGTCAACATCAAACAGCCCTGACAGCAGGTCGCTTCGGTAACTCCCCGTGGATTACGCTTAGTGTGTCTCAAACGGTCTACAGTCATGAGGTGATGCTTTGGTGTACCTCAGCGACTCGTCTGAACTGTAGGTGTACTTCGGTACATCGCGTTATCTCACTTATGGGACTCCAGTTCAGGAACAGCTTTTGTGAGAATTAGAGTTGTGTTTTCATACTATGTTGTTAACACACTCGAAGTTCAAACTTGTAAGTGTTGGAATCCGCTTATCATTAACAATTCTTATGTTTTCTTCTTATGGATGATCTGGAGCGGACTGATCGTGCAGATTCTTTATATACTCATACCAACACCATCACTAATGGAAGTTCTCTCAAAAGGCAACACAAAGTCAAAATGATTCTTCGTCAAAGTCAAAGAATCTACAAAGTTTAAAGACTAAGAGAACTACATCAGTACTGAAATCCAACGTTAAAGAGCGTGTGAGCATGTTGGAGAAAGACGTGGAGACACTGGAGCAATGAAGCGGACCTGATGCAGACAACCTCAACATACTATCACTTCCATCACAAAGGAAAAAGATCAAAGAACAAAGAAAATGATGACGTAAAAGCAGAATACTTCAAAGGAAACAATTTCTCTACACTGGGGAGATTGTTCGAATCAAGGCACTTCTTCTCACAAGAAAGAAGAATGTCAGAAGACGTCAAAGCTACTATTACATAAGCACTTACAACGTTTATATCATCAATCACTAACACTTAGGAGGAGATTGTTGGAATCACTCCTAAACTAGAATTCAAGTGTTAGTAATTAATATGTAATAGTTAGCTTAATTATGGCTTTTATGTTAGTTATCATGCCAAGGATTATGTAGAAAGTCCATGAGCCTTGGCCCAAGCCCATAAGAAGGGAAGGATGCTAGTAGTGTTGCCCTAGTTCCTTGCCCTATAAATAATCTTGTAAACCCTCACTTGAGGGTTGGTTGTTCACTTTTACATTTATCCTAAGCTTAAACCTTTCTCTCATATCTTACGCTTAAGTGTTTGTGTTCAACCGATCCTTTCTTTTCTCTACTTCTTCTATTGATGCTTGTGTTATAAATATGGGAACCTAACAGTCTTGTATTAAAAAACTTCATGTTTGCGACTTTACAAAGAAGTCATAAACATGTATAATTAAAGTAATTATGAACACTACCTCGGGTTTCAGTTAATAATTTCAAGTTAATATTTACTACATATATTTAAGTCATTCAACGAATACTCAAAATCAAAGTAGTATTAGATTACTTCATTTAATTATGTCATTCCATGAAATGTTCAACGTAAGAAACTGCAAAATCATCCATGCTCGTTCTCACGGCACGTGGATATTTTACCTTGAGCTACAATCTAGTTCACGTTCTCACGTAACATAAATTGTAACTACAAGTGTTTCTTAAATATTGAATGACATAAATATTTAAAATAAAGTTGTCTTTGTTATCATCTTGACACATGTTCTTAATAGGACAACCTTACATATTAAATGTATAAGTCCTATTAGAACATTACTCTCTTACTTTACAGTCAAGAGAATCCATTAAATCATATTTATATGTGTTGTACCTTGCACACAATAAAGATTTCTCCCACTTGTGCATGAAACAACATCATGTAGCAGATAAACAACACGACACACGTTCGTTTATTTGATTAATATGATTTGTGTCATAGATATAACTAGTAGATATAGGACTATATTGATTAGTAAGGAAACGCACATGACAATCTTTAAAAACATAAGTGCCTACAATTGGAAAGTAATTATCTACATGATATTCAAGAGATAATTTGGATTACTACACAGCATATAAGACTTGTAGCTCCCACTGAATTAGAAATTGTTTCAACAACTTCTTATTCAGTAATGCAACACAATGCTCCCACTGAATTTGACAACATTTTAAATGTTTCATAACCAGTGAAAACTACTTGCTTGCTTTTTTACTTTCCTACACCTTTGAAGAACCATACGTAATCATTACTAAGGTACTAAAAGGTGTATTCTACTCTATGAATGATGGGTTATCCATCAATGTTATTAACTCGAAAAATTAGGTATGCAATTTCTTCCTTAACAGGCCTACCATCCCCATACTGGTATGTAGTACCTTTAAAGGCTAAAGCAAAACAACTATATAAAATATGCTAGTTTGCCTTGTACCAATTTTCGCGGTAATTAGTCTAGCTTCTAATTTAGTAACTCATATACATGTTTTCCAGTTAACCAACATTCATGTTGTTACAAAAAGATTCATTCACCAAATAAGGGTAATGAAATCTTTATTGAAAATAAGATGTGCAATTCATTGCTATGAGTTACATTAGAATTTAGACAATTCAAATGTTCCTATTATACCTTTCTCATTCATGAAAAGGAATAGGATTGAGTCTCATTCTTTTCCCATAGAAAAGAGACTTTGTTTGTCTTTTCGGTAAATTATTCTCGATCAAACATTTGTTTGAAAGCAGAATTGATCAATTTACTAATAAAAGACTAAACCACGTTTACGGTTAAATGTTGCATTAATACATTCAAAAGAATTACAAAATTCAATTTTAGTATTATCGATAATTAACCTTTTCAAAAAAAATAAATACACATGGTTCATAAACATATAACCATTTAATTTTCACTGAAAACTAGGATCCAAATTGACATAGTTTCATCACATCAGTTGATCTGCTAGTAATGAAATTATTCAAAAATGGTACGAGTCAAACCTCAATTGCCAATTTTCAAATTGCAACTCCTAGATTTATGGGATTTACATTTAGCCAATTTCAATTGCCATGTAAACATGTTTTATCCCCATCTTATGCCTTGAGTTGCCAGTTCTCACTACAAAACTCAATTAAGTTGTCCAACTTAAGAAACTGCAAAATCATCCATGCCCGTTTTCATGTCACGTGGATATTTTACCCTTTGATTACGATCTAAATCACGTTCTCATGCAAATAAAAGGTAATCTTAGGTGTTTCCGTTTCATTGGATGGCATACAACTCAAATTAAGGGTAATAAACTTTGATGTCAAATCAAATATGTACAAAGATGTCATGTATTCATCTTCGTAACATAGGTTTTATTAAAACATTTATATCCTTGTTTTAATGTTTAAGCTTTTCATCATCAAACTTTAATCGTGGTATTGGATAACCAATTAAAGAATTACCTTTAATTACCACTATATCCTACTGCTGCATGAGCCATAAGACCCAAGTTATTCGGATAATTACCACAAAAGTGGCGCGTAGAATTTAGGTCAATTCACCCTTAAGATTTTATGCACATTCATAGGAATACTTGGTAGCTCCATTAAGACGCACAAAGTTTGTCAATAATGGGTGAGTCGTTCTAGCTATTTTGTGCATAAAAATCAATCAATTAAACGATTATGATTATTATGCTTAAAATTACATGTTTCACCATTGTTTAGGCCAATTTATTTTTCTTATGAAAATACCCTTGTTACACATATCAAACAAGCAAGTATTTAAAAATAAACATATAAACAATGAATACATAACATAATAATAAGTCATGCATATCAAATAGCCACATGCAAACCTTTTGATAAATCATATTAATAATCAATTCTAGATCTGTCAACATGTATATGTTTAATTAAGACTTTCACCCGTTTGACACAATGTACAAGGTGAGCCACATGCATCGATTCATTGATTGCGTAAGTCAAAATTAAAACACATATACCACATAGCACATAATTGATTAAATAATAATGATTGAGGTCTTCCCCAATTTTAGATTTATCAAAAATTTAGTGTATATCACTTAACCAAGTAGAACATACAATAAAAGCATATCCATGACAAAACATGCATGTATTTATCATGGATATAAATCACACTTAACAATTAATGCAATTAAACAGAGTTACGCAATTTAATACACATAAAATTGCATGCAACCTAGGGTTTCTAATCCAATTAAAACTGAAGTTTATAAAACCCTAATTAGGGCACACAAAAATACGCCCCCCCTAAAAATTTAGGGTTTAGGTTTTGCAAACCCTATATCTACACATACAATTAATAACACAACCAGTTTATTTGTTTTTTGTGTTTCAGTAATTAATTACTTGTTATACAAGGCTCGTGATGCCACTGTTGAGTTTAAGATATATGATATACAATAAAACCATATAGACATTACAGAGAACACAGCGGAAGACTTAGGATCATAACAATTATTAATTAACTGAAAGAATGCGTAACGTACCTCTTGAAATTAGTTAGATCTCTTAAACAAAGCAGATGAAGTGGTTTGAAGAGTTGTCCCTTACAGTTTTACAACTCAAACCAACAGGTGTGAGAATAATGTCTTACCACCACAGTTTCGTACACATGAATTAACCACGAATCAAAGCGATTGCTAGATCTAACACAAGCCCTTGTTTTATGAAAAAACAAAACCAAAACACCCTTAGGAGGGGGGTTCGGCCGAAGTAAGCAAGAGAGGGAGAAGGAGAGATCTAGGGTTAATTTAATGCACAAAAGTTAACCCTAAACCTCACTCTAGGTTTATTTATATAGTAGATGGAAATCTTAGGGAACAAGTTAGGGATTTGGGTTGTGAGAACCCCCCTATGGCCGGCCATATGCAAGCCCAAAGGACCCCAAATCTTTTCCATTTTAAGATTTTTCATTACTAGTCCTTCTCTTTACATTTAACGGTCGTTAGTCATTTTTCCGTTAAATACTTAACGATCGTTAGACGGACTTTATGTGTAATAATTAATCGTAATCATTAACATTAATTATTAACTTTAATTCTCATTCGCTAATGTGTGCAATCCCGTGGTCATGAGTTCGAATCCGGACATTCACTGTTTTATAAATATATACATTTCCAACACAAGATTCTCTCTTTGGAGTCTTTAGAGAGGTTCAAAATTCTCGATTCGGCTTCTGAATCTTCTGCATAAATGTATTCTTCCTCCA
Source organism: Chrysanthemum seticuspe (assembly GCA_019973895.1). Lineage (NCBI taxonomy): Eukaryota > Viridiplantae > Streptophyta > Magnoliopsida > Asterales > Asteraceae > Chrysanthemum > Chrysanthemum seticuspe. The sequence goes on along the minus strand of BPTQ01000002.1, from coordinate 27,844,874 downwards.
ACATTGTTTTCTTTTCACTGATGTCTTCTTCAGATAACATATGTATACTCATCACTTGCAATGCCTCCATGGCGGTCTTGTAGAAACCACGCTCCACGTATGCAGAAAAAACATAACCGCAAGTTTCAGGATATGGTGTGACTCTCTTCTTGAGTATATGATCCATGACATACTCGGTTATGTCTATTCTATCCCGTATTGATTAATTTACAACAATAACACTTAAGACCAAAAATAATGACATAATGATGTAGTAATAGATACAACGGGCTGACTGATAGTTTCTACTCTGAAATTCTAAAAGACGAAAATAATTGACAACTTTCACAGGGCAGAATTCACAGAATCTGTTGTTCTGATTGAGCAAAGTGTTGTTAAAGTTATGTTATCGTTCATTCGATAAGTGGGATCATGGGGTGTAAATCAACTAATACCAAGACAAGTAACAAACAAACCTTCCATAATGCGTCAAGTTGGATTCCTTCTGAGCAGGCTTGGTTCAGAAGCTGAAATTGGTTTGTTAGTAAAGTGGACAAAATAGTAGCGAGTGAGCAATCTTATACAAATCAAGTATGAAAGATAAAAAAAATTGGTTGGTGTCATTGTTAGGACTTTGTGTGTTAGTGTCATCTGCCATTGTTTTGAGGTTTTGTTAAAGGTTTTAAGATGAGTTATTTTTTAACGGTTGAATTACGAAGAAGAGGTCGAAATGTCTATTATGCCCTCAAACCAAAATGGAGATAAGTAATATAACGGTAGTTGACCGATATATAACAGTCAACGGGACCTTGGGTGATCAAAATACTAAAAATAGGACCTTCCGTGATTAAAAAAAAAGCTACCAGACTCAGCATGATGTATTTCGACAAGTTTAAGGACGAACCGTGCATTTTTGTCTTAAAATTATTAGTAGTTTGGTAACTTTACTTGCATCTCTATAATCAATTTTCTTAGAGCAACTTTTTTTTTTTAGTTTCGCAAAGCCCATTGTTGGTTCCTTGATCCCCCTTTTTGGTGTTTAAACCTAGAGGGGTTAGTGACACAAGACAGCTCACAGGCTATCCGAGATCGTTAAATCGACCCTAAAACTACTCAAAATCAACTCGAGTTAAATGAATACAACAACAAACAAAAGCTAAAACAAAGTTAGAACCAACATCGTTACAATCAATAGAAAGATCATTCTGCCAACGAGCGGGTAAAACTGAGTAAAGGTTATAGACAAAGATTTTTGCAAAGCTGCAGACCATTCGAAGGCATGGAAATTGTTGGTATTAGGGTCTTGATAATCAAATATTGCCCAGATAAATTCTTAAATCGTATATAATCCACTTTTTTAATACAATATTTCAACCCTATTGTGCCTTGGTTTACGCGAAATTCGTATTGGGATAAGACTATTAGGGTTTAGGATCCACAGGGTTTAATAGTGTCTATGTAATTGTTTTTATAAATAGTTATCAATAATATGCATAATACCCACGGGTTTTACATTATTCAACATGATATCAGAGCGGGTCTAATCCTCATACCTAGGTGGTTAAGTTGAGCCGCCTCTTCTATGTCACTCTGTCAAACCCTAGCCACCACCATTTATCCCTTAAAAAAACTATGCTTTGATTTTTTTTTTCTTTGCTTTTGTTGTTGTTGCAGATAAACATGTGTCTCCGCTTGTTGCTTTCAGATGTCTTCATCAACAAATATGTTATTTGCTTTTGCTACTGTATTTATTTGCTTTTACTGCTGCTTGAAGAATTAATTCCGCTTGCTGTCGGATTTCTTCATCAACAAGTTATGTTTTTATTGCGTTAATATTTTTTTTAGTTTACTACTCTAATCCGAGCTTTCGCGATTGATGATAAAGATTAGTTGGCCCAAGCCCACGTGTAGGCTTAGGGTTCATTAGGGTTTAATAGTGTCTATGTAATTTTCTTTATATTTAGTTATCAATAATATGCATAATACCCACGGGGTTTACATTATTCAACAAAGAGAAGAACACACTCAAATTATAGGCACAAGAAATAGCAAAAACATGGATACTTCGTTATAGTGTTGTTGATAAGAATATGTTCATGTAGAAGACCAAAGTTGTTTTCATATATATAAACTCATGGTGTTTAGTTGTAGAGAAAAGCTGTGACTCTTGGTGAAAAGTTACACCTTTTAGTAAATGGTCACAACCCTTCAAATAATTTCTGCAACAATCTTGTGACATTTAAAACTGTCACTAACTGCAGCCCTCGAAGGCATATGTATGTAATCTGCGACGACTAATTTCTGTCACTAATGCGATCTGTTAATACAAATAAGCCGTAAATACGTTATTTTTATTTTACGATCTTCTAATGTTTTGTCAATAACAAAAGTAAGATCATTTTAAGGAAACAAATAAAACACGTAAATGGTTTGAACTAATAGTTTTATAACACACTTACGCTTTCACATAAAACACTAAAACTAGTATAAGTGATTTTATGACTTAGATACATATGTACAACAACTAGTGTTTACATATTGGGTTAAACATATACTTAAACTAAGTATACCAAAATGGGTAAAAACTAAGTGTATGCTAAATTGGGTAAATACAAGTATATACAAAAAGGTTAAATACTAGCAAATGGTTTTGACCCATAACCCATGGCTTTATATATACCACTTAACCAAGTACATTGTATCTAGAAAGAAAACCATGGATCAACCCATAACCCATGACCCATGACCCATAACCAAAAATACCCATGGGCAAAGAGGAGCGGACCACGGATCCCTAGCTTTGTGCTAGCCGGATCCCAAGTGGAAGGGATCCGTGAGATCCGGGGAAACAGTAGGTTTTTCCTCTATAAATAGTGAGCCATTTCTTCATTATATCTCACCCCTCTCTAACATACTTTCTCCCCTGAGTTAAATCTCACTAACCATAGATCCAAGAGATCTATGTTTGTAGTTTTGTTTTTTGTGTGATCTTTTAGGTTCCTCTTAAAGGGAAGATCACCACCTTTGAAGTCGAGCAAGCTCAAGTCCATGAGTTGCCAAGCTTCCTCATCATCAAGGCTATTGAAGTCTTCTTGTTGATGATCCCTTTCTTTCTTCAAAGAAGCGTAGTGTTAAAGACATTAGTGAAAGATGTCTCAAGTGTCAAGACGAAGATATTAGTGAAGGGTATCTATTGTCTATAGGATAAGCACTTGTGGTAGGTGCTTAGAAGTCAAGACAAGAAGCATTAGTGAAAGGTGCTTAGAAGTGAAGACACAAGACATTAGTGAAAGGTGTCTTGTAGATCTAATCAAAGACATTAGTGAAAGGTGTCTTGTAGATCTAATCAAAGGCATTAGTGAAAGGTGCCTTAGATGTACATTCGATATGGTGTGTTTTGATGTACTAGATAGACTAGCATTAGATCCAAGGACATTGATGTCCTTGATGATGTTGTAAAGGAGTAGATCTCCTTTGGGATTAGTCGTTGGTGTAGTGTGGTAGTAGTTCCTCCATTGTAATGGAACTAGGTACTTAGCCTAGTACCTAATAAAGGGTAGGCGACGTTGTGAAGGTGTAGTTCACCTAAGGAGTGAAAGAACTCGGTGGTTAGCCTAGAACCGTATAAAGGGTAGGTGACGTTGTGTTAGGTGTGGTTCGCCTTGGTGTGAAAGAACTTGGTATCTAGCTTTGTACCGGAAAAAGTGTAAGCGACGTTGTGAAGGCTTCTCCGCCATAAGGAGATTGGTGTAGTGATTACAAACTCTCGAGTAGGTGACTCGGGGAGTGGAGTAGGGCAAGGAAGGTGTCCTTGTAGCCGAACCACTATAAATACTCGCATTGTGGTTTTGTGCTTCTTACTCTTCTCTTTTCATTACATATCTTTATATGCTTGTTTATCAACATCCAACACACACAACCAAATAGATTGACATAAGTCGATCTAAATAGTTTAAAAGGAAGTTTTAATTGGTAAAACAATATTCAACCCCCCCCTTCTAGTTTTCCACACGATCAACTATATATTTGAACCATTGCAATAATATGGTGACGAATGGAATTATGTCACTACAGGAAACATCGTACCCTTGATATACATTAACTGCCTTTACCATAATCGTAACTGAAATCAAGTTAATAGTTTATACAAGCATGCACTTCACACCTCCAAACTCGTATTATAACTTAACTTGAAATCCCTTTGGTCTCGGGTAAATCACCATTACACAAAAATACTTGATGACACTAAAATTACCAACATAAATTTCTATGATCGCCATTATTGCGATTACGATAGTACATAATAATTGGTACATATGGATCTTCTACAAGTTGGTGTTGGGTTCAGTAAATACCCAAACCCCTTAATCTAGGATTTGAATAGAAAATAGCCCAAGTATTTAATCCGTTAACACAAACAGGTCACTGAGTGCATAGTCTCTCAGTGAGTCGTCTTCAGGATACTCAGTACGAGACAAAGATGTAGTCTCTCCACTCAGTAAGGCGGATCTTAAAGGGTGAAGACTGAGTCAAGAAGAAGATGATGGATTCAGTGAGTGATGACAATAACTCACTGAATCCCTAAGATTCCTCTCTAACTTCTTACACTGAAGACAAACTGAAGTAGAAGACTGAAGAATGTTAAGACTGAAGAAAGAGCGGGACAAGGCGAGAAAGGTTGAATCAGATAAGACGAAGTCCTTATCAACCAAAGTCAACTTTCCCTGAATGGCAAAAGATCAGGCTCAGTGTCATCACTGAACTTAGGAAAGTAGTCTTGTCTCTTACCTAGAATAGTCTTTGTAAACAGAGACAAAATACATCAGTATTTTGTCTTCTGTATGATGTCAGTTTGTCACTTAGGAAAGAGTCAAATATCATACATGTATAAATAGCATAAGAGATGGAGTGAAAAGGTTAAGCTTGTGAATTGTAAAAACACATACACGCAAGCCATCTTTTCACTCCTCCAAATACAACTTAGTTCCTGAGATAGCTCAGTGAGCTCTAAGAGTTGTGCTCAGACTTAGCCTGAGCTTAGAGAGGAATCACCCAACTTTGTCATTTCAATCCCAAGTACTATTCCGCAAGTACTTGGGTAACGTATTCTTTGTTGATTTATTTCTAATAAGAATATGATGTTGAAAATTACTTAGTGTGTTTTCTTTATGTTAATTTCAGTCATTGTTCACTTTTAACTTGTTTTATAAACTTAAACTGTTTTAAACGATAGTGAACGGGGAACAACAAGTTGTATCAGAGCAAGGCTAATTATAAAACTCGTTTTTTAGGCCGCTCTAAAAGTTTTTAAATTAGGATCCTTAATGGCTGAAATTGATGTACCCCAACTAGTCGATAAAAAGGGTGGAGCTTATTCAGCTGTTGCCCCTAGACTTGAAGTTGGCAAATTCAACAAATGGAAAAAGCAAATGCTTTGCTATTTGATTGGGATGGAACCTTATTATATCAAGTGTATAAATGAAGGTCCATTTATCCCAAAGACTGCTGAAGGGTTGCCCAAACCTGAAGCTCAGTGGACCCAGGATGAAAGGAGAGTGGTCAACCAGGACCAAAGACTCAAAAGTATCATAATATCTTGTCTTCCTGACAATATTATGGAGTCTGTTATAAGTTGTAGTACTGCTAAGCAAACCTGGGATGACCTAGTTCATAGTCATGAAGGACCATCTGATACCAAGGAAAACAGGATAATGGACCTGAAACTTGAGTATAACACCTTCAGGGCTAAGGACTCAGAAACTCTCTCTCAAACTTACACCAGATACAAAACTCTTTTAAATGAACTTTCAAATGATGGTGTTAAGTTGTCTAAGCATGAAATCAATGTTGGTTTTGTAAACAGTCTCCCTGAGAAGTCGTTGAATTTCTCTCAGGGACTCAGGAATGCTAATCATATCCAAAATCTTGAGCTTCCTGAAATTTATGGGAAATTTGTCTATGAGGAAAATCTCATCAATAGACGATACCCTGACTTAAAGAAGTCTCAGGAAGTCAAGAAGTCCCTGACCACTACCTCATCACCAATATCAACTGCTTTCTTTTCTAACAATGTAGTTCAAGATTTCCAAGAAAACTCAGATGATGAGCCTGATGAGAGATCAAGTGAGGAGTACCTAAATGACCTGAATGCTGAATTTCAGGAAAGGGCACTCCTCGCTAACTCTCGAAGGTTTATAAAAAGAAACAAAGGTTTTTCAACTGCTAAAGCAACTGAAGACACTGAATGCTATAAGTGTCATAAAAGAGGCCATTTTGCAAAAGACTGTTTTTCAAAAACTACTTCTGAACCCTCTTACAAACCATCAGGATCTAATCAGTCTTCAGGCTTTAGCAAATTTCAACCAAAAATCTATCAGTCTCATCAAAATGTTCAAAACAAATCTGATCTTAACAAAACCATTGATTATGAAGCTAAGTATAAGAAAGCAAAAGCTAAGCTTGCGTTGCTTGAGGCCAGTCCCTCAGAAACAACAAAAATTGTTCAATCTGTGCAGGGCAAGAATAAAGGCCTTATTGCTGAAACCTTTGACTGGGATGAAGAGCCAATCTCATCGGATGATGAAATGGTACATGTCAGTGCTCTAATGGCTCTCTCAGATGAAGACAAGCTAGCAGTTGGAAAGAATCATGCTAGGAACGTGGAATGGGTCAACATCACAATGAAGAAGGTAAACACTTTACTTTCTATGGATGATGACTCTGATTGGCAGTCTTATATGAATTATCTAAATGTTGACCTAAAGTTTGTAGAAGAGCAAAGACTGAATCTTTTTTCTAAGTACAACAAGTTAAGTTTTGAATTGAATAAGTGTAGGGATGAATTGCTTATTTTAAAACAAGCTAAGCTTGAGGCTGTCACTTTGCAAATTCAAAACACTGAACTAGTTAAAAGAAATCAGAATCTTCAAGATGAACTTAAAAAGGCAAATGATATTCTTAAAAGTTGGACTGCTAAGAATCCCAGGGTCTTTGATGCTGTGGGAGCCCCCAGTAGCAAGAAGAGAGTCATAGGTGAAGATCATCTCCCTGACTCTCTCAACAAAGACCAGTCCCCTAAGCCATTTGTGTCTGGTGGCATGATTACAAGTATGTTGGTTGATTCCAGTTCCAGTGAATGGATTGAACGAGTTAATCCTGAGAGTAAGCTTCCAAACTTCGATTCTGGAAGGATTCTAGAGCCTGAAAGTCAAGCTCTAAAGAGCATGCTTGGACTTCCTGATGTGCCCAGTTGTACTGAACACATCTCTGAGTCTGAAGCAGAATCTCAAGCACCGCTTCCACCACTGAAACCTCTTCAGGGTGCTGCTCCAAGCTCTGAGCTTACTCCACTACAATTCAATCCTCACTCACCAAAAGAAAGGTCTGGACTTGGTAGAACCATCCTACAAAGACAAGCAAAACTAATCCAACAAGAGTCTACTCCTGCTGAGACTTCATCATCCTCTGTCCCCACTGAAGCTGACCAAATCCAGCAACTGACTGAACTTGTGAGGAAGCTTACTGAAAAAATGGAATCCATTGAAAAGGTTCCTGAACCAATCAAGGAGACAAAGTCAGCTTCCTCCAGTTCCTCAAAGTCTAAGTCAACCTCCAAAAACAAACAAAAGTGTGAGTTGTGTCATTACACCACCCATACCACTGACAACTGCTATAGAATCCTTTTTTGCATGATCTGCAAAAAGGATGATCACAGGACTGCAGATCATCTACAGTATGTCAGTCAAGCAAACTATACCAAGGTTGGTCATCAGTATGCTTCATCCTCCAAAACTGCTCCAAAGAATAGAGCAAAACCTTTTCCTCTCTGCCCTCACTGTGGGTTCAATGATCATCATCAGGATGATTGTCTCATGAATACATGCTGTGATATATGCGGTAATCCAGCTCATGAGACATCCCAACATGACAGTATCATTCATGCAAGGAGAAATTCCAAACTACCCAGAGTCACTGAGTCATCCTCAGCCTCTAAATGCAAAACCTGTGGTAGCACCTTGCACACAACCACTGACCATGAATCGATTGCAAATTTCAAAGAGACCTTGAGATCCAAGCCCACTAGTAAGTGGGTCACGAAGAGAAACTAATTCAGTTTACTACTTGTGCAGAGACATGCCAGGGAGCCTATTTGGCATCTAGACAGTGGATGCTCAAGAAGCATGACTGGTGTGAAGGAATATATGCACAAGTATGTAAAGGAACCAGGGCCCAAGGTAGTATTTGGTGATAACTCATCATGTCCCACTGAAGGTTATGGTTCAGTAAACTGCAATGGAATAGTTTTCTCTAGAATAGCCTATGTCAACGGTCTCAAATACAATCTCATCAGTGTCAGTCAACTATGTGATGCAAAATTCATTGTACAATTCAATGATAAACAAGGTACCATTTTTAATGCCAACAAGGAAGTTGTGTTGATAGCTCCTAGGAGAGATGATGTTTATGTACTTGACATGTCAACTCTCTCCCAAGATGGAACTTGTCTCTTTGCTAAAGCCACTAAAACTATCAATTGGCTGTGGCATAAGAGACTTTCACACTTAAACTTCAAAAACCTCAACAACTTGGCAAAACAAAACAAGGTCCTTGGCTTACCATCACTGGTCTTTGCAAAAGACAAACCATGCTCTGCCTATGAAAAGGGAAAACACCACAGAGCATCATTCAAAACCAAACAAAATTTCTCCATAAAAAGCTGCCTTCACCTCCTGCACATGGATCTCTTTGGACCTGTCAGTCCCAGATCAATCCAGCATGAGAAGTATACACTTGTCATTGTTGATGAATTCTCAAGATACACTTGGGTATACTTTCTTTCCAAAAAGAGTCAGGCAACTGATACAATAATGTCATTCATCAGGAAGATTGAAAACCAGAATGACATTACTGTTAAACAAATCCAAACTGACAATGGCACTGAGTTCAGAAATCAAGAACTTGAGAGTTTCTGTGATGAAAAAGGAATTTCTCAAAATTTCTCATCTCCTTATACCCCTGAACAAAATGGGGTTGCTGAAAGGAAAAACAGAACTCTCATTGAGGCTGCTAGAACTATGTTAAATGGCTCAGCCCTTCAAAACATTTCTGGACTGAAGCAGTCAAAACTGCCTGTTACACTCAAAACAGGTCAATCATTGTCAAAAGACATAATAAAACCCCATATGAGATCTTCAAAGGTAGACTTCCCGACATCAGCTATTTTCATGTGTTTGGATGTCCTGTGTTCATTCACAACCACAAGGATCATCTAGGCAAGTTTGATGCAAAAGCTGATGATGGATATTTTTTAGGCTACTCACTGATCTCCAAAGCCTTCAGGGTTTTTAACACAAGGAGACAACAAGTTGAGGAAACCTTTCATGTCACCTTTGATGAAAGTACTGATAGCATCAGGTTCACCAACACCTCAGTGGAGGAAATAGGAATTGATAATTCATCAAGATACCCTCCTGATGAGTACAACACTGAACTCAATTCCTCATATCAAGCTGATGCTGACATCTCATATTATGTCTTACCCCACAACCTACCCCAACCAACCATCAATGAGTTCATTGAAAATTAGTCTGTCCCTGCTGGGATAAGTAACAATGATTCAAATAATCAGGAACCTGTAACTCATGTCCCTCAACCTGATCAAGACATCTCTACAGATGTTCTAAATGATTCTGTGGCCCTTGCACCTGAACTAACATCTGGACTCCCAGTGACATCTTCAAGCTCAGACCCCAGACCACAAAGTAAATGGACAAGATCTCAGGACATTGAGCTTGTAAACATCATTGGTGAACCCACTGAGGGCATGCTCACTAGAAGCATGGCTGCTAGTCTAACTGCAGCTTCAGCCAATGAATGTCTATATGCTGATTACCTATCAGACATTGAACCCAAAAGTGTCACTGAAGCTCTAAAATACCCAAGCTGGGTTCAGGCTATGCAAGAAGAATTGCAACATTTTGATAAAAACAAGGTCATGACCTTGATCAAATGTCCTCAGGATGTAGTAGTCATAGGAATGAAGTGGGTTTTCAGAAACAAAACTGATGAAAACGGCACTGTCATTAAAAACAAAGCCAGACTTGTAGCCAAAGGTTACAGTCAACAAGAAGGCATTGACTATGATGAGACATTTGCTCCTGTTTCTAGAATGGAAGCCATCAGGATCTTCCTTGCATATGCAACATACATGAACTTCAGGGTCTACCAAATGGATGTTAAAAGTGCATTCTTAAATGGTGATCTCAAGGAAGATGTGTATGTTCAGCAACCTCCAGGCTTTGAGAGTAGTGAATTCCCTGACTATGTCTGCAAGCTTGACAAAGCCCTTTATGGACTTAAACAAGCTCCCAGGGCATGGTATGAAACTCTCTCAGCCTTCCTGATACAAAACAAGTTTGTCAGAGGAAAGATAGACAACACACTGTTTGTCTATAGAACCCAACAGGATGTGATACTAGTCCAAGTGTATGTTGATGATATCATCTTTGGCTCAACAAACTACAAACTTTGCAAACAGTTTGAAAAACTGATGACAAAGAAGTTTGAAATGAGCATGATGGGGGAACTCACTTACTTTCTTGGACTACAAATCAGGCAAACTGATAAAGGAATATCCATCAGTCAAGAGAAATACACCAGAAATCTCTTGAAGAAATATGAGATATTTGACTATGCCTCAGTAAAGACACCAATGGTCCCACCTAACAACCTTGGACCTGATCTCACTGGCAAATCAGTCAATCAAACTCATTTCAGAGGGATTGTTGGCTCACTGATGTATCTAACCGCTACTAGACCTGACATACAATTTTCAGTCTGTCTAATAGCAAGATATCAGTCCAATCCCAAAGAATCCCACCTCACTGCAGCCAAAAGAATACTCAGGTACCTGAAAGGAACCCCAAACCTTGGACTATATTATCCAATATGCTCAGGGTTTGATCTCAAGGGTTACTCTGATTCTGATTATGCTGGCTGCAACATGGACAGAAAAAGTACCTCAGGGTCCTGTCAATTTCTTGGAGGAAAACTGGTGTGTTGGAGTGCAAAGAAGCAACAATCAGTAGCTATGTCCTCAGCTGAAGCTGAATATGTAGCTGCAGCAGGATGTTGTGCCAATGTATTATGGATGAAAAGTCAACTCAGTGACTATGACATCCATTACAAAATGGTGCCCATCTTCTGTGATAACACTAGTGCAATTGCAATCTCCAACAACCCTGTCCTCCACCAAAGAACCAAACACATAGATATCAGATATCACTTCATCAGGGATCACATAATGAAAGGAGACATAGAACTTCATTTCATCCCTACTGAATATCAACTGGCTGATATCTTCACCAAACCCTTGGATGAACCTACCTTCAGGAGACTGAAAGCTGAATTGGGAATGCTTGACATTGAAAGTCAAGTATCGGAAAACCAATCTCAGTAAGTTCTCTGAAATGGTTCATCCTCCCTGAAAATCCAAAATAAACCTCTCACTGAATGAGTAAGACTCATTCAGGGTCCCTGACACTTGACAAAGAGCATTGAATGAGTAACTAAATGGTCAAGTATCAGTTACTTTAATGTCCTAGGTTGGTAACTATGCCAATTTAATAAAGGAATATATGTCTCTTTGTCTTACTGTCATCCCACTTGGCATTTAATGCCTCTCTCAAAAATATCAAATTGATATTTTATCTCTGCAAAAGTGCACTTTTACTGTGCACTGCAACTGTTCCCTTGAAAAACGGGATTTTTACTGCGGGTAATGGAGTGGTAGCATTAAATGGGGAAATTCAAAAGTCTTTCAAAAACCTACTCTTAGTTTTTCCATTTGTGCACAAAACACCCCTCTTATCACTCTATAAATACCCTCTTCTCCAACACAATCAACACACACAAATCTTTTCTGCAACTAAACTCTGTCAAAATCATTTCAAAAAATTCAAAAACATTTGTGTGTGCTCAAAATCTCTTTTGGAAAACCTTCCTTGTAAACATTTACAGGAGTTTTTTCATCACAAACTAGAGAGATCTAAACATTTTGATTGTTCTTGCCAGACGTTTTTTTTAAACCCTAAAAACTTCTTTAATAGATATGGCTAGAACACAATCTCTCCAGTTTGCTTCTCAGTGGGTAGGGGATCTCACAAACGTTGAATTCAAAACAAACAATGTCATAGGTAATTTTGAATACCCTGAAAATGTCCCAACCTATAAAGACATTGTAAAATTTTTATTCAACTGCCCACTCAAAACGGCCTTTGTAAAATGTCCCTCAGTGGTGTACCCAAACTACCTCAGGGAGTTTTGGGCAACGGCCAAAGCCTTTGACCCGACACCTTCAACTGATGAGAATAACCTTAGACCACTCAGGGAGTATCTCATCAGGTTCAGTCTTAATGGGGGGCAACAATATACCCTGGATTACAAAACTTTTTGCACTTCAACAGGGTTAGATTACAACAAAGGTGTTTATGTCGCCCATCCTGAACCTTCCACAGTGAAGGATGGGTTAAAACAAATCGTTTTGGATCCCACATTTTTGGACAAGACCCCAGTCATTAAAAGTTCATTCCCCGTGGCTTGGAGGATCCTTTTCACTTTTGTGATTCAGGTCCTCGGCGGGAACCACTCATCCACTGAACAAGCTAACTCTATTCAGTTGATGATGGCATACTGCCTGATGAATGGGGTCACTGTCGACATAGGGGAGATCATTTACAGTGATCTTGTAACGAAGCTACAGAGCAAAAATAGGACGAAGTATATTTCATATCCTAGATTTGTCTCTTGTGCTTTACAATCGTTACTAGGTGCCAATTATACTCAGGATGAAAAATTTGGAAATTTACCTGGCATCCTGAGTCCTTCAAATTTTCAAAAGGACCCATCCCTTGTCACACCAATTGAATTGACGGCCCATATGGTTGCTGTAAACAACCAGGAGGGATCAGTGTCTCCAAACTCTGCTCTTAAAAAGAAAAAGGGGAAGTCTCAGACTGGGACTAAGACTAAACCAAAGTCTCAGGGCCCTGAGGCTTCAGGAGCACCGCCTAAAAGGCACAAAAAGCCTGAGACCAAAAAGACACCCACTGACCAGGCAACAACCACCCCCGTGACAACGAAGGACACTGATACATCACAGTCAGTGCCCTTGGTCACACCTACTACTCCCCAAGATCCAGAGGGAAACAAACAACCCGCTGGTAGGGGAGCGCCTTCCACAACGCCCAGTGATGACATTAGCAAATCCAAGCCTTTGTCTGAGGGCACACTGATCGATCCCAAAGACTCAGGGGGAAACAAACAACCCATTGATAGGGATACAACATTCACTGACTCTGCTAAAGGCACTGGGAAATACCCACCAGTGTCTCAGGGGTCACTGGGGGACAAAGACTCGGAGGGAAAGGAACAACCCGCCGATACGGAACCCAAAACCAATCCTGACTCCCGAGAAGACGCTGGGAAACTCCCACCAGTGGCCGAGGGGTCCACGGGGGACAAAGACTCAGAGGGATCAATACCACCCGCTGATATGGAACCCACTCCCACTCCCTTGTTAACTGTTGCTGAGGTTACTGAGCTGCTAGAATCTGATGATGACCTTGCTGAAAGTGATGAAGAAATCTTATCAGCAGGAGAAGAAGTGGACGCTGAGGTTCAAACTGAACAAGAGCCTCAGCCTGATCCAAAGGCGCAGACTGAGTCACCTTTTCATACTGAAGACAATGACTCAGCCTCCTCCTCCAGCTCTGACGAATTCAAAGGGTTTGACAATGTTCTTCCACTCACTGAAAGACAGCTGGTTAAGTGGATCAGCAGGGCTTCAAGGAAGTTATTTTCTGGGGTTACTGAACAGTTTTGGGATCAACACACTGAAGCTGCTGCCAGTTACGCTGACCTTAGATCTGATGTGCTCACCTTCAACGAAAATGTTCACGAGCACAGAGATCTTATGTACCACCATCTTGTCAACCTGGATGAACACATGGTTAAGTTCCTCAAGCATCTTCAGACAGTTGGGGTTACGATTGATGAAATCAGGGACGCTGTCAAGGAAGACCCAGCGCTCAATGCCAAAGTGCTGGAGGCCACTGAGGAATATGCAAAGAATTCATCCAGGCTCACTGACCTTATAGAGATGCTCAAGTCTGCAAATGTTCAGGGTCTTCAAACCTCAGTTCAGACTCTTCAACTCACCATGGACTCACTGAACACTCAGGTAGCTACCTTGACTCAGGCCTCGTCCTCTATGGCTTGGAATCTTGGTCCAAGAATGACTGCCTTGGAGTTATCACATGCGAACTTGGATGCAAAGGTCACTGGTCTTCAAGCAGATACTTTAGAAATAAAGGCCATGATGACTGAAATCTATCAGGCCTTCAAAGGTCAAGCTGGTCAGTCCCCCTCAGCATCTACTCCAACTCTTGCCCTCACTGACGCTACGGCAATAGTTGAGGGGGAGAATGCTGCTGAAGAAACTCCTCTTCACACTAAGGGGGAGCAAACACCACCTGTCTCAGCAGCTCAAACATCATCATCATCAGCACCAGTCTCTGCAGTACCAATCTCATCACTTCCACCTCATGCAACAACAACAACACTGACAGTCTTAACACCAATCATGGCAACAACACCTCCTATTATTGCATCATCTTCCTCAGGACAAGACAAGGGCAAAGACATACTGACAACCACTGAGCCTGAGATGATTCCCTACAAAATCGGTGACACTGAATACTTCTTCACTCCTCAACAGCTAACCAAACACCTTGCTAAAGAAGAGAGGAAATTGAAACAAGCTGAGGATGAAAAGAAGACTAAGGAGGCATTGACCAAAGTGATTGCCGAAGAAGCTGAAAATGTGGGAATAGATGCAAGCAAGCTCAAAAAGGGTCAGGCAGGACAGAAGTTCATGGAAGCTCAGGCTGCTCAAATGGCTGCAATGAGAGCTCAGTATGAAGAAAAGAGAAAGAAAACTGAAGCTCTCAGGCAAAGCAGAATTAAAGAATATAACTGGACAATGACCAGCCGAAGGCTTCCTTAAAAAATCACTGATGTCAAAATCATTCCCAACACCAGACCAGTGGCTATGAATGTTTACAGGGGAGATGACAAAAGACACTTTGAGGTTCATGATCCCTTAAAATTCAGTGACTTTGGGATCACTGAACTTGATGAACTTGGTCCGATCATTGGAAAGAAGCAAAACAAGGTGGTCAAGGAGCTGATGAAGATGCTTAGCAAAAGATATGAAAGGCTAAGGGAAGCACCAACCCAACTGAGAATTCAGCCTGCCTTGACTGCACCTCAAGGATCTCAACCACAAGCTTCCACTGGCAAAAGGAAAATAGTTGATTTCCAACCTGAGATCAAAGTACATGGCCTTGAATGCAACAGAGAACTGCCTGAGGGTGTAAATTTTGTAAACTGTCTAGTGATTGAAGAGCCTGAAAGAGTGCTATTCCACATTGATGTCTACGGGAACCCTGCATTTCAAAGATGGAGTGACATTAATCAGGCTGGAGTAGCTGCAATGATCAGCTATATTCCTATGGCCTCTCAGATCCAATCCCCAGCAAACGTCAGGTTCTGTTAAGACCTGAATGCCAAGATCAGAGACCATCCTGACAGGGAAACACTCATCACTAAGAAAGTAAAGCTTGAAGCACTGGGTATCCATCTGGATTGACATCATTTTGTTTATCTTTTGTACTAGTGATAGGAACTATGTAATCTAATCAATAAATGATGTATGTTTTATTCATTTACTCAGTGTTCCTTATTGTATTCATTAGTACATTCAGTGTAAGAAGAAGCCTTTGCTCACTTACACTAATCAATCACTTAGGCTATTTGTATATCCAAATAGGGGGAGACTGTTGGGTTCAGTAAATACCCAAACCCCTTAATCTAGGATTTGAATAGAAAATAGCCCAAGTATTTAATCCGTTAACACAAACAGGTCACTGAGTGCATAGTCTCTCAGTGAGTCATCTTCAGGATACTCAGTACGAGACAAAGATGTAGTCTCTCCACTCAGTAAGGCGGATCTTAAAGGGTGAAGACTGAGTCAAGAAGAAGATGATGGATTCAGTGAGTGATGACAATAACTCACTGAATCCCTAAGATTCCTCTCCAACTTCTTACACTGAAGACAAACTGAAGTAGAAGACTGAAGAATGTTAAGACTAAAGAAAGAGCGGGACAAGGCGAGAAAGGTTGAATCAGATAAGACGAAGTCCTTATCAACCAAAGTCAACTTTCCATGAATGGCAAAAGATCAGGCTCAGTGTCATCACTGAACTTAGGAAAGTAGTCTTGTCTCTTACCTAGAATAGTCTTTGTAAACAGAGACAAAATACATCAGTATTTTGTCTTCTGTATGATGTCAGTTTGTCACTTAGGAAAGAGTCAAATATCATACATGTATAAATAGCATAAGAGATGGAGTGAAAAGGTTAAGCTTGTGAATTGTAAAAACACATACACGCAAGCCATCTTTTCACTCCTCCAAATACAACTTAGTTCCTGAGATAGCTCAGTGAGCTCTAAGAGTTGTGCTCAGACTTAGCCTGAGCTTAGAGAGGAATCACCCAACTTTGTCATTTCAATCCCAAGTACTATTCCGCAAGTACTTGGGTAACGTATTCTTTGTTGATTTATTTCTAATAAGAATATGATGTTGAAAATTACTTAGTGTGTTTTCTTTATGTTAATTTCAGTCATTGTTCACTTTTAACTTGTTTTATAAACTTAAACTGTTTTAAACGATAGTGAACGGGGAACAACAGTTGGTCTAGGATATAAAGCTCAAACGTTTTCAATTCGGGTGGTTTTGGGGAAGATGGTTTAATTCTCTCTTAAGAATTGATATCGAGTTTCATCATATCACTCTATATATATGTGGTAAGTATATATATATATATATATATATATATATATATATATATATATATATATATATACGGTAAGTCATTCGAGCTAGGGAACATTATAATATAATGATGGGTGACTTAGTGGTAAAAAGGCTTGTAACTATCATTAGTAAAATGTGAGACGTCACATCAACCTTCTGGAAAGGAAAGGAAAGGATTTACCCAGTTTGAGCAAGTGTGGAAATGAGTTCAAATCATCGATTAGTCGGACAAAAGCTTAGAAATCATAGTTACCAAAGAAAAGAGAAAGTTGTGGTCATTGTAAGATAAAACTTTCAAATCTTGTTGTCTACGTCTTGAGGCTGTACTGAAAATGACGAGGGATATGATATTTGATGGAATTGACTTATGGAGAAATCTTACATGCTTTACAAAAGCAAGTAAATTTCCTGCTTTTCTTTGAAAAATATTTAAATATTTTACAATTAAGCCCCTGCACTTTCATGGTTGTCTTTGTTTAAGTCCCTGCCCCCTTTTTTCTTTCAAAGAAAAGGAAACACTTATCTGCTTTGTAAAGCAGGCAAGATTTCCCCTTGACTTATATGCTGAGTTAAAATTAGGAGTTCAATTGATGCTCAAAGAAAAGATGGGACTATTGGTATTTTCGATCACATAAGCATTTGGATTTGTTTTCCTAACACAAAATTACGCATAGAATTATATTAACTATTTCCGTCACCTTGCTTCAGCAGATATCTTATAGTGTTGTATTGGCCAAAACCACATGCATGTCCTAATATAATATTGATCATAAAGGCTTTCCATGAGTAACTTTTTCTTAGTGGCTTTTAAAAGAGAGTGTTTGAAAAAATTGTTTCCATAAAATGAAAAAGTCGTTAAAGTTACAAAACTATAAATTGGTACTAAGAATTGTATAGATAGTAAATTAAGACCTATAAACTAAGGTTTTTGTCTATTTATATATTAGAATGTTTTTCACTCCAATGAAAAAAAAGGGTTTCGGAAATTTTTTTGTAATAGCCATCACAAATGCGGTCATTAACATTTATAACGGTAAATATTATAAAAAGATGGAAATTGAGGAGCTTCTATTTTATGTGTCTTCATTTTCAGATTGCACAAAGTTTAAATTTTATCACTAACTACACTTTTCACCGACAGATTTCATCAGTACCGATTAAAATGTATGTTTATTGGTTAGAATATGAAATTAGACGAGTAAATTGAGACAAACCAAACCAAAAAAACATGCACTCATGAATTATTGAGACCAAGGGAGTTATATATGTTCACATTTACTTTACTTGAACTCTTTCACCAAATTCTCGTTGCTTGAAAGTTCAAACAGATAGCACATTAGTATAATTGGCATGTTACTTAAAACACATAGCATGTGAGTATGTCATAAGACAAACATGATTAAAAGTAAAAAAACCCATATATCCTCAAACGACATAAGTTCAATATATATCTCAAATTTACCATAAATCTAATAAACCAATTATAGCCATTCATTTTTCTAATAAAAATAAAATAAAATAAACTTCACATTTTTTTTAAATATAAATATCTCGCAAACCGTTAATCGTTACGCGAAAAAAATTATACCATCGCGATGAGAATTAAATTATCTTTCTATAGATATGCACTTATATATATTTTGAACGATTTTTTTTTAAAATTTCGGCCCAAAAAAATCATATATAATTTGTGTAAATCATAGTGATTCGATTATTACAAATCATATATGATTTTTGCAAATCATATGTGATTTGTAAATCATATGTGATTTGTAAAAATCATATGTGATTTTTTAAAAATCACATATGATTTGCTTTTTACAAATCACATGTGATTTTTGAAAATCTAACAAATCATATGTGAATTTTCTGAGCGAAATTTTTGAAAAAAAAAGTTTGTCGAAAATATAGAGAAGTGCATATCTATAGAAAGACAATTTAATTCTCGTCGCGATTGTGTATTTTTTGTAGTTTGAAGATTTACCGTTTGCAAGATATGTTGTTTTTTAAAAAAGGCTGAAAATGGTCTCTTTATTAATTTTGATCAAAAATGAATGATTAAGATTAATTTATTGGATTTATGACAAATATGAGATCTATATTGATCTCAACTCACACATGACATGCTAGTATAAATATCACAAGACAAACATGATATAAAGCAAAAACCATCTAAAAGACTATAACCATTATCAATCCCTAAACCCTAAACCCAAACAAAAACACAAAAATGATACAGAGAGCAGAATAAGAACAATTTGGACTAGGGGTGTTCATCGGTTCGGTTATCGGGTTGTTCGGTTAAACTTTTTTTTGGGTATAACCGAAAACCGAACCGAACCGAACCGAACTTAAATTGATTAAACCGGACTGAATAACCGAAAACCGAACCCCCATAACCGAAAACCGAACCGAATAACCCGAATTACATAAATTTAATTATTTATTCATTTATTTATATAGATTTATAGAAAAAAAAAAATATTAAAGCTTAAAAAAATAGTTTATTTAAAAGAGTTTTAATTTTTTATATATACAAATATATAAAAAATATATATTTATTTAAATTCGGTTTTCTGTTCGGTTTTCGGTTTGGATTGATAAAACCATAACCGAACCGAAAACCGAATATTTAATTCGGTTTGGTTAAGAGTTCGATTCGGTTATTTTCGGTTCGGTTCGGTTTCGGTTTTTGATTTATTCGGATATTATCTGACCCGTGAACACCCCTAATTTGGACATTCTAGTTCCCTGAAGCCTGGCCCAGATATTTCACGAGCCATATTCAAATGGGCTTTTAATCCACCAACCCACAACACATAAACAACATAGATATATTTTGCCTGCAAAAACATTTTGAGTAACATATGTAGGGTTCTTCATCTAGCCGCCCCATCTCCCTTTCAAGCAAAGCGGCTCAACACTACTCTCGATCGAGCTCATGGCTTTTGATTTCTTTCAGCGACTCTTTCTCTTGACAACGGTGGACTAGACTACATTCATAGGTTACACATTCATTTTGTTTGTGAATGCTAGTATTATTTGATGTTTATATGATTAAACATTTTATAAGGTTTTGGTCAAAAATATTTTTTTATATATATAAAAATTTGAACCCCTAACTTTATATTTTTTTTGTATATATAAAAATTTGAAACCCTAACTTTATTATAGCAGCAGCTACCGTCTAACTGTTTAAGTCTTACTTGTTTTTGTTTAGTTTATTGTTGTGATTTTAATATTTCTATTAAATTCGTGTTTATAAGTGTTGGGGTGACTGTCATAGGTGAGTTTGTTTGTGTATATTACCTGGTCTGTGTTAAATTATTTTATGTTGCTATGCATTTTGAGCTATATGCTGTTTAGTTCATCATGTCATAATATCTAGCTTTAAGGTTAGCTGAAGTTATCTGTTAGTATTTATAACTGATTATTGAATGACATTTGAGAAATAACATCGATGATAGGATTGTTTCTCTGTGTTTGGATACAGCATGTGATTTGTTTTAGATTCATAGCCTTTTATATTCGTATAAACAGACTGAGTTTATGTTAACTATAATCGCTAGGTTTAGTATTCTGATTTTGTTGATAAATAGTAGACATAAATAGCTGTAATAATGGATTTCAACTGCGTTGCCGAATTAACTATTATGAAGCACATAACCTTGTATGACTGAATGTGTGCCGAGTATTCTGGTGTGAATGGTAGCAGTTATGAGTGAATTAGTATAAGGCAAATAGCATGATAAGTGAGTGATCGATTTAGGCTTAGTCCTAGGGATGAGCATTTCGAACCGAATCCCGAAACCGAACCGGAACCGTACCGGTACCGTACCGAAACGGTACCGATTCTTAAAATACGGTACGGTACCGGGACTACGAAATAAGGTGAAAAAAAAATCGGGACCACTAATTCGGTACGGGACCGGTACCAAATCGGGAAATTCCCGTAAAAAGCGGGAAAAACCCGATTTCCCGGTACCGATACCGGTACCGATATCCGAATCCCGTTCGGTACGGTACCGGTACCACTAATTTATGCTCGGGAAAAAATCGGTACCACTATTCGGTACGGCATCGGTACGGGACCGGTACCGTGCTCATCCCTACTTAGTCCCCTTTCATTGATGGTGATTTGTAAAGTCTTTGGTTGATTAGAAAATATTGGAGCGGAAATGGAGATATTAAATGACATTTGGTTTTTCACAAAATAAACACAATGACGTCACTTACTAGATAAGTTAGCTGAAATTTGGGTAATATAGGAGTGTAAATGCGGAAAATGAGTGTCATTAACGTATGTAGAAAGCACACTCGTTTTGTTTACAGCTCGTAAGAAATTTTCCTTTGTTTTTGTAGCCGGCTCCATTTTAAAAGGAGGGGCGTTATCAAAAGATAGTAGCCGACGAGTCCTTTTTGCTGAGGATCATAGAGATAGGAATACCCCGCTTCTTTGAACATCTTACCCAACTAGTTGGTCCTGGCGCTATGCTCTCCAGCAGCTGGTAAGTATTTGTTGATGACCTTTAATTGTCTGGAATTTTTTAAGGTGTATTATGTTTTTTTTTGGAAGTTATAATTTTTGTTTTATAGGTGTATTGATACGAATGTTGTCCGGTACCTAAAAGGAATCGATGTTCTTCCCCGAGAGCATCTTACATGCGTGGACAAAGAGGTTTGTTTGTCTGATATAGAGTGTATTGCTAAGCTCGTTGGTGGAGTGAATTCGGATAACTTAATGGTCGCAACTCAAGACAACGTGGAGATGTTCAACGGGGTAGGTATTTCTTCTTATTTTATCAATACTTGGGATTGTATTTTCAATTCTTCAAAACATTTTTTTTCTTTCAATTTTTGTAGGTTGCCTGCTTACCGGTTCTTACTTACAACTCTGAGGATGCTCTTGTTTACTGTGAACCAAGTCCTTACCAACTAGTGTTTGCTCAGAAATCCGAAGAAAAGAGAAAGGATGAAGTATTGAAGGAGGCGCGCATTGTTTACAAGCAAGTGCGGAAGGCCAAGCAACATAAGAGAAAGAACTAAGGTTTAGTTGGTTTAATAGTGAGAGTTTGCTCAGAAATCCGAAGAAAAGAGAAAGGAGGTTGTATTGAAGGAGGCGCGCATTGTTTACAGGCAAGTGCGGAAGGCGAAGCAACATAAGAGAAAGAACTAAGGTTTAGTTGGTTTAATAGTGAGAAAAATATACTGAATCTTTGTTTGAGATAAATGTCTGTGTGGTTGCTTTTTGGATCTATCTGCTGGTTTGTGAATCTATGTACTCACTCCTTATGTGTTGGATCTTAGTTTGAGATAATTGTCTCTGTGGTTGCTTTTTGGATCTATCTGCTGGTTTGTTAGTGTATGTACTCACTCCTTATGTGTTGGGCTACCTGTCTTTTTGGATCTTTTTGTCTATAGGAAATTGCTTTTAAAACATTATATTATATTATTTTCTCCCCTTATAAGAGGTTGGGTTTCAGGTTTACATGAATTATTAAGTATAAGTTTGCAGGTTTTTGTAGAAAAGTAAGAGTTGCATGGTTACATGAATGAGTACTTGCTCAGTGATCCTAAATCCTAATCGAATATTGCTTTGTACATTTTCATGCTTTTCTCCTAAGAAAAAGCATACGAATTTATAAGACGAGCTTGGTCTAACAACAACCCTAGCCTACAAAAGGATGGTTGTCGAAAGAATACATACGCGTATATATACATCTCGGAAGTCTTATTCTTGTATGACAGGATTCTAAGCCGTCAAATGGTGGGGACAGCAGCTGTAACACCCCCAATTTCGAGATACGCAGCGGAATTCAAACTGGGTGTTACTTCATGGCACAACAGTCATAACAATAGAAAACGAACTCTAATGAAGTCGTTTTAAAAGATTTATCATTCGATTTATATAAATATCAGAGTTTACAAAAATGAGGTTCCAGTTGGTTTCATGGTTTACAAAATACATTAAATTGGTTTTCGAATGATAATAAAATTTATAGCCTTCTTGATCTAGTCCTTGCTCTTCCGTGCCAGCTTCCGACATTATGGACCTGAAATACATGCTTAAAACTGTCAACACAAAGGTTGAGTGAAATTCATAGAGTTTGTTTGATGGTTGAACACATTATGTTGGTAGTGTGAGCTATAGACTCGCACCAAGGTTTTGAAAACAAAACAGATATTATTGCATTGTACGGCTGCCTCAAGTACATGATACTTGAGCCCGCTTTTGTTTGATACGGCTGCCTCAAGTATGTGATACTTGAGCCCGCTTTTGTTTGATACGGCTGCCTCAATACGTTGTGATACTTGAGCCCACTTTTGTTTGAAAGCAATGTGTTCGGTTTAAAATAAAGCATGTATTTCCCCCAAGAGTTTGTAAAACAATTAAGTAATAAAAGTGGGGCTATGAACTCACGGTAATCCTTAAAAG
Source organism: Chrysanthemum seticuspe (assembly GCA_019973895.1). Classification (NCBI taxonomy): domain Eukaryota; kingdom Viridiplantae; phylum Streptophyta; class Magnoliopsida; order Asterales; family Asteraceae; genus Chrysanthemum; species Chrysanthemum seticuspe. The sequence continues at coordinate 27,821,523 of BPTQ01000002.1, read as the reverse complement.
TTTAGAGTACTTGTGAAAGTAAATGAAAATAGTTGAGCATGTATCTCCTCAAAAGTAATTCAAAACATATAAAAGTAGAGCAAATGATATCAAATGTATAATGAGAATGATGGATATACCATGATAACTTCTACGAGCAACCTAGAATAGGATGTTGCGACTTAGGTTTGGAATAATGTTTAGGAAAACATAAACCATCCTATATACGTCTCTATGTTGATCATGATGTAGTACATGATTTTTGTGTACGTCGTTTATAGAAATGGTCTAGTTGTAAAAACGTATTTAGTTTATAGATATCGTACTACCGTTCGGGCCATCATAATTCAGAGGTCATGCAGTAAACGTTCGAGGAGCTAGGACACTTTAAATCGTAAATCCAGCAACTCGTCGATACGTTTTACTCAAATGAAACCCCTCACATGAAGCTCCCTAGTTCTGTAGCACTTAGATAAAACATATGTTTTATTTATATATCATAAGTGTCATATGGTTTGTAAACACAAGTTACAAGGTTGTTTGGTTATGATTAGGAATCATAATGGTTATTACAAATATCGTCATAATTTATATCACAAGTGTTTAAAGAAAAGCTTACAAGTTTCTAAATTGTAAAGTTGGTTATTACAAGTTCTCGTCGTTTCATAAATATGATTACCTTACTTAACGGTCTTGGGTAAACAAGCCTTAAGGCTTTAGCCATGGCCTTGCCGTGACTTTGGTCTTGACTACCATGGTCTTGAGACTTAGCTTTGACCTTAGCCGTAGCCGTGGTCTTGGCTTATGGCCATTAGGCCTCTTGATTTGCTTTTAGTTGTGACAAAAGTATAGTTATGAGACTATATTTACGGCAGTTTCTGTTTTTGAAAGATTTTGTCCTATTTATGCATTTTCAAGGTCCGAGCTTCTTCAATAGTGAAGGAAAACGTCGTTCCGGACAACTTTCGTGTTTTAACTTTTTGATGATTCGGACCAGAAGTATCACTTTTAAAATGGCAGAACTCTTAACAGCTTATACATGGCAGTTTTGGCGTTTAGGTTTCGCTAACTTCTTTTGCTTATAACTTTTGACTCGTTTGTCCGTTTCGGGTGATTCAAATTGCTATGTTTACCTTTTTATCTTGTCTACCATATTATGTAAGTTAGAAAGTCCTTATGTTACCGTTTTTAATGGTCCCACATGTGTAGAATATGACTAGTTTACTAGTTTGTTACTTTTATGATAATATGTGAATTAAAACAAGTGATTGAGTATATGTACATCATGAATCAACATAGTAACTATATATATAGCATGAAATATTTAATATTATGAATAATAAAGATGAGATGATGGTGGTGATAAGTTCCTTACAACTTTTGGCTTTCAATAAGAAAGGAGTAACTTAGTAAGGATAGGACTTTGATTGATCACTTAAGACTTTGGATTGAGCTAGCTTTCCACACCTTGGCACCCTTGCAAACTTGAAGAGTTGGTGATGAAGTACTAAGTGACTTGAGTGGATTTAAACTCAAGAAGATCACTTAAACTTGCTAGAGATTTGATGAAGTAGCTTGATCTTTGGAACTTCTTTGCATAAACTTGGAGTTTATGGAACAAATTATGGAAGATATGTATGTTTTAAGTTATGAACGACCAAGAGAAGAGTTTTAGGGTTTTTAGGAAGTCATTTACTTGCTATTTATAGGAGGTTAAGTTTGGTTAACCATATATTGGGTTAAATATTAACCATGGTTAAGTTAGGACACTTGTAAAGATCTAAATGAACCATGGTTAGGATGATGCCACCAAAATGATGAATCCCCCCCTAAGTCGGCCATATAGTGATAAGATGACTTAGGTGGATAGTTTTGATCTTATCTTGAGTTTAGAGCATGATTTGGTTCCGTTAAATGCCAACCGTAAGCCGTTAAACCATAAAACGTAAAACCGGGTATCGTAAAAATACGAAACTTGTAGGAATGATGAAACTCATCATTATACTCCATCTAAAAATATAAAATCGGTGATAAGTCTCATTGGGTGCAAAACGCTGCTTAAAGCTGGAAATACGGGTAAAAAACGCGTAATTCGCAGTTTATCGGAACAGAACGAAATTTCAAGGAAACGGCCGTGAATTTATTTAGAGTAGACTAAAATTAGTCTAAAAGTGATATGAGATGTCAAAATGTGGTTTTCTTCATACGCGGGATAACTTAACAGTTATTTGTGAAGTTTAAAAGTTACGCGATTTATCCAAAAATGTAGAACGTATAAGGTTAATTCCTTTATGGTCAAAGGAGGAGGAAAATATGTTTGACTTTTCCAAAAAATGTAAAAGTGTCAAAAACATATTAGAAACACAGTGCAGGAATCGTTAAGCCTGGATGTAAGTAGAATTGTTTAAAACGTAAGTTTAGTTTTGTTCTGCGCTGGGCTTATTTGGTAATATTAAAAATAATAAATCTTTAAAATACTCAAATTAATCATGAGTGATCTAAAAATTTATCTGATGCGAGGAAAATTGCCAGGGTTGATTTTCGTTATGCGCGTGATGTTTAAATGGTGTACCGTTCAAAACGAAACTTTAAAACGATGTTTTCTTAATAACTTTTGCGAAAATGATCTAACGATGGTCGAACTCTGAGGTTATTACTAAAATAATTTATCTTACGAGAATGTGGATTAAAAATTTTACGGGATGAATAGTGAAAGTGAATAGTAAAAGTGAATAGTAAATTTTCGAAAATGAAAAGTAACCTAAAAAATGCGGGTGGTTACAGCAGCCTCAAATAAAGGTATCTTGAATGAAGTTTAACGGAGTTCTGTAGATTGAGAGTGTGACCAATATTCTTTCACAAGTTGTCCAAACAATGAATTGTCTCTTCTCATTAGTTTCATTGGTTCATCATGCTCCACGATTTTTCTTGTTAAAAGTTGAATACTTCAAGTTAGAACTTGGGAAAAAGAGTTTTGAGCTAGTTGTAAAGATTTGACAAAATGAAACTGACTATCACTCATGGTTAGAACCATGGTGCAATCCATCACGGTTGGTATGCGGTGAGCCACTGTGATGACAGTGCAATCAACAAACTCTCATTTAATTGTTTCCTTTAACATTGTATCTGTAGCATTGTCGATTGATGCAGTTGCTTCATCAAGAACCAAAATCTTGCTTCGTCTCAACAATGCACGCCCCAAACAGAACAGTTGACGTTGCCCCATACTCCAATTTGTTCCATCTTCCACTACTGTACTTGCAAAATTCAAATATCACTTAAAGATCAAGACTTTCTTTAAAGCACCACGTCTTATTATTTTGAGGAATTTTTTTAAATGGACCATAACAAGTACATGTTTACGAAAATAAACTTCGTATATGTGTTTTACGAAAATGGACTTTTATATATCATACGTTAGATTCCATCCAGGACAACTTTTAAACCCTACACGTGTCTCTCATTCCTCTATGCGATTGAAAAGTGACTGAAATTTTGAGCGATCAATGGGGCGAGGAGTGGGGCGATTAAAGCACTTCCTAGACGATCAAAAAAATTGGGCGAGGAGTGGGGCGATTAAAGCGCGGGACCTGGGCGAATGAAGATGATAAGCTAGATGCTACGCGAGTATAAGAACCTGGGCGAGTGCTGGGCGTACAACAGAAATTGTAGGGCGAGCCAAAATTGGTTTTCACATATCTGGGCGAGTGCTGGTCGTTCCAAAAAAATTGTAGGCGAGCCAAAATTGGTTTTCACATATTGATACTTATTACTAGTAACATGTCTAGAATTACCATTTCACATCAATTGTATTATATTTTATACATAAGTTAGAAAAAGGGTTTGGATTTAGTAAATAGTACTCTGGAAACTTCCCATACTATTTGATAGTAGATCTTAAGAAATGGTCGATGCATCTTTTTCAAAATATTCGGTTTGCATTTTATTTTCAGAGTTCATTTTGGTAATTGATGGATTTTTGGTCCAATCTAGTAATTTGTATTGCCTATTGGTCTGTATAGGTAATTGACTTTGTTATTTTTATTTAAGAAACTACACTTTATTTCGATTAAATTTAAGGGACCACGTTACTTGTGTTGACTATAGAAACAATAAATTGGTCCCTTAAACGGAATCATATATAAACTATTGTCCCTTGTTTGTGATTTGTGTAAACAGGCTTGAACAGATATAGTCATAGTGTACTTATGAAGAATTTTTTACATATTCTAATTTTTCACATTGTGAATGCATTACCTATGGAATCCAACCTGCCTATTTTATCCTGAATGACATCTCTAAGCTGACATTTTCCGAGAACCTTCAATAGTAGATTAGCAGAAAAACAAGAATTTTGCATGATTTGGCACTGAAAAACATAAGCTAATTACTTAATACATATAAAATCTGAGATTTACCTCCCATATTTCTTGATCAGTATGTTGACACAAGGGATCCAAATTGTATCTAACAGTTCCATTGAAAAGTGTAGGATCTTGAGGTGTGATCCCAAAACGTGACCTCAAATCATGAAGTCCAACAGTAGAAATATCTATCCCATCAACAATTATTTTACCACCAGCAGGTTCCACCAGACGAAAAAAAGCACCAATGAGCGTAGTCTTCCCACTACATGTCCTCCCAACAATACCAATCTTGTGGCCTCCTTGAAATGTGCAAGTCACCCCTCGAAGAACAAGAGGTGCATCGGGTCGATACCTAATCTGGTTTTCCAAAGATATAACACTCTAGCTAGTAATATGTGCAGATTTGGCGGTTTTGATAACATGCTCAAATGAGTTCGTATCAAAATGAGTAGTTTTTCTCTATGAGGCTGTGTGCACTAAAATACAGTTTTGGTGACTTTTGACCCGTTTGACGTTTGACCTTTCTTCCTTTAAAAATATATGTAAATTCTTAATCATGCTATTTTGTGTACTAACACTAACGTGACAGTTTAGTATGATTAACAAGTTATATGTTATTAGTAGAAAAAATAGAGGTTGGTACAAGACAAGAAAAGAGAAGAAAGGTGAGATACATTTTCAATAAATTAACCATGACTAAATTTATAATTTGACCCATTAGAGACATGTCTGGGTTATATGTTTAACTGCTAAGGGTTCAAAAGGTTGTGACTTATACCTGCAAATCTTGAATTTCTACTTCACCAGCATTGGGCCAATTAGCAGAGGGACGATTATCTTCTATCACTATAGGAGCTTCACTTAGTAAATGCATGTACTGATGGACCTGTTCAACTGAAATGATATAGTTGACCAATGTGCATTGGTTTTGAATGGACATAACAAGTGTGAAGGATCGTTATTTTATTGTGTTTGATGATTCAGGTGGTCTTGGATGATCAAAATACATGTTAGCCATTAGAGAGAGAAAGTTAGAGAGTTGGGTGTTTTCTTGGTAGAGACTTGGTTCTCAAAAGTATGGAATGTTATATTGAAAAGCACCACCCCTTCCATGGATGGAAGGGGTATTTATAGTTACAGAATACACGACCTCCTATCGGCCTGTGGATCAGGCATCAGTGGGTAAAGACCCGTCCTTCCTCCACGGTGATGCACTAAGCTATACTATGCTACAAACTAATAAATAAACTACTAAATAACGAAACTAACGACAAGTCTACGAGCTAACTTAAGCTAGATAACATTTGGGGTGACCGACTCTTTACTATGGAATTTTCTAATTCCTAACAATCTCCCCCTAAGGGAGGTCACACCATGTTTTACATTTCGAATCCTAGCATTCTATTCTTGACATTGTTCTTGAGCTCGTAGACTTGAATTCTTCACTTTCACAATCTTTGTGCTTTAGTAGCGATTCTTCAAAGTCCGCAATGATTTGTACTTTTAGTGGAGGCCTTTAACTGATCCACATATTTGATGATCTTCGAGCTTTCATTGAGATCATCAGCCACATTAAATCTCTGGATCACCCTTAGTTGTGTTGCCATCATGTGAAGTTGTGACTTTCGGACCGACATGCTCACACTTTTGGATCATGACATCTTTCCATCAGAGTAGCGGAAGCTTTACTGGTTCATGATATTTGCAGCAGTGTAGCAGAAGCATAGTATAAAATATCAGAACCAGGTTATGTAGATATGCACCAGTCATGATTTCTTTAAGTGTGGATGCTGTGAGCATGCGGCTTTGGATTGACTCCTCAATTCTGATCAGCTGCAACCGTCCAAATGTACCTGCAAACAACAGTTAGCAATAAAACACACAAAAGTGTCTTTGACCACTTTCGTTGAATTGAGGTACACGGCCCACGGTTCCCCGTTGATCAGTACAAGTACTGCCTGTGAACAAGTAGGATTCCTAAGAATCTTCTTGACAGGGTTTCGCAGCTGTTCTAGCTGTTCTCAAACCGGAACGTCTCAAAGACGACAACACGGTGTGAGTGAACCAGCGAATTGAGATTCACTGATTGATGAAAAATTATTTGAAAACAATCGCGTATTGCTTGAAGAAAGAGTTTTGCAATACAACGAAGGTTTTATGAGAAAGATCAATTTTCAATCAAAATACTTTTTGTATTAGAGAATGAGTACACATTCGACGTGCTAGCGAAAAGAAGAGATTCGTACATCGAACGGTTTTTCTAAAAGTATTTTTCAATCAGATATACTTTTTGAATTTGAAATGAATACACATTCGACGTGCTAGAGAAAAGAAGGTTTGCACATCGAACGGTTTTTCCAAAAGTATTCGTCAATTCCATTCCTGGACCATGGTTGATTCAAGATTGAATCTCCCCATCGTTTCTATCCAGTTGTCACAAGCTTGATCTTACGAGAAGATCTCACATGTCACCCACCAAGAGCTTGTTTGATGTTGGCTCTAGAAGGATTTCCATCTTCATCGTGAATATTTTCATATCACTCGGATGTTCTGGCAATACCACAAGGATAAAGCGTAGGACTCTTAATATATTCTTACTTTCCACATTGTGTGAAACAGCAAGTCTTCATTAATTTTGTGTCCTAATGAGATATTGTGGATGATCTCTTGGCTCTAGACTCAATAGTGCACATTTGGTTCCTGTGTCGGAGACTAGGGAGAGGGTCTCCTTCTTCAATATCAACAATCCCTAAGAGAAAGTCGATAGATTATGTCGGTTCCCCGTGAGAATGAAACAAGCCCTTTTAAGAGGAACTTGAGTAGCTTGGGAATTTTAGTGCAGTGCGTCACTGGGACCATGACGTCTTGTCTTCAATACCAGTGTTACCATAGTAACAACCAGTAGCATATGTATTGAACCCGGTTTCTGCCTTAAGGTTGAATTGATGGAGGGCTATTTCTTTTCACCCTTTTTCACATTCATTTCTTTTTCATTCTTCAACCCCTTCAGTGCTTACCGAGACTTCATTACTAGAACCTTGTTGGGTTTATTCCAGTTCTAGCTCTGTCTCAGTCGGCACTCTTCCCATATCTCACTTTTCTCCTTTTTTCAATATACCTAAGGACTCTACACTATCTAGTGGATTGTCCCTGGGTAGATCCCTCCGGTTCTGGCGGATCGTGGGAACTAATACCTAACCTCACCATCCTTATAACTCCATACATAAAGTAAAATGGTTGGTCTTTTGGTACAGTTCATTCTTCCTTGAAACCAATTTAAAAATCATTTGGAAAAACAATCAAGGTACTTGTGATACGAGATCAAAGCATTTTGTACCTTAATAGTTTTGATCATTTAGAAAACCTCCCCCTCAACATGTGCATATGATTTATAAATTGTTTAGCACACGGAGGCAAGAGGACTTTGAAATATTTTCTTTGATCACAATTTTCATAGAAAAAGCCATTTGATTTTCTTTGGTAAATTCTCCCCCTCAATATGTGCATAGGATATTTGAAAACATTTTATCACATAGAGGCAAGAGTTAATTTGAAGCACATCCACAATCACAAGATCCATTACAAAAACCATTTGAAAACACAATCAAGGTACTTTATAAATCTCTTTTAAAAAACTTTTGTACCTCGATGGTTTTGCTCCCCCTCAATATGTGCTTCGAGATTCGAAAGCGTTTAGCACATATGCGAGAGCAGCATGCACAATTAAATCAAAAATGATCACCTTTTATCAAATTTCATTATTAAATCACAAATTCTCCCCCGATTAAAAATATCTAACCCTTTGAGATTTTGGATCCCAAGTGATTTAATTAGGTTTAGAAAACATTGGAGAAAATGTGGCCTTGTTTAAATACTCATCTGGTTTTTGGATAAATCCTCCTCCTCAACATGTGCATTGTGTATTTGAAATCGTTTGGCACATGGAGGCAGGAGTGCCTTTGAAGGACTAAAACCAATTCCATTAAAACAGATTTGAGATTTAAATCACGATCTCTCACCCGATCAAAGATTTCAAACCATTTGAGATTAGTGATCCCAAAAGATTTAAATAATTTAGAAAATTTTGGTGAAAGACGTGGCAAGATTTAACTTTGAAAAATGACAGATAAGGACCATTTTAAGACATTAAAGATTGTTAGTGTCAGGTATGATTGTTTTAAGAGATCTTTTAGGTAAAATAAAACAATTTCACAATCAAACAAGAACAGAAAAAATTTCATTTTGAAAGATCTTGATTCTAAAGAAAATCATACCATGACATAACATTAAATCTTTAGATCACCACTTAATTATTGTACAAAACGGACTCTTTTGAGGATATATTGTTTGAAAATAGTTTAAATTAAATCACTCTCCCCCTCAATCGATGACCGAAGTCGATAATTGAGTGACTTAAATTTTGATAAATAGAAGTCCGGTGATTTTCAAAATTAAGTCCAATTAATTTTCAAAACAATATTTTCCATTTTCAAAACAATTTAATCAATTATTTATTTTTATTTTTTTCAAAATTGTTTAAAAATGGTATCCTGCATAAAGAATCGTTAGTGGTTGAGGAGCTTTCGTTGTTGTTGTTGTTGTAGGGTTTGGAAGAATAACCATCTGCTGATGCAGTGAGACTTCTTCTTACGTTGCATTTTGAATGCCAACTGAGGTCAAATTAAGCTCCGTTTCTTCAATCACTTAGAAGAAAACCATCTGCTGATGCAGTGAGACCTCTTATGTTGCATTTATGCCAACTCTCTATAGAAGTCCAATTAAGCTCCGTTTCTTCATTTGTCAACCCAAGATATTGTTACCCTTTCCTTTCGGCATCCAATCATCTTCAATTGTGGGATCCGGATCGGGAACATTCTTTTATACCAATATACCTGCATACGTTAGTGAACACACATACAAATATATGGTGGTCGACATCACCCAAACAGCAATCGACTAATAAAAGTCAATGCAACATATCAATCAGATCATATAAATGTATGGGAATAATGTGTTCATCAAACTCTAATCATCTAATCCTAGCAATCATATCCTAGGCACCTAGTCCTTCAACATAGGTTAACATCATTTTTAATTAAGCATATTAGGATAATTAAGAAAGCCTGTTAGATGATATAAGTTTGAAAACATTCTCCCCCCCCCCAATCAATGACTCATTTTCCTGAAAAGGCTTAAAAGCGCTGAAGTCATTGATTCAGTTTTAAATTTTTACTAAAACTCTGATTGATTTTCAAGCAACTCATTTTCCACCATTTTTTGAAAACACCAAATATTTTTCTGAAGAATTTTAGACGGAAAAACATTTGTGTAGGAACAGCAGTCCTTCGACATACTTTCCTTATTTTGTTTTTAGGATAAGTGCACGAAATATTTGAAAAATGGTTTAGCGTAGCACTTTCCTTTCTTGAAGAGCGGGTTGCTATCTGAAATAATAGCAAACCATAGTTTTAAGTGCGGGTTACAGTCTGAAGTAACTGCAAGCCATTTTTTTGAAGCGCGGGTTACAGTCTGAAATACCTGTAAGCCATATTTCTTAGACATGTTTAAAAAGAAATATTTACACCTCCTGCTCGAACTTCATCTAAAGTACCGTGCCATTATTGAATGACATTTCTAAGACCGTAGATGTTATCGATACCAGAAGACATGTCTTGAGAAAACATATTTTTGGTCTTTTTCAAATTTTCTGAATTTTTATGGATTTTTGAAGATTTTATATTTTTCTATTTTCTTTTTGTTGGTTTTATATCTTTGTATTTTGTTTTGCTGGTTTTATATTTTTGTATTTGGTTTTTTAATAAATATATACAAAGATAGAATAGATGATATAGTTAAAGAGGATGATGATACGAGTACCGAGATAAGGATATCGAGCAGCACGTCGTAGAAGATAGAATTCGTCATCTCTTAAACATCCACCACTAAAGCTTCCAAGGGCTCTTGAATTGAAAGAAATAAATTGAACCATCTGAAAGTGAGACTTTGGCAGCTTCCCCCCAAACCGAAAATCCTTTAGCTGAGCAGATTCGAAGCTCTATTTCAAGCTTGCCTTAGCCCGGTGCACATAGAAGCACACCATTATCATAAATCCCGCTGCTCCTTTCAAAGAATAATCACCGTGATTCTTCGTTCGAGGTTATATCATCAACAAGAACAGCAACGTATCATCCCACGTATAAATAATCTTCTCAAATTTCTTTTTCCCACTGAAGTCTGAAGCGATCCATTCCGAAAAGGTGTCAAGAGAACACTTCCCCCACGTAGTTGAATTGATGCAGTCAGTCTCTTTGTATAATGCTCAAGAACTCTCCCAAATACACATCATGAGGGGAATGAAAACACCTTCCCATGTTCACATTTTTCTTCCCGGATGATCGTGTATGAAGCTCAAGAACCCGAAGTACACCAATACCCAAGAGCTCTCCCGAATACACATCATGAGGGGAATGAAAACACCTCCCCATGTTCACATTTTTCTTCCCTGATGATCGTGTATGAAGCTCAAGTATTCGAAGTATACCAATACCCAAGGAAGGAAAAACTGATAACATTGAAGAAGCAAGCCAAGTCACTGATTATCTCTGCGGATGACAATCTCTGCGGATGTCAACTCCGGAATAAGTGATTATATCTCTGAATCACTGATTAAGCCCTCAAGTGAAACAGCTGAGCATCCCCAATGTACACAATCTTTCTCCCCTGATCATTGCGATACCATTGAAATCACCACACACTAGTGTACCTCTTTTATCTTCAGAAACTTTCTCTAACATCACTTCCCCCACGTAGATGAAATACTAACACTAAACGCCTTGATGAGTAAAACCTTGAGTTTCTCTGCGGTCATGACATTTGTTTTCCCGGGATATCTTCAATCACTTAGAAGAATTAAGTTCATCAAGTTTACTCGTCATGAGTCAAACCTTGAGTTTCTCTGCGGTAATAACATTTGTCTTCCCGGGATATCTTCAATTACTTAGAAGTATTAAGTTCATCAAGTCTACTCGCGTTTAGGTGCTTATCTCCTTACTCCTTGCTGGTTTTTGACACTTCAGAATCAACAACTCTTTGTAAGTCCGTGTACTAGAAATATTTTGAGAAGAACATCATTAGCTCAGATGTATCTGTGAGAGTCAACTTGCTGAAGAATAACGTGAGCAAGTCTAATTAGGGATTAAATTTGGCATTTCAAACTCCCCCAATTAGTGCTCTCCCTTAAACTGACAATCTGATTGATAAGTGCCCAGAATAAGAAGAAGTCTTTAGATAATCACATGCAACTCGTCTTTTAGTCTTCTAATCATACAACAGAAAATGTAGAACCGACTGTAGACTCGACCTTCTTCTAGATTGTCCAGTTGGGGAATAGATAGTTAACATCTTCAACTCACACTAAAAAGCATCCCGCCAAAAAGCATCCCAATTAACTTACATCTTGCAAATCCCCTTAACTAGAATCCCTCCCAATCAAACAAGAACAGAAAGATGTTCATCAAGGAAATCAGCAATCAGGCCGCAACGAACACACATGATGGTAACACCAAACTACCAATCACATCAAAAAAGAACAGAGAGATTGTTCGGAATCATCATGTTGATGTATACGTGATGCATTAACCGGAAGCACTTTGTCGATAAACTCATCAATCCGAGTGAAGATGTCAACCAACGGCTCTTAGAAGAGAAAAACTCCATGTGAAGATGACCCGATAAGAAGAAGCTCGGTTCTTACATGAGTTTAGAGCCGTATGACCATTTATATTCTCTAATATCAATCAACAATGCAAAAAATTCACACTTCTTCTCCCCCTCAAGAATTGCATACTGAGATGCCATTCTTGATTAAATAAGTGAAAATCATCCGAATGTTCTATTCACACTTTTCTCCCGCAAAATAAGCACATGATGTCGCCATCTTCATTATAATCGAGCAAGTGGAATGAGAAAACAACCAGTGGTAGCCTGGTTCACTTGATGACTGAAGCGCATGGAAAAAGTATGAAGCATGTTGATGAGAATGGTCATAATAAGAAGATTTCTCTTCTTCAGAAGATAAAGCGCACTGAAACGTACACTTTTCTTTTCTTTAGAGAACGAGGTTTGAACTGAAGTATTCAAACGTCATAAGAAGATTTCTCTTCTTCGGAAGATAATGCGCACTGAAACGTACACATTTCTTTTCTTTGGAGTACGAGGCCTGAACTGAAGTGAACAGACGTCATAATATCTCTCTTTTCAATCTCTTGGCAAAACATGTAATCAACCCTATTATCATTCAGTAGGCTTTTTGTCGTGACAGCTGATGGTGATAACCCAATATGATGAATTTGATCCTGAAGTAAACTAACCCGAACTTGTGACTTAAACTTGCACATGTGTAACAAAGAGCGGTGCTGAGAAATCATGCTCCATTGAATCTCTAAGTACTCTATACTCTTCAACCAACCAACCATCAAGTAATAGACGTACATCACCTCTTGAAAATCCACAATTGAATGTGACACTGAGCACTACAACGTAACTCCTTAAAGTGATAGTTATTTTTGATAATAAGCACTACAACGTAACTACAACAAAAACGAACGAAACCGTATAAAAATGTTTTTTATACGCTTTCATCCGTTTTATAATAAAATTAAAAAAGTTTTTTTTTGTTTTTTTTAATTTTTTTTTTAGTTTTTTTAATAAAATTAATTTTTTTTTACAGAAAAAACTGTTTTTTTAAAAGAAATTTATTGGAATAAAATTAAAACTATTTTTTTTTAGTTTTATTATAAATTTAAAATAAAATTAATAATAGTTTTTTTAATTTATTATAATAAAATTAAAATTAGTTTTTTTTAATTTCTTATAATAAAATGAAAATTAAATTTAAAAAAAAAACGTATTTTTTTTATTAAAAAATTTAATCGTAATAAAATTAAAAAAAATTCGAATAATAAAATTAAAAATAAAAAACTTTATTTTTTTTAAAGAGTAAATTACATAAATCGTCCCTGTGGTTCGTATAACGATCGTTAAAACCAAAATACAATGTTAGTTCTCATGTTAGAATCTATGTCACGTTAAGTCCTTTTTAATGACCGTTAGGAGTCGGGTCGAAATTTGGACTGGACCCGTAAAAATCGTAAACCACAGGGACAAGATCCGTAAGAAAAATAGCACAGGGACAGGATCCGTAATTTTCAGCAAACCACAAGGACGATTTATGTAATTAACTCTAATATAAATATTATGTTTAATTATTAAATTCACAATAAACGACTTAACGAGCGATAAGTACTTATCGTAAGTGACTATCGGTTGTTAAATGTCAACGGGATATGAAGAAAAGTTAACAAGCCAAGAGAAGGTTTTAGGAATCCTCTTTTGGGCTTGTTTTTGGCCGAAACTATGGAATCCCACATCGGAAACCATAGTAATCTTGACATCTACCATACGGCTATAAATACATCTCCATGTATTCATCCTTTGGTACACTAGATTTCAAAAGAAGGCCAAACTTCTTCTTTCTTCCCTCTTGTTCTTAGGTCGACGAGTAAACCCCATGTAAGGGATTTGCGAGTGACCTTGAGCATAACAAAGGTGTTTGGTTAATCTATTGTGATCAAGAACTAGCATTCGCATCGAATCGCTAATAGTACGTGTGTACATGAACGTGGTGTAACACACTATTGTTACATCAATTGGTTTGAATTGAAAAATGGTAAGGGTCAATTCGTTAAACCACATAAACCATAATTAGGGTTCTTGATTGAAGAACTTCTTGCAATTTGGAAAAGGTATGTTTACGCTTTACTTTAAGTTAATTAATTTACAATTATATGAAGTCTTCCGCTGTGTACTCTGTGGTGTCATAAATGTTATTATTGTATATCATGTTTCTTTACCTCAACAGTGGCATCACGAGCCTTGTATAATTAGTAATTAATTACTGAAACGCATAAAACAAATAAATTGTATTGTGTTATTAATTGTATGTGTAGATCTAGGGTTTGCAAAACCTAAACCCTAATTTTTTTTGGGGGGGCGGCGGGGGGGGGGGGGGGGGGGGGGGGCGTTTTTGTGCCCTAATTAGGGTTTTGTAAAATTTTGTTTTTAATTGGATTAGAAAACCCTAGGTTGCATGCAATTTTATGTTTATTAAATTAAGTAATTCTTGCTTAATTGCATTAACTGTTAAGTGTAATTTATGTCTATGATAAATACATGCATGTTTTGTCATGGATCCCTTTTATTGTATGCTTTAATTGGTTAAGTGATATACACTAATTTTTGATAGATCTAAAATTGGGGAAGACCTCAATCATTATTATTAAATCAATTATGTGCTATGTGGTATATGTTTATTTTTTACTTACGCAATCGATGAATCGATGCATGTGGCTCACCTTGTACATTGATGAAAACGGGTGAAAGTCTTAATTAGACATATACATATTGACAGATCTAGAATTGATTATTAATAGGATTTATCAAAAGGTTTGCATGTGGCTATTTGATATGCATAATTAATTATTAAGTTATGTATTCATTGTTTATATGTTTATGTTTAAATACTTGCTTGTTTGTTTTGTGTAACAAGGGTATTTTTATAAGAAAAATAAACTGATCTAAACAATGGTGAAACATGTGTTATTAAGAATAGTAATTGTAATCGTTTAATTGATTGATGCTTATGCACAAAATAGTTAGAACGGCTCACCCATTATTGACAAACTAAAAGATGGGTACAAGGTTGGTACGCATTAAATTGTGACCTTAAAGATGAGGGTATGTAATATGCTTCGCGTTGACCTAATTCTCCGCTCGTTTGTGCGTCTTAATGGAGTTACCAAGTATTCCTATATAATGTGCATACAATCTTAAAGGTGAATTGAACTTAAATTCTACGTACCACTTTTGTGGTAATTATCCGAATAACTTGGGTCTTATGACTCATGCAGCAGTAGGATATAGTGGTAATTAAAGGTAATTCTTTAATTGGTGTAACCAATACCTCGATTAAAGTTTGATGATGAAAAGCATAAACATTAAAACAAGGATATGACTGTTTTAATAAAACCTTATGCTATCAAGATGAATGCATGACATCTTTGTACATATTTGATTTGACAGCAAAAATCAAATTTATTACCCTTAATTTAAGTTATATGCCATCCAATGAAAGGGAAACACCTGAGATTACTTTTTATTTGCATGAGAACGGGCATGGATGATTTTGCAGTTTCTTAGGTTGGAAAACTTAACTGAGTTTTGTAGTGAGAACTGGCAACTCAAGGCATAAAAAAGGGATAAAACATGCTTACATTGCAACTGTTGTAGGCAATATGTAAATCCCATAAATCTAGGAGTTGCAAATTTGAAAATTGGCAATTGAGGTTCGACTCGTACCATTAGATCAACTGATGTGATGAAACTATGTCAATTTGGATCCTAGTTTTCAGTGAAAATTAAATGGTTATATGTTTATGAACCATGGGTATTTTATTTTCTTGAAAAGGTTAATTATCGAAAATACTAAAATTAAATTTTGTAATTCTTTTTAATGTATTAATGAAACATTTAACCGTAAACGTGGTTTAGTCTTTTATTAGTAAATTGATCGATTCTGCTTTCAAACAAATGTTTGATCGAGAATAATTTACCAAAAAGACAAACAAAGTCTCTTTTCCATGAGAGAAGAATGAGACTCAATCTTATTCCTTTTCATGAATAAGAAAGGTATAATAGGAACATTTGAATTGTCTAAATTCTAATGTAACTCATAGCAATGAATTTCACATCTTATTTCCATAAATATTTCATTACCCTCATTTGGTGAATGATTTTTTTTAACAAACATGACTTTTGGTTAATTGGAAAACATGTATATGAGTTACTAAATTAGAAGCTAGACTAATTACCGCGAAAATTGGTAAAAGGCAAACTAGCATAATTTATCTAGTTGTTTTGCTTTATCCTTTAAAGGTGCTACATACCATTATGGGCATGGAAGGCCTGTTAAGGAAGAAATTGCATACCCAATTTTTCGAGTTAATAACATTGATGGATAACCCATCATTCACAAAGTAGAATACACTATTTAGTACCTAAGTATTTGTTACGTATGGTTCTTAAAAGAGTAGGAAAGTAAAAAGAAAGCATTTTTTTTCCACTGGTTATGAAACACTTACAATGTTGTCAAATTCAGTGGGAGCATTGTGTTGCATTATCGAATAAAAAGTTGTTGAAATGATTTCTAATTCAGTGGGAACTACAAGCCTTATTTGTTGTGTAGTAATCCAAATTATCTCTTGAATATCATATAGATAATTACTTTCCAATTGTGTGCACTTATGTTTTTAGGGATAGTCGTGTACGTTTCCTTACTAAACAATTTAGTCCTACATCTACTTGTTATTCTATGACACAAATTATATTAATTAAATAAACGAACGTGTATCGTGTTGTTTATATGCAACATAATGTTGTTCCATGCACAAGTGAGAGAGATCTTTATTGTGTGCAAGGTACAACACATATAAATATGATTTAAATGGATTCTCTTGACCGTAAGGTAAGAAAGTAACGTTCTAATAGGAATTAAACATTTAAATATGTATGATTGCGCTATTGAGAACATGTGTCAAGATGATAACAAAGACTACTTTGAATATTTGTGTCATTCAATATTTAAGAAACACTTGTAGTTACAATTTATGTTACGTGAGAACGTGAACTAGATTGTAGCCCAAGGTAAAATATCCACGTATCGTGAGAATGAGCATGGATGATTTTACAGTTTCTTACGTTGAACATTTCATGGAATGACATAATTAAATGAAGTAATCTAATACTACTTTGATTTTAAGTATTCGTTGGATGACTTAAATATATGTAGTAAATATTAACTTGAAATTATTAATTGAAACCCGAGGTGGTGTTCATAATTACTTTAATTATACATGTTTATGATTTCTTTGTAAAGTCACAAACATGAAGTCTTTTAATACAAGACTTACAATATAAAGTAAGACGTTAACTTGCTATGTTTAAGTCATATGCATGAAGTCAATGAGTTGATCAATGACTTATAACATATACTGGGATTATAAATGTTATGTCTTTTGACTAGGTCAAGAATACTTGTGTTATAATGCATGTAATTGACTTGGTAATTCTATTGTACCATTAAGTTTTACTTTGTTGGTAAATAGGTAAGCCAAAGAGTAGATGGTTATCTTAAATATTGTTAGATTATCTTACAATATTAATTCTAATGAAATACCATAGTTTTATGGTATGTTCAGTTAGAAGAATCAAAATCTATTGACATTGTTTGATTCAAGATAACTATAGTTTCTTCCAAAAGTTATCAAGGTTAGTATATTGAGTATAGATTGAATATACTCAATAAGACTCCAACCTAGAAGATTAATAAGACACCATTTTAATGGAAAGTGATGAATCACTTTAAGGCCATGTTTGATAGCCTTTGAATTGGACCATTAAGAGGAGAATATTTGAATCGGTCAGATGGCATGTTGGTTGATAAAAAAAAAGAAGTCGCTGAACCAAATTGAAAGCTTCTGGAGCATGCAGTGCTTATGCTAAAAGCACACAAAATTGTTCAGAATTCAACATCTACATATTTTGTCCTTTTGTCTTTTTTTAATATTTTAGTTATTAGTTGTACTTCGTTCACTACTCAACATCTACCTATTTTGTCCTTTTGTCTTTTTTATTATTGTAGTTTTAGTAGTACTATTCTTTTTATACTTTACGCAAAGAACAAAACTTTTACTTGGCAAATTCACATGATGTCCAATATATATTGAAAAGTTTTTTTGTTTTTTTTAAAGCCTTAACACTATAAAACTATTATTATATTTAATTTGATGGAACGTACAGTTGATGTTTTGTTAATATTACACTAATTGAGTATAAAGGATAAAATGGTAATTTTAATAATTCAGAGTGTTGATTCAGAAGAGTTTACAAACGGTCATTTTTGTTCAGGACGTAGCTCATTCAGGTTCTTTGAATTGTTCAGCATCTTTGATTCATTTAGCGCTAAATTACATCGGTTTATCAAACAGCCCCTAAGTCTTATAATGAAGTTCTGAATTTGTTAAACTACTTGTAAAGTGGGTTGTAACGAACCAATGTCAGGAACTATAAATGTTTTTTGTAATATTCCAAAAGAGAACAATGTATTGTTGCTCTACTTGCTAAACTATTTAAAGGTAATCTTTAAATTATTAAAGGCAAGTGGGAGTTTTGTTTACATCTTGAAAGATTAAATTACAAAATATATAATCTTCTAAAATGCATTAGCAAATATCATGATGAGGCTAAACATGTAATTCATAGACCTTAATATGATGGAATTATCATTCATAGATTGTTAGGATTTAGAAAATCCATAGTGAAGAGTCGGTCACCCCAAATCTAGTCTAGCATATGTTAGCTCGTAGACATTACGTTATTTACAGTTATTTAGTTAGTTATTTAGTTTAGAGCAACACCGTGGAGGACGGACGGGTCTTTACCCACTGTATGCCTGATCCACATTCCGAAGGAGGACGTGTAGTATGTAACTATAAACACCCTCTACCTCCCAAGGTAGAGGGTTGGACCTTTCACTCAATCTAACATTTCTTTCTTTTTATTTACTTTCTCTCTCTAGAAAGGATCCCATCTTCTACTTTCTCTCTCTAAACTCTTGTATAATTCGATCCTATATGTGATTGTTTGTGTGATTGTGAAAACCAATATCTAACAATTGGTATCAAGAGCCATGGTTTGATCACTCATCTTTCATGTTCTTGGATTTCTAGTGGTTTTCATAAGGTTTTTGGGTTTGAATGAGTTTAGAGTAGTTTGCATCATTTGGAACATTTCTAGTGTTAAAGTTTGGATTTTGATTGTACTTTTGTGTTTAGAATAATTAAAAGTGTTTAGGTTTTGATTTGGAAGGCTTGTATCATCGTGGTTGAGTTGTTTTTGGATTGAAAAGTGGTGGTTTTTGAATGTTTGTTGGATGCGAGTTGAGTCTCGTTGTGCATTTCTTTTATGCGAGTTGTCTCATGCTTGTATGCGAGTTGTCTTGATTTTTGAAGCGGTTGTCATCTATGCGCGTTGTCTATTATGAGATTGCTTATTGAAGCGAGTTGTATTATATGCGAGTTGTCAGCTTATGCTAGTTGTCTGCTAAGCGAGTTGTCTGCTAAGCGACTTGTCTGCCTATGCGAGTTGTCTGCTAAGCGAGTTGTCTGCTAAGCGAGTTGTCTGCTAAGCGACTTGTCTGCCTATGTGAGTTGTCTGCGAAGCGATTTGTCTGCTAAGCGAGTTGTTTGCTAAGCGATTTGTCAATTCCTGTGATTTGTCTCTAAACCTAACATACAAAACCCGTGTTTTCAAACCCTAACACCAAATTAGGGAATATCACAAACTCAACCATAACACCAAATTCATCTTTACTTCCTTATCATCTTCTAGTTCCTTTACTATCATCTTCTAGTTCCTTTACATCTTCTAGTTCTTATCATCTTCTAGTTCCTTTACTACATCATACTTCTCACTCTCTTACGGGTTGGTCTTGATTTTAGTAAAATCCAGCGAAAGATTCTATTTCTCGGTTTAAATCACATACCTGTAAAATCCCGTGTACACAACAACATCATGTCTTACACTCCTGATTCAGTGATTTCGGAAGTACTTAAATTGTATCATGCTGTGGACAACAATGATAATGTATGCTACACTGAACGGTTAAAGATGATTGAATCAATCAATGAGGATGTGAGATCTTCGTGTTCTGAGTCTGAAGAGAGTGAATTGCACCTGTTTAGGCTACAAAATGCCATGCTAAAGGAAAGTAACATTGAACCTTATCAACAACTTCAATCACACCTCATGTTACTTACATCTATAACTATGGAACGAACATGCAATGCCCTTTTCCGTCAAGATTTATCCACCTTAACGGGAACACTACTACTGAACTTAGAACAATTGGAACAAAAACTTGACAAACAAAAGGTTCAAAAGGATAGCTCTAGTGCTGCACTTCAAGTAATCCGCAAACAACTTCAGTCATTCATGAGTGGGGAATTCACATCAGATTATGATCATCACCTGACTGAAATGTCTTTCAAAAGGCACACTGGAATGGAAATTCACATGTTCATTGAGACATTTCTCCAACTCATGGATAATGTGGAGAAGTACATTGAGGAAGTTACACTGAAAGATGAAAAATTGGATGAGTGTCAGGTGAAGTTGAGAGATAGTTGTGATGAGTCGGGTAATGTATCAGTTGAAAGGCCGGGTGTTGCTGAATGCAGAATATCAGAGACAACAAAGAATGATGTAACCAGCTGCTCAGTAGCTACTATCACACAAGAAGTGGATGCTGTGATCAGAAAGGTGAATGAGTGTCGGGTACAATCAATAAATTGTAGTGTTGAGACCGGTAAGGCATCGAATGATGAATCAATTGACACTGAATACAAAGGCTCAGAGACAGATACGCTTGAAACAGCCAGTAGTTCAGTGACTCTTGTTACACATGATGTGGATGCAAATATCAGACCAACAAATGAACATGTGTTATGTGATGAGGTATCCTTAACTGATCAACATAGCGCATCTGCTAATGTACCTAAACAAACTGATCTTAATACTGAACATGATTCTGATATATGTTCCTTGGTTGAGGCTGAGTCTAATAAATACAAAACAAATGATATGGTTGAACAAAAGGCTTTTGATGAACTTTCAAACAATTTTTCAAAACTTGAAAAACATTGCATTTCTCTTGAAATTGCAATACAAAGAAAGGAGGAAAGTTTTCAAACTAAGAAACCATGTAAAAATCCGGAATTTCCTGAATTTCGTGAATTTTTTGAAATAAACGATTTAAAAGCTCCTCTTCAAGCCAAAAACTCGACTATCAACAATTTGAAGAAACATATTTCTGGTATGCATGTGAAAAGTAATTCTGTCAAGACTGCACAAGACATTGATACTATTATAACAACAAATAATGAACTGTGTGAACACTAAGTTTACAAAACCATTAAACTTGGGGAAGCCAGTTTCTCATCCCACTAGAGACCGGTCCGTTGTTAAGCAGCCTACTGATTTTATATCTAAAAGAACAAAATCTTTAAAGACAAGGCTTTCCTCCCAAGTTGATGCGATACAAGTTTTGTCAAAACTAGTCACTTCACCTAAGTTACCTAAGATTAATGCTTCTAGCTCCGTTAACCCTCAACAACTAGCTACTTCTTGTAACACCCTCAGTTTTCAATAGCAGCGGAAGCTAATAGAGGATATTACTTATTAGCACAAAGTACACATTACAGAAAACGACTCTACATGAGACGTTTTAAAATACATTATCATTCGAATTTATTCATGATATCAGAGTAGAGGTCCCATAATGTACATAATAAGTTCAAAAGTTTTTCGAATGATAATATGCATAGTCTTCAAAATGCCTATTCCGTGTGCCTTCATTCGTGTACCAGACATATCTTACGGACCTGAGATAAAACATGCTGAAAAGTCAACACAATGGTTGAGTGAATTCATAGTTTTGAAAGCAGTAGTGGACAATAGTTTGTAGTATAATTGCAATGTGTACAATTATCTTCTTGATAGTTATTATTGCTCTAAGCTCATGGAACTCACGACTGACTGTTGTATATATATCACCGGACGATATATATATACATATATATATATATATATATATATATATATATATATATATATATATATATATATATATATATATATATATATATATATATATACATATATATATATATACATATATATATATATATATGTATATATATATATACATATATATATATATATATACATATATATATATATACATATATATATATATATATATATATATATATATATATATATATATACACACACACACACATTATATATAAGAGGAGGCATGCCACATAAAATGCCACTTGGCATCCCATAATGCCAAGTCATATTTCCATGTCATCATTATATTTATGTGACATTTTTTTTTATTTTTTTAAATGACATGTGGCATTTTAATTAATATATATACATTTTTTTTAATAAATTGTAAAATTCGTTTTTGTTTTTGTTATTTTTGAATTTTAAAATTTTTTAATTAAAAAGAAGACATTTGTTGGAGTTGAACTTGGGTCATTCATGTGTTTTGTAAACAACTTACCACTAGAGTAAATTGTTTTTTGATTTATATCTTTCAAATCAATATAAATAAGGAGATTATATAAAAATTATGGAATTTGTATTTTAGGTATGTATTTTTTGAAGATAACAATTAAAATAAATTATGATATATATTACTTAAAAGATAAATATACCATATATATGTTTAACCTATTTTTTTTGTATAAATACACCCTAATATCTTATTCCTAAACATAATTATCCCTAAAAAGTATAATCGACTTTTTAGTTTTACAGGTGAAGAATATCGACTTTTTAGTTTTACAGGTGAAGAATCCCGATTTTTTTTGTCGAGTTTCAGTTTAACATATTTTTTTTTCGACTTATAAGTGTAACAAGTTTTGCAGTTTTTTTAGTGTTATAGTGTTATCAGATATCATATATTGTTTTTACTTTGTTAACAGATATCTGATACAAGGATGGAGGCCCAAAAAGAGCAAGGCAGGTTAAGACAAAGTGCAATCCATAAAAAGAATCTGCAAATAGAATTGTACAAAGGTAAGTACGTATTACGTGGTTTCAGTTATAGCTTGGAACTAATAATACACATGGAAGACAACACGAACCTTGAAGAAAAATGCCAATATTTTCCACTTGGCTTTTCAATTTCCAGAGTTAGTAGTCATTTTTATCCATAAGTATCGGCTCTGATCTAAGTACATGTGATTTGTACAAATTGTGATATCACACAGGTGAATATATTTTAATAGTTGCTCTATAAGTGTTTTGCTGTTGCAATTTATGTCTTGCAACAGATGCAGTCTCATTTATCTATTACCGGAGGACAGATGCAAGGGTTAGTCATAATCAGTTTTCGATATTCGGATAAATAGATTATGAATACTTAGAGACTATATATTACTGATTATCAAAGGGCCTCTCAACCATATATAAGACTTTTATTCCATCTCATAATACCTATCATCCGTTCATTATTGTTCCACTTGGTCTTCTGTTGTAATGTGTTCATTAGATGTTTCTAGGTTCTGGATTAATTATAGTTTTGTAATGTGTTCATTAATGTGTTCGTTGAAAATTATTATATGTTGAATTTAACCCAACAATTCATGACGGTTGCTAATGCCATTGATGCTGCAAAGGTACTCATATATTTCACAGCTATTCTCATAAACTGATCATGTACGTATATATTTTGAAGTGTGCATCAATATATTTCCATTTTGTTTCCATGGTTATAAGTGACAACATTTTATTTCTCCACATGATTTTATTTTCTACACTACTTATAAATCGAAATATTTTTTAAAGAGTTTGTAACTGCAAAAACCGGCCATGACTAAGAATTATGTTTTTCTTTTCCCTTAAAAAAGAGAATATTGAATGTCAAAAAATTCCATATGTTGGACACTTCTTAACAAAGATTAACGACTTAAAAGAAACAAATAATATTTAATTGTTATCCTCTATGAGAAACACAATAGTTCATGAATCTGTCATCTAACTGTTCAGTCTTTCTGATTAAATTATTGGAACAACAATGGGACTCAGATTTGGTTGAAGCAAGCTATATCAAGGACCTTGACAAAAACCTCAACATCATACGATTAAGGTATGGGGAGACCTCCAAACCTCTTTTACGGCCAGAGAGTTCATAGTGTACGAGAGACGAGAAACAATGGATGATGGAACATTGGTAATTATTCAATTGACGGACCAATTTTTATCATTTTTGTTTATTTTAAATGATGATAAATAATGTGAAGAGTCATAAATATATTGAAGGTGGTTGCAGTAGCTTCATTACCAAAAGAGATAGTCAGCAGGATTGCCGGTTGTTATTGCAATCAGAATAGGTTGTAGAAAAGCTTGATAATCATTCATGCATGTTCACTTATGTTGTACAGGTACATTAAACAACCACCTCTCTATCCAATTCTCCCATAATTTTATACTTTTTTTTGTGAGATGCACATTTTTTCAGCAAAAAATATACATTATATCAGACAGTTATAGTTAATAGAACGTGGCACTTAAAGTATTATTTACTCCCTATATGCTAAGACATTCACCAATCTTTTTGATTTTTTTTTGTTTAACTTGGTCACCCAACTTTTAAACCATATCTAGAAAAGACTTGCACTTTGCAAAATGACTCATTTAAAGTAATTGAACATAACTGAATTTATCTCATTGATAGTACTTTAGAATAGAATATCTTCAATTTCTATCATTAAATACTTTTATGGCTATGAATGTAATTCAATTTCTATCATTAAATACTTTTATGGTAGAACTTTCGGATCCAAACTGTTGGCATGGTAGATTTGTGTTCACTATGCAAAATGTTTCCTATGCTATTTAGATCATATTAAAAGGTTCATTAAGATTTACCAAATTAGATCCATAAGATTACATACTAAAGACTCGCGCGCTCCTCGGGTAATCGGGTAATCTGAACCTAGAATACCTCTTCCATAAGATTATATGTTATGATTTCTATTAAAAAAAATCAAATGATGTACAATATGCAGAACCTTGCTTCAAGAATCTTACTTATTTTAAGGTCCACGTAGACTGTTTTTTGTTTAACATGTTTTCTATAACTTTGTTATTTAGTTGGCTTTTCACTACGAGGACCAAATGGATATTTCCCATCCAAGAATATGTGTGACGGATCAACTCATGAGGTCACAGAACTAAGGTACTATACCTGTTATATGTTAGTTTCGTATTTTTTATGAGTGAAACAACATTTACGTAAAAAATTTCACATTAAAAATAAGCACATCAGGATTGGTGTTTGCATTTGCTTATGTTCGTAATCAAATAGTTGGAACATAGTTAAAATAAAGTAAGCCTTATTCAACTCATAAATTTATGTTCATAATCAGTATTTTTTCCTGATGTTATTAGAATCAGATTATCAGTTGTATGTCACAAGCTGTAAAAATAGTGTTTGGATGTACTTCAGCTGTATAAGGTTGCAGTAAAAGTAATGTTTGAAAGTGCTTTAGAGTGTTAAAAAATTTAGAGTGTTGAAATTAATCGTTTTGTTTCGTATAAGTGAGTACTCAGATTGATGACATGATTATGCTCATAGGCAATATCTAGAAGAGCCAATTTACAAGGGAAGATAAGAGACTATGAAGAAGCAACACTAGATTTTAGAGGCTCGTCGGTCTTCTAGAAAAGCGCAGTGAGAAAAAGTATTTGGAAGAAATAACAATAGCTCGCCAGCGTCTTTCTTTAGCGTATACTAATGTGAAGATAGGAATGACAATGGAATTTTATATGAACTTTATTGGTTGGAATTTTATATTATTATCTAGGAATCAGAATTGTTGGATTTTGTAATATATGAAGTAGTTAATACTGGATTTTATTATTTGATTTTTGTATTTCTTTTGAATAACATTTTGTGTGCTATTCTGCCTGATTTGAATTGTGATGAATGGGATGCAGCGTTGCCTAGGGCTTTGGTGGCTGCGCTTGTGAAAACGGATAAAGATTTCCAAGAAAAAAGTATAAACAAGTTTATTATCCAATTCATCTGGAAATTATGCTTGGTTGATGGTTCTGTGAATAGATATTGTTGTGGTAATGTATAGCGAGACTTGAAGCATAGTAATGCAGGCTCATAATCGGTTTTTATTGCTGTTTTTGCATGTATTGGGACCTTTCGTAGAATGCATGTATATGAAAAGTTAGTAAGTAGAACCTATATCTTTTTGAAAGATGTATTGTGATATATGGAATTTATTAGATTAGCATTGAGTTTCCTGTGATCTACATAGAAACTGTAATATTGCCTTCCGAGGCTCAAACTAAAGATCTAATTAGGACATATTTATTAGATACTTAGCTTGAAGCTGGACTATTGCTACACCTAAGAATACCTCTTGACAAGAAAGAATTACATGCTCAACAGCTTGCCGAAATCATTTTGGGGCTTATGAGTGTCCCATGGTGATCGGAAAAGATAGTAAAGAAGTTGAGACCCTTTTTGCAGTGGCTATGCCGCTTGCTTTAAGGTCATTATATAGCAATGGTTCTTGAAACATTGCATAGCTAGGACTTAGGGTTTATCATGGATGCATTTATGATCTCCAAAGAACGCATACTGATTTAGCTGATAACATTAGGGGTTTAGGGTTATTACTCATAAGTTTCTCCTGGTTTGGTTTTCATATGCTTATATAATTGTGACGTTTAAAAGCTATATTTCACAAATTGTTACAGGCGGCACAACCGGAACTAATAGCACTTGAAAAGGCCGTAAAAGCGGCCATGGTTCCTACTGGAACCACCAGAGAAGTAAATTTTGATGTATTTATCTTTGGACTTTGACAAATAATTTTTATGTTAGTTAAATACTAAATTATATGTTATATCTGTAACTTTCAGGCTCAGTTGGAAGAGAAGTTCTGGCGTTCGATGTAGATGCAGTTGTGGAGGCAGAGTTTCAGAAGTTTTATTCCTACTCATTTAACTTTGAGAATATTGGATATAATGCTAAAGAGGCTGACAGGCTTATGCTAACATCAATATTTATGGTGAATTATGATAAAGTACAATTTAGCATCCTTCACTTTTTTTCATCATCTACTATAATTGTTACTGACCTACATTTCTTGCTTGGTTATGTCTTTACAGGTTAGAATGGATCCTAAAAGTTTTCATGTTACAATATAGAGTGTCAAGTTGGTGTTCGTAGAAAAATTATGGAACTAAAAGGAAGGATTGGGATTTTGAATTAATTGGAGCTCAGTTTCACTTGATTAATTTATCTAGAGATTAGTTTAAACACACTTTCTAATGAATGGATCGATTTGGGTTTTGTTGTACTTATACCTGTTAAATTTGTATACCATAATTTAAATTGAAACAGGTTGGGTTAGTCCCAAACACTTTTGTTCTTCCAAATTTCATTAAGAAAAAGATTAACTTGATTGCAAATATTATACTGTTATTAGTTCATTGTAAAACCGCTTATGTTGTTATTCCGAATACAAACAACCAAAAAGCATTTTTAATGAGGAGTTTCTGATGAGGTTTTCCTAATTAAGAATTTCTGATGACGGGTTTCTAATGACGCGTTGCTTACTGAGGGATTTTCTGATGAGATTTTTCTAATAAAGAGTTTCTGATGCGGGTTTCTGATGACAGGTGCTTATTAAATGAGTTTCTCATGAGATGTATCTGATGAGGTGTTTCTGATGAGATGTATCTGATGAGGTTTTCCTAATTAAGAGTTTCTGATGACGGGTTTGTTTCTTGTGAGTTGTTGCTGACTAAGGGTGATGTACTGATATAGCTACAGTCTAGGATCGTGTTAAATGTAACTACATACCCGGTTAGATTGTCATTCTGCGTGATTATGATGCATGAAGTGAACATTGGTGGAAGTGTTGTCACAACTACATTGGAAGAAGCATGCGGGGCAAACAGATCAAAGATTCAGGAGTTGTACAACAACTTACGTGATCTTGGTATGGGACTACGATATTTCATCCCTAACAATTTATCCATATTTTCATATTTACTTAAGTAAGAGACTTGAGCACGTTTTGTCATTTTATTGACAACATATTTCATAGTTTTGTTCATGTTAACTTGTACGAATTCTTAGTAAACGATGCAATAATAATATTACAATTTAATTTAATGTTAATATTTGTTATCTAATGTTTTGAATGTTACCATAAGCTTTTTCAAGACCCATTTTTTGAGGGTAATTATAGTTCATAAAAGCTCAAATATTAGTGAACATGAATTTTGAGAAAACCCTACGAAAATATAATGTATTTTAAAAGATACAATTTAAAATGTACAATTTCCAAAAAAAAAAAAAAAAAAAAAAAAAAAAAAAAAAAAAAAAAAAAAAAAACGAGAATGCTAACAAAGTTATTTTAAATACAATATATTTAAAAGGTCAAATAAGCAAACACAAATCTAACAAAATTTAAGCCAAAGCCCCGTGCGTGCACGAAGTTTACCTTCCTACGTATAAGTGATCATCTGGTATAACATCTTAAATTTAAGTTATTAACAAATGAACCTTTTTAACATTGTAACAATCATCCTATGCACTAAGGTTCATCAATGACATTATTTTTCATGTAACAAAAGATCCAGGTTGAGCACGTTCGTTGTAACCGAAAAATATCAGTTGGGGATCATGAATTCATTCCCAGGGAGTATTTTAAGTTAAAAGAAGCTTCTACATCAATTGTCATCGTTGAGTGAAGCTTTGGAATCTGCTGAAAATGTATATCATTACCATTTTGACCATAATTAATATGATTTAGATTTTTGATATAAAGTAATGATTTTAAACGAAATATTGTGGGAGTTAGTGTATGGAATAACTTTCAATATCCTTAAAACACAGCCATGCATAAGCACATACAAAGAATAATCAACGTGACTACACCACTTCACTTAGAATCTCACCATCAGTCTTGCAGATATCCCATGGAAATAACTAATTGCCTAATGTTAGCGGACTTCATTTAATCTAGCACATGCATCCCTATCCAACCAAGGAGATGTAACATACACACACCTTTACCATTTAAGAATTTTTCTAAAGGTAGCATTTCGACGTTGTAACCTTTCATTTGCTCTTAAATAGTCTGCTTTCCCTGCACAAGATAAAAGATTGGATGCTCTATTGATGATATGTACGGATGAGGTGTTTATGTATCTAGGAGAGAACTTAAGACTAACCCCACAAAGTATGTCTGAAAAGGCAGTTTCTTTGAATGAGCTACAAGAGATGCATCAGCAGGTATACACTATCTTGGCAAGTTTATCTCTATACTATTTGTACTCAGTATGTATTTATTTTAGTTAATGAAGCTTACAAAGGATCAAGTTCTCGCAATAGCATCGTACTTTAGGCCAATTCAGACATCAGGTAATATGATGCTTGGTTTAAAAATGCGCTCATCATTGCGTAAATTGCGTGCATCTTTGCATTGCATTTTTAGGACAAAAATTTTGTCCAAGCAATGGCTGGATTTTCAAATAGCGATTGAATAACATCAATTGAACTACAGATAATCTTTGTTAAAGGAAAACAACAATTGAAGTATAATGCATAACCATTTACTTTTTGGGTTGCTTGCCTAATTTCATTTTCATGTAATGTTAGATCATATGTTATTGCCTCTTCAACTCCTTGCAGTTGTTGGTATTTTCTACTTCTTTCAAGGGGAACGTAAAAACGTTTGTGTCGAGAGCCCTTGAGGTTTTTCATCTCAAAAATCACAATAGTCTATTAGTGGAGAATGAGGTAGTTGATTATGTGAAGCACTACAAAGTATATCTAGGAGATGAGGAGTCAAAGATTGAAAACATAAAGAGGCTGTTGGAGCATGGTGATAAGGTACAACTGATGAATCATTTAGCACTTTTTATGTCGCACAAACACATGCACACTTCAACACAAACTGACTTTTGATGACAGTAACTTTTAGTGACACTTAACTTTTTTATTTCTAAAAGGATGTTTGCATCTATATGTTGTTCACGCAATTAATATGATAAGTTAGATCTATGTTGTCACGAATGGGTCGAAGATAAAATTTTAATCTAGATATTAGGAGAAGTTCACACATAAAACTGAAAAAAAAATTGTGCAATGCAATTTGTCCATGCTTTTGCAAGTGTTTGTAAATTTAAAACTAATAGAAAAAACCTACGTTAACAGTAGTTTAAATGAATTTCAATTCTGTGGGCAATTTTTATTTTGTTTTTCAAAAATCCAACCTTCATGTTATAAACAAAAAACATCAAACATGAGGTGGCCCTTTCAACACAACATATCATAAATCATTTCTTAAAACCAGAAGCTTTGTCGAACCATGAACTGAACAATTCTGTTATTGATTAGACGAATGCACTGGCTATTGCAGCTCAAATGTTGATAACAACTGAGGCGATAAGATCAGAAGCTTGCGATATTGACTGTTGTCAATTGTTAAAGTATTTTTGGAATAATAATATTTATCATACTCATATTGATGTACTGCTATTTTCAAATTTACATTTTTTTCCCTTTTTTGCAGCTATCGAAATGACAACTAATCGATCGTATTATTCAAAAACCAACTGTTCGTCTAAGACGCGCTAAAGTATGGTTACCTTTTTCCTCTTCAAATTGAATAATAGAAGCATCGGACCCATGCGTATGAAATTGATTTCTTTAATCTTTTGATTGTTTTCGGTTCAGGTCAATTGCGGTCTGCAAACTTACATTGTGATGGTACGGATGACCCGATGACCAGCACACCTCAACATGGTTAGTTGCATCTGCATTTGATAATTATGAACCAAATAAACATGGTTTTCTCAAAAAAAAAAAAAAGGAAAAAAAAGACATTCCTTTTTATTTCCCGTTGAGTAATATAATGATGTAGATTAATGAATGAATCTTATTCTTATTTAGAGGCGATAGTGGATCTGTTTGTTTCTTTTTATTGTGCTATCTCTTCCCCGCTCATATACCACCAACGCCGGAAACCGCCAAAATTCAGCCCCTCACATTGATTCAGTGATATTGGATTTTGCGACGGGGGTCGTTCGTGAACATGACGATCAATGATATAGTTTATATACTTTATATTAAATAATGTAATTTATATTGTTTATTTTGACGTATATTGATTCATTTTTTGATTCTCATGGAATAACCTTAATGTTGCTGTTGCTAAACCTTAATGTTGCTACTTGCTAAACCTTGATCATTGTATCCATAGTAGGTTATGGTTGCTAACCCTCCTACCAAAAAAATGAATAAGCTACAATGAATTATGGTTTGCATGTCCCATAATCCCATTGCATAACGCTTCTTCACCATCTCTGTTTCTCTTTCAAATGCAGTTCACGTAAACAAACATTGCATGTATTATAAATCCTATTACTGCAATATTTATGGTTCATTACTTAAAGGTATTATTATGCTTAATGAGATCCAACCGTATGCTTGTAGTACCATTTGGTGCTTAATGAGTTACAACCATATACTTTTAGCAAATAAGGAAGCCGCAATGGCAGAACATGGTGCTTTATGAGTTACAACCGTATGCTTTTAGCAAATAAGAGAAGCAATCAATGATGGGTATTGGTCATGAATGGACCAAGGTTAGCTCTGTAATAGATCGTATAAATCAATCAGTTTTAGTTAGAGGACGAGTGCATGGGAGTCATGAATTCCGGTTGACCTCCCATTAAGGGTTTTGCTTTAATAACTCACCACAGCTAGGATTTAAAAATTATATTAAAAAAAACATCGTAAGCTTACAAGAATTCTAAAAACACATACTCAAGCTATCTTAATCGTGTATCTTGGTTTATAAAATTCGTTTAAAAACTTATTGAAAATAAATCCTTATATAACTACTAACAACGTCATTAAAAAACTAATTAAAACACGTAACACACCAGAATATAATTATAATGTAAACTAACAAAATAATGAAATCAAATTTAAACAATAAAATTTAAGAAGTCTGAATAAAAACACTAACACTGTCTAACCACAACCTTTCCCCCTATTCCTGGTAAACACACAAACATCACCACTTAACAAACAAAGGGTATCAACAACAAAACTCCACTTGTAACCCAAAAATACATACATATTCTCATCACAACAAACATCAAACCAAACCATAAATCCATTTACACATATTTCAAATTCGTCAACATCATCTAAATTTGGTACAAAAAATCAGCTGCAAGCACCTATATACAATAACTAAATAAACATAACTAACAAATACAAAATAATAATAATAAATGGTAATAATATTATCAAATGTAAAAGATTTTCATGATTAATATTGTTTAGAACAAAATGTTATAAAGTGGTTACCTCCTTTTAGCCGTTTTATAGATTATGGTAATGATTCGCTCCCCGAACGGTCAAGTTTTCTCACTCAAGCCGGCCACTTGTGAATGGCCGACCGTAAGAAACTTAAAATAGTTCAGACACAGAATGCAATGAAGATCAGGAGAGTATAGAGTTTCCCCGGGTCGTTATGTCCCAGCGAGCTATGCAATGAATCACCCAACGGATAGTGATCGAGAGATTTGAACAGAAAAAGGGATTTGATATGATTATAACTACAGAAAAAGTCTATAAATTACAACGGCTTAAATGCAAATTAAAGAGAATTAAAAAGATAAAAAAATATTAAATAAACGCTATCACTATTTGCAAAATGATGTTTTTGATTTTATGTTTTTATAAAACTGAATTTAAAACTACGTAACGTACAAATGAAAATATGATACTGAAGCAGTATTAACCCTAAAAATATGAAAATGACATTTTTACAAACCTAATGATGAAAGAAAATTTATAGAAAAATAAAATTATTTTTATAACTATTTAACTAATTATTATTAATTAAAAACTATTTTTAACTAATTAATAATAGCCTAAAATACAAGAAATTATAAAATAAAGCTAGAAAAATAAAATTTTGACTTAGAAAAATCTAAAATAACAAAAGAGAATTTTCAAAACTATTTTTGTATTTTTCTGATTATTTTCCTATTTTTTATGAACTAAAAACTATTTAAAACTACTTAAATTACTTAAAAATACAAATTTAACTAAGAAAAATCTAGAAAAATATTTTTTTGGCTTTTTATATTTATATTAACTTAAGAAAAATGAAAAATTATTTTTTTGAAACTTTTCTTAATTAATTGTATTAAATGCTATTTAAAAAGACTTAAAAACTAATTTAAATAGGGAAAAATAGCAAACTGACTTGGAAAAATATGAAAAATTCAAGAAAAGTCTAAAATAATATAGAGAATCTAGGAAAAATGGAAAAATAGTAGGTTGTGTGAAGGAATAAGAGGCTGCAATACAATGTGCTTAATAATAAGCACTCAAGAAAAGCCAAAAGTCACCAATAAGCACCAAACTAAAACAGAAGTTATAATATACTAAAAACACTCAAAAGCAACTAAAAACAACTATCCTAAACCTATGAATTACAAACTGCCATGATTAAGATGTTTTGAGACCAAGTGATAAAAACAGTTTTGATGGTGTACTTTAAGCTTAAGCACAAGCTACACTATAAGCTAAAAATGAAAACCAAGAATGGGAACTTAAACTAGACATGGCTGACTATCTCTAAGCCAAGGATGAGACTCAGATAAGCTCAATTGAGCTTTTCCCAAGCCCTGCAAGACCCCTGTGCAGACTCAGCTTTCACTGAGTCAATGCACAGGGCAAATAAGCCCATGTTGACAAGCAATTTAGGAGCTTATAAAAATTTGACAAAAATGTACAAAAATGATGATAAGTAAATAGACCAGCTGATGTTTTTAAAAATCCCAAGTTTCACTGAAATTGGCCCAGAAATGAGCTCATGAAAATTCACCCCAGTCGGGCTCAAAATGGATTTTTCAACTTTTTGACTTTTTTGACAGATTTGTAAATTTGACTTAATTGAGATTTGAACTCAATTTGTGGATTGAAAATGACATTAAATGATGAAATAGAACTAATGCAATCTAACTCTATGTAATTTAAACACAAAATGAGCTTTTGCTTTTTGAAAATCCAAACAGTTAAGAGTAAAGACAGATTAATTGTGAAGTTTGACTTTTCAATGAAATGGCTATTGAAATTATGCTTAAACTGCTTATCCTAGCCTAAAAGTAAACTAACTAAGCACATGCTATCTCCTGAAACCAACTCAAAGACAACAAAACACCTTGAACCAAACACTCTTATATCTACTGATTTGATCTTGAATCTACACTAACTACTGAACCACCATGTAATATTGATCAAACTAAGTTTACTTGACCTAAAAACAACTAATTAAGCAAGTTGAACAGTTCATGACTACAAATACAAATACAAACTCAATATGCAAACTGAATAGAAACTGAAATTGAGATTAATACTCACAAGTGTTCCAGCTGATATACCACTCATACTAGAACCATAACTAAACTACTTGAAGCTATTCCAACCCAACTCAAGGCTCTGCAACACCCCAAACCATTTCCAATTCAATTTGAGCTCACAGTTGACTTTTGTTGACCATAAGTGAAAATGCTTGAAACTGTTTCCAAAGCTTATCAAAAGCTTTAATAAGCTTGAGTAAACATGTTTGATCTTAAAAATAAGCTGATAGAAGCTTTAATATAAGAGTTTGAAACTCAATTTCTCAACAGTGAATATGAAAGCAAGAAGTTTAAATGAAACTTTGAATTAGAGCTTGAAAACAGATGATATTGATAAAACAACTTAGTTTGAATACATAAGAACAGCAAGTTACATCTTTAAACTTAATTTAGAACATTAATAATAAAAACGACATACAAGTGAAAAATAAAAACTAACTACTCCCTGTATCTTGCTTTTCCTGCTTCCTTTTATACACCATCTGATTTCTCTCTCATCTTAGAGCATTTCCCACTTTTGTTTTAGGCCATTGGATTACTTGCGACCATTATAGCCATTGGATCACTTTTGGCAAGAAAGTTGTATTTGACCTGTTGGGGTTGAGTGAGGGGGTTGAAGATGCATTTAATGCCCTTTGGAGTGTTGTTGAGGATGAGGGGACATGGAGGAGTGATAGTGAGGAGGGGGGATGGGTGTTGAGTGTTGCAGGGCTAGATGTTGGGGAAGACAGGAAAAAGGCGCGTAGGGTTGCTTGTTGACCGGTGGGTTTGACTTGGCTAATATATGAAGGGGGGTCCAAATTGTTATTGACAGGGGGGTCACAAGGTATATATGGCAGGGGGTCATTTGGGTTTTGACAAGGCCAAAGGTAATAATACAAGGACTTGTTTGTAATTTCTAAAACTACAAGGACCAAAGCTGCCATTTTATCAAAGTTGTTCCAAGGGACAAAAAGTGACAAGTTTCAATTGTACAAGGACCAAACTTGACATTTTCAATTTTCCAAGGACCATTTTTGCCAATTTTTAAACTTGAAGGACCAAACTTGTAATTTCTCAAAACTTTTGATATTTTTCACCAAAGGACTAATTATACAATTTATGATTCCAAAAGGACCTTTGGTGACTTTTCTTATAAAACAAATGCCTAGGGACTGATCTTGCCATTTTCTGAAAGTCGGGGGACTGAAACTGCCAATTATGCAAAATTAGCTCGTTTTTCATCTGATTTTAAACATTTTGCATCTGAAACATATAAAATGCAATTTTGAGATATTTTCAGTATTTTGATGCATTTTTGAGCATTTTTAAACGTTTTGCAGTTCAGATTTAACCAAAAATGATGAGTATTTACACACTCATCAATCCCCCACACTAAACTATTGCTAGTCCCTTGCAATATTTTGAGAAAAACTTAATGGATTTGAATCTCTTTACCAAAAGCCATTACTTCTGGAGTAGCCAAATGTTTCAGTTCAAGTAAGAACCATGGTACACCGATAACCATGTGATTTTGAGCAAACCACCAGCTTCCAACGGATTTGATTTGTCTTTACCAGAAGCCGTTTGCTCTGGACTAGCCAACTCTTAGATAAATTATCAATATTATCTTTGGTGAGCTGATTACCAATTATGGTTTTCCACTGCCTTTACCACAAGCCATAAACTTGCGGGCTAGCCAACTCTTCACTAATAAAAGATATGGTGAGCTGAACACCATACAATTTTGGGCAAATTGCAAGCCGTCAATGGATTTGAGATATCTTTACCAAGAGTCGTTTGCTCCTGGATTAGACAATCCTTTAGTTTATTAGACATGGTGGACTGATAACCGATTGAGTAAGTGCAAAACACTTACTCCAAAAAAAAAATTTGGCCAAAAACGGGGGAATTGGGTGGTATAATTATATGATAAAATTCGTGAGAATTCCCCCCCACACTTAGAAATGAATATTGCCCTCAATATTCAAAGTATCGGCGGTTATGCCGAAACAAAGAACGTAAAAGGGAAATACTACGGCCATTATTTAGAAAGTTTTTTTTTTTTTTTTTTTTTTTTTTTTTTTTTTTTTTTTTTTTTTTTGAAAACTTATATATACACAACATGTGGGGCAACTCCCCCACACTAGGGTGGGACACATGGGTGAAAACCCATGTTTAGCTACTGTTTTTGATTACCGAGTCGCTAGCTTGACTCGACCCCGAATTCATTGGTTCATGGGGAAGCAAAGTGGAAGAAATAATCTCCATCGGACTTTCATTCAAGATGTTTGGACAAACATTTGAAGCGCGTGAAAGTTCCACACCGATGAGATATACATAGAACCGACTCAAAAATGATAAATGAAAATGCCGGGGTCAAAGATAGTGTCTTCATTCCCGAAGGAGTGAAGATGAAGAGAAATCACAAGATATTTGAGGAAAGGAAGAAAGGTTTTGATAACAATCAAGATCCATTCTTCATCCTCAAATGTAGACATAATGGGAGGAAGGGTGAGGGTAGTATCATTAATAAGCAAACTCGTATGATAGAGTACACCTTCCTCCGAGCCAATATCATCCTCAAGATCAAAATAGAAATGATCATGTTCCGGAGGAGATATGTCATGAAAGAGTTCACCGGAGAACTCTTCATGAAAAGAATCATTCACATGAAGTGAAATTGTGAACTCTTGTTCCATTGTGGGCTCATCACTATCCTCGGTCTGAGTATCAAAGAGTGGATTCTCAGAAATTAAAGTGAATTCAGAGTCGAATTCAAATAGAGGATTAGTGAGAGTTGTTTTGAATGCTTCAGGAACAAAGTGATCAATATTCTCTATTGGACTGTTGGGATAAGAAGTGAGTGAAAGATCATTATAAGGGAGACTTTCAGTCTCTCCCAGATCGGCTTCGAAATCAAAGAGAACATCGTTACTTTCTGGTGAAAGTGGATTGATGTGAGTGAGTTCATCGGAGAACTCCTCAAGAAGATGATCAACATCAGATTGTGGAAGTGATGCCTCAACATACTCGATGTTTCCATAAGAAGCACAATCTTCGCTAAAATCGGAGAAAGTTTCAAAATGATCTTTTGAACACTCAAGAGGGGAAAGAGAATCACACATATGATCAGAAGTTCCCTGTGACTCTCTCGGGATTGGGACAAGGTTCTCAACACTAGACTTTATGAATTCGTCCGATTCCTTTTCAGGAACAGTGTTAAGATGCTCGTCCCCCATGTTTAGAGAGTGAGTGGGAGCTTTGGGTGTGATAGCAGTTGTTTGAGACGGAATCTCAACTGCTGGGATATCAACTGACTGAGGGAGTTGAGAAATATTATCTTTAAAAGAATAAAAACTCTCCTCGTCATCATCATATAGAGCTGCCTTAAGAAATTGGGACCGCCTCAGAGCTGCATGCTCTAGGACTAATAATTCTTCCCTAGATTTACGGGCCTCTCGTTCTTCGGCTAGCAATTCTCCCATGGTCTTTTCACCACTCACTTGATTCTTAAAGTTACTAATCATATCATCAAGTGTTTTCATTGCGGTTTCAAAATTTTGGGAGATTTCTTGAGACAACGGCTCAGGTGGAGTTTGAACCGTATGGTGCTGTGGAGGTTGGAAATTGTCAAACCTGTAAGAGTCATGATTGTTACAAGGAAATGGATTCCCTATTTGACAATCAGAGCTGAAATGGGGACCTCCACAGTACTCACAACAGTAAAACTGTTGAGTCTGGACTGGTGGATTATATGGATATTGGTCATAACCAAAGTTCTGAGCATCACTAGAAAACTGTTCATAGATAAACGTGTTTCCGGATTGACACTCCAATCCTTGGTGAGGACCTCCACAAAATTCACAGCAGTTATGTTGATTATATGAAGATAAGTCGGGCTGTGGTGGGTAATTTGAAAAGTTTGAGGGGTCGTTAAATGAGTTCGGATTAGGATCATAATCAAATGAATTCCTCGAACCACAAAACAAACAACTCCCGTTATGAATATCATTACCACATTGTACACACGTACACCAACGACAGGGTGAACCAAAAAGAGGCTCACCACAACCGACACAAGGAATAAACGATTGCATTTGAGAGTTATGAGAAGGAATCGGTTTATTCAAAGAATCAACAAAACCAACATGGTGATCCGAATGACTATCAAGTCTCGAAGAACATTTTGAAAAATCAGGAGGTGGGATAAATGGTGTGCTCTGAGAGCTAGCAATTTCCACCACTTCCGTTATGGTCTCTGGTTCTGGTTCTTGAGAAACGTGAAGATTAGGCAAGTCATTCTTGCTAGTCACCGGTTTATATTCTGCATGTTTGCTTTTAACCGTAAATTGTGAAAGTGTAGGATCAATTTTAGACGGCTTAGGAGCAATCGAGGGGTTAGATCTTTGGATAACCGTAGGTTGGACGTATTTAGCACTTTCATTATCAGAGGGAAGTACCTGGTCCTTTGTGACCCCGGTTTCTCGTTCCATTTCCCTACGCAGAATTAATGGATCATCACGAACAACACGAATTCTTGACATTTGCGATAAAGTCTGAAGTTTTTCAACTTCGTCCCAGAATTCGTCGTAGTCGAGAGATTCCATGAGAAGAAGTTAGAATCAAATGGATAGAGGGTAAAGGGATAAAGAATCAAAAAGGGTAAGAGGGTAAAAAGGAATATTTTTGGTATTTTTGATAAACATTTTGCAAAAACAAAGAATGAAAATCTTTTTGGGTTTTTGATTTTTAAGATGTTTTTGGATTTTTGGATTTTTATAAGAAGATATAAACATATACAGATGGATGGTATGAACAAAGAGTGAATATTCAAATCACTAATCTGCTTAAACGGAAGATAATCAGCACAGCTCCCCGGCAGCGGCGCCAAAAATTTGGTTCGTCCCGAACCGTCAAGTTTTATCACTCAAGCCGACCACTTGTGAATGACCAACCGTAAAAAACTTAAAACAGCTCGGAAACAGAATGCAATGAAGATCAGGAGAGTATAGAGTTTCCCCGGGTCGTTATGTCCCAACGAGCTATGCAATGAATCACCCAACGGATAGTGATCGAGAGATTTGAACAGAAAAAGGGATTTGATATGATTATAACTACAGAAAAGTCTATAAATTACAACGGGTTAAATGCAAATTAAAGAGAATTAAAAAGATAAAAAAAATATTAAATAAACCCTATCACTATTTGCAAAATGATGTTTTTGATTTTATGTTTTTATAAAACTGAATTTAAAACTACGTAACGTACAAATGAAAATATGATACTGAAGCAGTATTAACCCTAAAAATATGAAAATGACATTTTTACAAACCTAATGATGAAAGAAAATTTATAGAAAAAGAAAATTATTTTTATAACTATTTAATTAATTATTATTAATTAAAAACTATTTTTAACTAATTAATAATATCCTAAAATACAAGAAATTATAAAATAAAGCTAGAAAAATAAAATTTTGACTTAGAAAAATCTAAAATAACAAAAGAGAATTTTCAAAACTATTTTTGTATTTTTCTGATTATTTTTCTATTTTTTATGAATTAAAAACTATTTAAAACCACTTAAATTACTTAAAAATACAAATTTAACTAATAAAAATCTAGAAAAATATTTTTTTGGCTTTTTATATTTATCTTAACTTAAGAAAAATGAAAAATTATTTTTTTGAAACTTTTCTTAATTAATTGTATTAAATGCTATTTAAAAAGACTTAAAAACTAATTTAAATAGGGAAAAATAGCAAACTGACTTGGAAAAATATGAAAAATTCAAGAAAAGTCTAAAATAATATAGAGAATCTAGTAAAAATGGAAAAATAGTAGGTTGTGTGAAGGAATAAGAGGCTGCAATACAATGTGCTTAATAATAAGCACTCAAGAAAAGCCAAAAGTCACCAATAAGCACCAAACTAAAACAGAAGTTATAATATACTAAAAACACTCAAAAGCAACTAAAAACAACTATCCTAAACCTATGAATTACAAACTGCCATGATTAAGATGTTTTGAGACCAAGTGATAAAAACAGTTTTGATGGTGTACTTTAAGCTTAAGCACAAGCTACACTATAAGCTAAAAATGAAAACCAAGAATGGGAACTTAAACTAGACCTGGCTGACTATCTCTAAGCCAAGGATGAGACTCAGATAAGCTCAATTGAGCTTTTCCCAAGCCCTGCAAGACCCCTGTGCAGACTCAGCTTTCACTGAGTCAATGCACAGGGCAAATAAGCCCATGTTGACAAGCAATTTAGGAGCTTATAAAAATTTGACAAAAATGTACAAAAATGATGATAAGTAAATAGATCAGCTGATGTTTTTAAAATCCTAAGTTTCACTGAAATTGGTCCAGAAATGAGCTCATGAAAATTCACCCCAGTCGGGCTCAAAATGGATTTTTCAACTTTTTGACTTTTTTGACAGATTTGTAAATTTGACTTAATTGAGATTTGAATTCAATTTGTGGATTGAAAATGACATTAAATGATGAAATAGAACTAATGCAATCTAACTCTATGTAATTTAAACACAAAATGAGCTTTTGCTTTTTGAAAATCCAAACAGTTAAGAGTAAAGACAGATTAATTGTGAAGTTTGACTTTTCAATGAAATGGCTATTGAAATTTTGCTTAAACTGCTTATCCTAGCCTAAAAGTAAACTAACTAAGCACATGCTATCTCCTGAAACCAACTCAAAGACAGCAAAACACCTTGAACCAAACACTCTTATATCTACTGATTTGATCTTGAATCTACACTAACTACTGAACCACCATGTAATATTGATCAAACTAAGTTTACTTGACCTAAAAACAACTAATTAAGCAAGTTGAACAGTTCATGACTACAAATACAAATACAAACTCAATATGCAAACTGAATAGAAACTGAAATTGAGATTAATACTCACAAGTGTTCCAACTGATATACCACTCATACTAGAACCATAACTAAACTACTTGAAGCTATTCCAACCCAACTCAAGGCTCTGCAACACCCCAAACCATTTCCAATTCCATTTGAGCTCACAGTTGACTTTTGTTGACCATAAGTGAAAATGCTTGAAACTGTTTCCCAAGCTTATCAAAAGCTTTAATAAGCTTGAGTAAACATGTTTGATCTTAAAAATAAGCTGATAGAAGCTTTAATACAAGAGTTTGAAACTCAATTTCTCAACAGTGAATATGAAAGCAAGAAGTTTAAATGAAACTTTGAATTAGAGCTTGAAAACAGATGATATTGATAAAACAACTTAGTTTGAATACATAAGAACAGCAAGTTACATCTTTAAACTTAATTTAGAACATTAATAATAAAAACGACATACAAGTGAAAAATAAAAACTAACTACTCCCTGTATCTTGCTTCTCCTGCTTCCTTTTATACACCATCTGATTTCTCTCTCATCTTAGAGCATTTCCCACTTTTGTTTTAGGCCATTGGATTACTTGGGACCATTATAGCCATTGGATCACTTTTGGCGGGAAAGTTGTATTTGACCTGTTGGGGTTGAGTGAGGGGGTTGAAGATGCATTTAATGCCCTTTGGAGTGTTGTTGAGGATGAGGGGACATGGAGGAGTGATAGTGAGGAGGGGGGATGGGTGTTGAGTGTTGCAGGGCTAGATGTTGGGGAAGACAGGAAAAAGGCGCGTAGGGTTGCTTGTTGACCGGTGGGTTTGACTTGGCTAATATATGAAGGGGGGTCCAAATTGTTATTGACAGGGGGGTCACAAGGTATGTATGGCAGGGGGTCATTTGGGTTTTGACAAGGCCAAAGGTAATAATACAAGGACTTGTTTGTAATTTCTGAAACTACAAGGACCAAAGCTGCCATTTTATCAAAGTTGTTCCAAGGGACAAAAAGTGACAAGTTTCAATTGTACAAGGACCAAACTTGACATTTTCAATTTTCCAAGGACCATTTTTGCCAATTTTTAAACTTGAAGGACCAAACTTGTAATTTCTCAAAACTTTTGATATTTTTCACCAAAGGACTAATTATGACAATTTATGATTCCAAAAGGACCTTTGGTGACTTTTCTTATAAAACAAATGCCTAGGGACTGATTTTGCCATTTTCTGAAAGTCGGGGGACTGAAACTGCCAATTATGCAAACTTAGCTCGTTTTTCATCTGATTTTAAACATTTTGCATCTGAAACATATAAAATGCAATTTTGAGATATTTTTAGTATTTTGATGCATTTCTGAGCATTTTTAAACGTTTTGCAGTTCAGATTTAACCAAAAATGATGAGCATTTACACACTCATCTGGTAACATCAGTTATAGTTCTTAACCATTTAATTTAACTTTTAATTACTTTTTAGTATATATTTGTTCTACTAAATCTTAAAAATAAAAACCACAAATCAAAGTACTTACATGCTTTTAGCCGTTTTATGGATTATTGTAACATCAATTATAGATCTTAACCGTTTCATTTAACTTTTAATTACTTTTTAGTATATAATTGTTCTACTAAATCCTAAAAATAAAAACCAAAAATCAAAATACTTACATGCTTTTAGCCGTTTTATGGATTATGGTAACATCAGTTATAGATCTTAACTGTTTCATTTAACTTTCAATTACTTTTTAGTATATAATTGTTCTACTAAATCCTAAAAA
Source organism: Chrysanthemum seticuspe (assembly GCA_019973895.1). Lineage (NCBI taxonomy): Eukaryota > Viridiplantae > Streptophyta > Magnoliopsida > Asterales > Asteraceae > Chrysanthemum > Chrysanthemum seticuspe. Next base: position 27,778,372 of record BPTQ01000002.1, on the reverse strand, counting down.
TAAAAACCAAAAAAGCAAAATACTTACCTACTTTTAGCCGTTTTATGGATTATAGTAACATCAATTATAGATCTTAACCGTTTCATTTAACTTTTAATTACTTTTTAGTATATATTTGTTCTACCAAATCCTAAAAATAAAAATCACAAGTCATACCCGTCCATCGGACGGGTTTTGCCACTAGTATATATATATATATAAGTAACTTGTCCCGGGTAGGTATTTTGCCATATACCTAGATAATTCAAATAAAGTGCGTTTGGTTACCGATCCGGCTAACACAAACGGGATTCGTCAATCCCGATAGGCCTATCCACAATATTTGCGCTCACTCCCAGTGATTAGTGGTCCATGATGTTGGGGACTTTTGGCATAAACAACTTAGGCATGCAATAATACAGTCAAGGCATTCAGTTTGCAAGTAATTGTCCATAATAAAACGTTTTAGCATGTATCTCCCCTAAGTAGTTTATAAAACAGTTAAACAAAAGTTGGGGCTATGAACTCACCATGGTTATCAGTAGTAGCTTATAGCAATAACAGCGTATGTCGAGACTGCGATCTTTAGTGATTACCTACGAAAGTATAATAATTATGTTTTAGTATAGTTTTCAATATAAGTGTACAAGTATATGTAATTTGTTGGCTTATGATGTTGTACATGGATATTAAGCTAAGGTATCCCTTAAGTGTTTGTTTGGCTTATAGCCTTTTTATAAATGACCTCGTACCACCGTTCGGGATATCAAAATCAAGTGGTCGTGTAGTAATCGCATGAGGAGCCAGGACACTTTAAATCGTAAATCTACAACTCGTCGTTACGATACCCCGAAGAGGCCTCTTTATGATAATGAAATTCCCTACTATTGTAGTAATTATCATTTATAAGTAAGTATTTGACGAGACAAATATTGTATAAAACATGTGTCGTGTTTCGTCAAAGACTATTGTTGAACTTGTGTGATAGTGTTATGAGTTGTGTGTCGTGAAGTAGTTTAGTGTAAGTGTTATTCACTCAATGAGTTTTGTGATTACGGCGTGTGATATTATGATGTTGTGGAATATAAAGGTTTCAAAATAGGTTTTAAATTAATAAGTTCATGGTTTTAAATAGAAGTTAAAACTTGTGAAAAAGGTATTTATATGGTCTATATGTCATATAGTCATTTATCTAGTTTTGTCAAAATCTAGTAAAGTTCATCTAATGACCAAGTTTGTGAAACAATTTTCGGGTTAACAAACCCAAACTAGCCGTGCGGCTAAGTTACGATTAAACAACTTTGAAACAACAATCATGGTCATATCTAGTGGCTGTATTTAAGTTAAAATAGCTTGAGATATCAGCCTTGGCTTAACCTTGGCTTGGTTTTGGTCTCAAAGAATCAAAATACAACCAAGTTTCCTTAACCATGGCTGTTTTCTAGTTTTAAGACTTTTTGTTCACTTTCTGCTTATGTTTACCTGAGTTTTTGTAGAAAAATTCATTCTGAGGAACTTTCGTGTTTTACACTTTTGATGATTCGGACCAGAAAAGGGTTTAAATCGCGTTTTAAAATCGTTTCAGAAGACTTTTGACTTAATAACCAATTTTCATCTAGTCATCTTCTTTTAACCATAACTTTTTATCTATAAGTCCATTTCAAGTGATTCAAAAGCTTAAATTCTAGTTTTTACTTCCTCTAACAACTTCTTAAACTTAATCAAGTCCAAAGTTTATGATTTTTATGTTAAAACTCATGATAATTCACTAGTGTCTTACTAGTTGTCTTAATGAGTTTCTACACTAGTTTTTACCCATCAATTTTATGTACAACATCAAGCAAGCCTTATTACATGTACTAATTATATCAAATTACATCAAATAATTATAAATATTACAACCATATTGAATGAAAAGAAATTTAAACAAACTTCTTACAAGACTTAGGTTGAATGGTCACAAGAACAATCAAGCCTAAACCCCTTTCAATCTTCAACCCTTGTCTTCAACCTCTTAACCCAAGCTTACAAACCCTTTTACCCTTGCAATAACCTTCTTACTTCAGCCCTAACCTTCTTGTGTAGCTCTTATTTCACCCTTGATATCAACAAAATAACCCTAGGATCATGTAGGAACCAACTCTAGCTCCTTCTTCTTAGTAATTCTTGAAGTACAAAACAAAGTGAGAATTGGTGTTTTGGGATTGATAGTGGACGGTAAGGAGGGAGACCAAGAGAGTTGTGTATGTGTTTTGCATGTGAAATGATAAGAGATGAGGTAATATTGTTTAGTGGGGGGGGGGAACATAGTGGGTGAGTAAGAATGCATGGATGTTGCATGAAGGCCACATGGCCTTGTCATGAGGCTTCAAACGCCACCTCCCTATGAGGTGGTAGTTTGTGTGTGTTTTGTGATAACTCTAGTTTTTTTAGGGTATAGTTTGGTCCCGGTAATTACTAATGTTAAGCCCTTAAGTCACGAAACTTAAAACCAGGTAACGTAAAAATGTAATACCTCCAAAAATGTTATAACTTATCAACATAATCCAACTAGGTATATTAAAAGTATGATAAGTCTAATATGGTGTTTCTATGTTGTTAAAACCTAATAACGTAGGTTCGGGCACACGAACTACTTAAAGGTAAAATGTCTACCTAAAATTGGCAAAGTGGCAATAATTCATATGAATTATGACTAGTGGTGAAACTAAAGTATTTTTGAACACATAGACTTTTCCTAGTCTTGTGTTAGTTGTGAGGATAATTTACACTATTTAATTTTTGAGATTACTTATATAAATAATTAAAAGTAATTTATATAACGTAAAATAGTATAATATAGACCTGAAATATGCGAGGTGCTACAACCTTCCCCCGTTACTGAAATCATGTCCTCATGATTTAGTTTGATGTACCCGAGAAGAGATGCGGATATTTCTGTATCATTTGGTCCTCTCTTTCCCAGGTGTATTCAGGCCCTCGGCGAGAATTCCAACGTACTTTAACGATGGGGATTCGGCTTTGTTTCAACTTTTTGACCTCACGGTCCATTATTTCAATAGGTTCCTCAATAAAATGTAGCTTGTCATCGAGCTTAATCTCATCTAGTGAAATGACAAGGCTTTCATCGGATAGACATTTCTTAAGATTTGACACGTGGAAAGTGTTATGGATTCCACTTAATTCTTGAGGTAGCTCGAGTTTGTATGCTACCGGACCAACTCTTTCTAGGATTCTGAATGGTCCAATATATCGTGGACTTAGTTTCCCACTTTTTCCAAAACAGATTACGCCTTTCCAAGGCGAGACTTTTAGCATAAACCTATCTCCAATTTGATATTCCAAGGGTTTTCGCCTAGTATCAGCGTAACTTTTCTGGCGATCTCTAGCAGCTTGTAGTCTGCTTCTGATCTGAATAATCTTTTCATTTTTGTCCCGTACAATTTCTAGGCCGGTGAGTTGAACATCGCCAACCTCATTCCAGCATACGGGGTGATCGACACTTTCGACCATACAATGCTTCGTACTGTGATGATTTAAGACTGGAATGATAGCTATTGTTGTAATAGAATTCGACTAATGGTAAATGATAGTCCTAGGTTTTAAGAAAATCGATAATACAAGCTCTTAGCATATCTTCCAAAGTTTGTATGGTTCTTTCGCTTAGACCGTCAGTTTGCGGATGATAGGCAGTACTCATGTCTAGTTTAGTTCCAAAAGCTTTTTGAAGTGACTGCCAAAAATTTGAAGTAAATCTGCTATCTCTATCTGAGATAATCGAAAATGGTACACCGTGTCTAGAAACTATTTCTTTGATGTACAGCTTGGTCAGCTGATCCATGTCATAAGTTTCTTTGATTGGAATAAAATGAGCAGATTTTGTTAAGCGGTCCACAATTACCCAAATGGCGTCATAACCGCTCGGTGTTCTGGGTAGTTTCGTAACAAAATCCATCGTGATTCTTTCCCATTTCCACATAGGAATCTCGGGTTGTTGTAGTAATCCTAATGGTTTTTGACACTTGGCCTTGACCTTAGAACATGTCAGGCACTTACCAACATATTTGGCAATACCGGCCTTCATGTTAGGCCACCAATACAGCTTTTTGAGATCATGATACATTTTGTCAGACCCCGGATGAATGGAGTACTTTAACTTATGCGATTCATGCATAATCAAATCTCGTACACCTCCATAGAGTGGTATCCAACTTCTGTCTTTGAAGCATAACGTTCCATCAGAACGCTTTACAAAACCGTTTTTGTTCTCTAACATACCGTAGAGACTCTCTTTGGGTCGGTTTTCTTCTTTGATAGCTTCATTTTGTACTGCAAGGATTTGTTAGGGTAGTGGTGATACGATCATCATTCCCAATGATCTAACCTTTAGAGGTTTGAGTCGTTCTTTTCTACTAAGAGCATCTGCCACGACGTTTGCCTTACCCGGGTGATAACGAATTTCACAGTCGTAATCACTAAGTAATTCTAACCAGCGGCGTTGTCTCATGTTTAGATCTTTATGATCCAGAATGTATTGCAAGCTTTTGTGATTTGTGTATACTATACACTTTGTGCCGTAGAGATAATGTCTCCAGATTCGAAGAGCAAAAACGACTGACCCTAACTCTAAGTCATGAGTGGTGTAGTTTTTCTCGTGCTTTTTAAGATGTCGTGAGGCGTAAGCTATCACCTTCTGTCTTTGCATTAACACTGCTCCCAAACCTTTATACGCAGCATCACAGTACACAACAAAGTTTTCGTTGCCCTCAGGTAACGCTAAGATAGGTGCACTGCATAATTTCTCCTTTATAAATTGAAACGCTTCTTCTTCTTTTTCGCCCCAATCGAATTTCATATTCTTTTGAGTCAATTTAGTTAAAGGCTTTGCTATCTTGGAAAAACCTTCAATGAATCTACGGTAATATCCATCAAGTCCTAAAAATTGACGTATTTCTGTTGGATTTGTAGGGGCAGCCCAAGTCTTTATGGACTCTATCTTGGCGGGATCCACATGAATTCCATGACTATCAATTACGTGGCCCAAGAATTGTACACTTGAGATCCAAAATTCACATTTTGAGAATTTAGCGTACAACTTCTCATTCTTGAGTAACTCTAGAATCAGCTTGAGATGTCTTTCATGTTCTTCTTTACTCTTAGAGTAAATTAGAACATCATCTATGAACACAATCACAAACTTATCCAAATATGGTCTACACACTCGATTCATGAGATCCATGAATACTGCTGGAGCATTAGTTAAACCAAATGGCATAACTTGAAACTCATAGTGACCATATCGAGTCCTGAACGCCGTTTTCGGAATATCCTCTTCTCGAATTCTAAGTTGGTGATATCCTGATCGCAAATCGATCTTGGAGTATACGCTTGAACCTTGCAGTTGATCGAAAAGATCATCGATTCTTGGAAGTGGGTATCGGTTCTTTACAATTAGTTTATTTAACTCCATGTAATCAATGCACATTCTGAAGGATCCATCCTTCTTTTTAACGAATAGGACTGGAGCTCCCTATGGTGATAAACTTGGTCGAATAAAACCTTTATCCGTAAGTTCTTGCAATTGGTTAGATAACTCCTGCAATTCTGAAGGGGCTAAGCGATAGGGTGCTCGAGCAACTGGTGCGGCACCTGGCACCAATTCAATTTGGAACTCCACTTGTCTAGGTGGTGGAAGTCCGGGTAAGTCTTCATGAAAGACTTCAGGATAATCACGTAAAATAGGTACATCTTCGAGTCGTTTCTCCTCTAACTTTTTCTCCGTTATGTGGGCTAAGAAGACATAACATCCCTTCTTGATGTACTTTTGAGTTTTAATGCAAGAAATGATGTTTAGGCGAGTTCCACTTCGATCCCCTCGGATAACCAAGGTTTCATTATCGATGGGAATATGTACAACTTTCTCGCCATAGATGATATTTGCATTTCGTTGCGATAACCATTCCATACCAGTTATAACGTCGAAACTTCCGAGTTCTATTGGCATGAGGTCTATGTTGAATGGATGACCTAACAAGTTTAGTGTACAGTTTTGAAGTACAATGTTGGTGGTTACAAGATTCCCATTTGCTAACTCAATGGTAAAGGCGGTGTCTAACGTAGTGGGTGCAATATCAAGTAAAGATGCAAATGCAGTAGATATAAAACTTTTATCAGCACCCGAATCAAATAAGATTTTAGCATAATGGTTATTGAGTAGAAACGTACTCGTAACCACATTCGGATCCTGCTGTAAATCTTTATCACCCAATACATACGCCCTACCACGAGCTACACCTTCTTGTTGACCATTGTTTCAGGGACATTGTCTCTTGATGTGTCCACGTTCTCCACACCCAAAACAAGTCAATACTGGTTCGGTGTTGGCACCAGTAGCAGGCCCCTTCCCTCTGCAGTCCTTGGTTTGATGCCCTGTCTTTTGACAATTCTTGCATCTAACGGTGCAAGGGCCTTCATGATGTAACTTATATCTGTAACAAAAAGAAGCATTTCCTTGAAAACCTCCTTCTTCAGCTGGGGCAACAGAAGCAACAACGGTACCTCTGGCATTTTCTTGCCTACGGTTTTGCTGGTTGTGGTGGTTTGTGTTTCGGTTTTGTTGGTTGGGATTGTTATTGTTACCCTTCGGCTATCATTCCACCTTCTCTTGTTGTTGTTGTGGGTATTGTTATTGGGATGGTTGTTGTTGTTATTGTTGCGGTTGAGGTTAATGTCATGAATCAGAACAGTTCCTGCTCTAACAGCTTGATCCATCAGTCTACGAGCCTTTCCCATTGCATCATCTATCATTTTTGGATCAAAAGAGGTCACATTTTCCTGTATAGGTTGTAGAAGTCCCGACATGTACCTCTCCAGTAATTTCGCATTGGTTGGAACCATTGTTGGGCATAAGATTGCCAATTCATTGAATCGACGATTGTATATGGTGATATCTGTGCCCTTAACTATGTGGTTCCAGAATTCAATTTCCAACTTCTGTACCTCGTTACGAGGACAATATTGTTTGATCATCATTGTTTGAGTTCGACCCATAAAATTTTGTAGGCATTTGCAATGCCAATTGGCTGAACTACAGAATTCCACCAGGATAATGCTTCATCCATTAAAGTACTGGTGGCGTATTTGACCTTGAAATCTTCAGTGGTGTTGCTGATCAGGAATACAGATTCAGATCTATCAAACCATCGGGTTAACCCTACAGCTCCTTCAATGCCTTTAAAATTTGTAGGTTGGCATTTCATGAATTCGCTGTATGAGCAGCCCTTTGGCATTGGTTCGACATTTATTCTTTCGACACCAATAGCTGGTCCCGTAGCATTAGAACCTCCCGCTCCAACATTAGTTGCAGCGGTACTAGCGGTTGCAAGTGCCTCGGCAACAACGGCAGTTTTTGCGGCTTCAGCAGCCTCAGCGGCCGTGGTAGCATTTGTAGTTACAGTTGCCTGCTCAGCTCTAAGTGCGGCAGCCACTTTATCAGCAACCATTCTATCAATAGCAGCTTTGCTTTTCGTTTTAGGTGGCATGATTCTATCAATTGAACAAGAGATGTGGTATAAGTATGATGTTGGATAATAAGCACGATTATAACAAAAATGATAGAAGAACAACGTTGGAAATTGTTAGGAATTGGAAATTCCATGTTAAAGTGTCGGTCACCCCAATTATAGTCTAGCATATGTTAGCTCGTAGAATTGTAGTTATTTATGTTATTTAGTAGTTAATTAGTCAGTTTGTAGCGTAGTATTGTTTAGTGTAACTTCGTGGAGGAAGGACGGGTCTTTACCCACTGTATACTTGATCCACAGGCCGTTAGGAGGTCGTTTAGTTTGTAACCTATAAATACCCTCTACCTTCCAAGGTAGAGGGTTGGAAGTTATAATCTAACCTTTTACACTTTTGTTTATCTCTCTAGAATTCCCTATCAACTCTCTTCATCTCTCTAACTATGGCATTCATATACTATCATCATCCTAGACCACCCGAATCATCTAAACAACATAATATTCACGATCCTACAATTGGTACCAGAGCCAAGGTTTTGTTGTTTGTGATGTTTCGAATGGTTTTTAATGCGACTTGGTTGGTTTTTGTTATGCGGTTTATGTGGTTTTTGTTGTATGCGGTTTGATTCGAATGGTGTTTGGATACTTGTTTTGATGCGTGGTTGATGCGGTTGTGTTTGTGTTTTATGCCTATGTCGAATGTGGTGTAACTGGTTTTATGAGTGTTATCAGTTTGAGCATGTTTAACAGTTTCATTTTGAATCCTTAAAACTTGAAATGGTCTTTTATTGGTTGAGCATGTTTTAAAATTGTTATTTCTTTTTACTAGTCCTTAACCGTATCAAAGCTGTGTTATATTTTATGGTGTTCAGTAATTTCAGGATTTCAAATCAGCTGGTCACATGTGATGTTTTGAATGCATTTTTAGTCAAGTTTCATCATAGCGAGTTGCCTAATGTAATATTGTGAGTTGTCATTCAATACAGTCCAGGTTCGATGTTCCCAAAGCAAGTTGGTCTGGGTATGCGTGTTGAGTCTTAGCATTTTTGAATGCTAGTTGTCAAAAATGTTTTTGCAAAACAAGCGAGTTGTTGACAATAATAACCATACATGCGAGTTGTTTTGTAACACTTTCAAAAGCAAGCTGTGTTGAAAAAGGGAAGCAAGTTTGGCACTAGCATTCTTAAATGCGAGTTGTTTCAACGTCCGATGCGAGTTGAGCCTATGCTTCTTGACTTTTGAGTCATAAGCGAGTTGTTAACCAGAATATGTGAGCGAGTTGTTAACCAGAAACCAAAGAGAGTTAGTCATTGAGCGAGTTGGTGTCAACTGCGAGTTGAAATGGTCAAAGGCGAGTTGTTTAACTTGTCCAGATACAATGTCTACTATGCGAGTTTTGTGTACTGATTAAGATGCGAGTTATGATAAAACTGGGTAAGCGAGTTGTATATGCTTGGGTATGATGCGAGTTGGGTATGTTGCGAGTTGGGTATGATGAATGGTGGGTATGAGGCTTTTAGACACTTGGGTTCAGATGCGACTTGACAAATGTTTTTGTTGATTTGTAACAGAAAGGATGAAGATGTGCTTTACCATGACCAATAACAACTTCCAACATAGAAATCACATAAGAACATCAAATCCGACCCTTGAATCCACTCAACCTTGTTAGTGGACACAAACAAATTCAATACCTAATCACTATTCATCATTAACAATTATACAAGTAATAATTTACATCTCAAATCTCTGTACATCCAAATATCACAAGTCTCTTTTATCTATTACCTCATGATTACATATAATCTTGATCTCAGATTCGTGTGTGCTTTTTCAAAGTCATATCCGATCATTTAAGATCACTCACACTATTTGATCCATCATCGACCCGTGCTTTAATGTTAATATACGAACATATTGAGGAAAGGACAAAACCATTAACGATTTCATCATCTCCTCCTGTTCGTTTATATGAATCTACAAATGGATGTTTACATGATCTCAGATTTGTTTCTCATCTTTTAAGGGACATCTAGGGCCACTCACATGAGTTAAACAAATCTCTTCATTGATCTAATTTGGTGATGATATTCGAATTAAACAAATGTGTTTAACAATTATGTTAAAACATTTGTTTGGCTCGTTTAATCTTTTCACATGAATGAATCGATTTACAGCAAAGACACTCAAAATAAACTACATACACAATTGAAAATACCTACCCGTGAGTTTCAATATGTCCTCTAAGCCGTATCATGTCTTTCTAACCATCCCCGTGGCAGTGACAACATCAAACCATCCCTGTGGTGATGTGTGTCTGATCAAAATAATTAATATGTATGTTTGATAAGAAGCAGAAATGAAGCGAATGGTTTTGTTTGTTGTTTAAGCGTTTCTGCCAAATGAAAAGTGTAATGTGGGAAGACTGATATGATTTTTAGGGGTTGAAGATATTTGGAGGCGGATGGTAGTATTTTTAGGGTTGTTTGTGTGGTTAACAACTGATAGAGGCGGACAGATTAGATTAGGGTTAGTTAGAGAGTGTGATGTTCCTTTTTATACCCGTGGGATTAGGATACTCTTTGGTTTGGATCATTAAACCGATTTTGAGTATGGGCTTGGTAGCATGATATGGATTGAGTGAAAACATTAAACTGGGCCTCGTGAATATTGGATTTGATCTCAAGATGGACTAGATTGTGTTTATTGTGGACTGATGGTGTATCCCGAATATTAACTCATGTACTTGGAATGAATGTAGACATGGTATTTGATATTATTGGGCGTATGATTTTATCCCGTAATTCATTTGTGTGATTTTATTATTGGAGGTGTGTCATGTAATTTTGGATCGGACTTAAGGGATGAATGTGCTTGGACCAGGCTTGGGTGATACTAGGATAATATGGTGATTTGGATCGGGTGCTCATCATATTGTCTATGGGGTTGAACGAGTTTATCTATGTTTCGTAAGAACTTGATATTAAGCGATAACTTGGATGATTCAATTGATTTTCATGAACTGGCTTCAAGTTTGGACCATACACATGATTGAGTCGGATGGGCTTTTCAAGATTTGAATAATATGAGATTTGGTGTGAGTTGATGTGATGATGAGATACGTCGTGTTATGCTGGTTGATACTTTGGTTATACATTATCACGAAGGTTATTACATCACGACTTTGATGTATGTGAAATGTTGACTACGGGGTTATTTGGACGGTATTTCTTATTTGGAGTTGAAGTAAGGTTTTCCGGGCACGTTTACTTATTTTGTCTTCTTTCTTTCTACCTTTCCGCGAAGATGACTTTTTTGGGCATTTATAGTGTGTGATAAAGACTTGGCTATTTAGTTACGGTTGTAATTCTTTCTCGCTTAACCCACAACGTAACTATCACTTCGGTGTCTCACGCAGTTGAGGATACGTCAAGAGGTTTTGTACATTGGGTACACCGTTTCTTCTTCACAAGGACTAGTACAAGCTTAAGTAACAAATCTGGGGAATTTCACTTCATGATCAAGTTTGGCATATCGGGTTTACTTCACCATGTTGTCACTGCAATAGCCGACAGAATGCGTGAATGATGTGTTTACCAAAGTGTTTACTGGACGGGTGATGATATTGTTGATGATGGACAATGAACCGTTGATGAACCGCTGCATGATTCCCTAAAAAAAGATATTCACCAAAACCAAAGTTGTCATAACACATTCAAGCTGACATTGTTTATGGTTTTGTCTTGATTTTGTAAAATCCCGTGAAAGAACCTATTTCTCGGTTTAAATCAGAGACTTGTAAAATCCCATGACAATGGAAACATCCTGGTAATAGTAAAGTGCATTTCCGGATCTATCTTACGGTTTATTCTTGGTTTTGTAAAATCCCGCGAAAGAAACTATTTCTCGGTTTAAACTATAGAATTGTAAAATCTCATAATGATGGAACCATCCTGGAGAAAGGAAAGTGTATTTCGGGATCTTATCTGATGCTGGTGCTACGGTTTCTACTTCAAAGAAGGGATAAAAGGGTGTAGTTCATGAATTGTGTGACTGTTTGGATTGTCTTCTTGGCAGTTTGGTTATTACAAAGTTTTACGGGGTTATGCTTATTAAACCATGGTCGGGATGATAACCATTATCATAGTTCACTTAAAACGTCAAAGGAGGCTAGATTTAAGCTTTTAACCAGAAGATGTGACAACGGGGTTAATTCAATATTATTTATTTGAGGTTGAAGTAAAATATCACGGGCGAGTGTACTTAGTATATGAAGGTATCAGGGATGGATGGATGAAGATTCTTCAAGATCCTTGTTCGAGCTTATTATAAAAAATGAAGACTTAGAAATCTAGTTGTCGTTGGGTGACTTTTACCTTTTCTTTTACCACTTGGGGGAATTGGGCTCTTACCACCACAAAATAACTATCACTTTAAGGAGTTACGTTGTAGTGCTCAGTGTCACATTGAATTGTGGATTTTTAAGAGGTGATGTACGTCTTATACTTGATGGTTGGTTGGATGATGAGTATAGAGTACTTAGAGATTCAATGAAGGACGAAGTCTCGGCATCGCTCTTTGTTACATTTGTGCAAGTTTAAGTCATGAATTCGGGTTAGTTTTCTTCAGGGTCAAATTCATCATATTGGGTTTTCTCCATCAGCTGTCACAACAAAGAGCCTTCTGAATGATAATGGGGTTGATTATAAGTTTGCCAAGAGAGGTTGAAAAGAGAGAGATTATGACATATGAACACATCAGTTCATGCCTCGTACTCTAAAGAAAAGAAATGTGTACGTTTCAGTGCGCATTATCTTTGAAAGAAGAGAAATCTTCTATTGACGTATGAACACAACAGTTCATGCCTCGTTCTATAAAGAAAAGAAAAGTGTATGTCTCAGTGCACTTTATCTTAGAAAGAAGATAAATCTTCTTATGACATTTGAACACAACAGTTCAAGCCTAGTTCCCTAAAGAAAAGAAATGTGTACGCTTCAGTGCGCATTATCTTCGGAAGAAGAGAAATCTTCTCATTAATGACCATTCTCATCAACATGCTTCATATATTTTTCATGCGCTTCAGTCATCAAGTGAACCGGGCTACCACTAATTGTTTTCTCATTCCACTTGCTCGATTATAATGAAGATGGCGACATCATGTGCTTATTTGTGGGAGAGAAGTGTGAATAGAACATTCGGATGATTTTCACTTATTTAATCAAGAATGGCAACTCCGTATGCAATTCTTGAAGGGGAGAAGAAGTGTGAAATTACTTGCATGGTTGATTGACTTATGAGAATATATGGTCATACGACTCCTAACTCATGTAAGAACCGAGCTTCTTCTTATCGGATCATCTTTACATGGAGTTTCTTCTAAGAGCCATTGGTTGACATCTTCACTCGGATTGATGAGTTTATCGACAAAGTGCTTCCGGTTAATGCTTCACGTATACCTCAACATGATGATTCCGAACAATCTCTCTGTTCTTGTTTGATGTGATTGGTAGTTTGGTGTTACCATCTTGTGTGTTCGTTGTGGCCTGATTGCTGATTTCCTTGATGAACATTTTTCTGTTCTTGTTTGATTGGGAGGGATTTTAGTTAAGGGGATTTGCAAGATGAAAGTTAATTGGGATGCTTTTTGGTGGGATGCTTTTTGGTGTGAGTTGAAGATGTTAACTATCTATTCCCCAACTGCACAATCTTGAAGAAGGTCGAGTCTACAGTCTGTTCTACATTTTCTGCTACATGATTAGAAGACTAAAGACGAGTTGCATTTGATTATCCAAAGACTTCTTCATATTCCGGGCATTGTCAGTTTAAGGGAGAGCACTAATTGGGGGAGGGTGAAATGTCAGATTTAATCCCCAATTAGACTTGCTCACATTATTCAGCATGTTGATTCTCACAAAGACTTCAAGCGTTCTTCTCAAAAGATTTCTAGTATTTAGGCTTTCAAAGAGTTGCTAATTCTGAAATGTCAAAACCAGCAAGGGGGAAGGAGACACGTATCTAAACGCGAGTAAACTTGATGAACTTAATACTTCTAAGTAATTGAAGATATCCCGGGAAGACAAATGTTATTACCGCAGAGAAACTCAAGGTTTGACTCATGACGAGTAAACTTGATGGACTTAATACTTCTAAGTGATTGAAGTTATCTCGGGAAAACAAATGTCATGACCGCAGAGAAACTCAAGGTTTTACTCATCAAGGCGTCTAGTGTTTATTCCAACTATGTGGGGGAAGTGATGTTAGAGAAAGTTTCTGAAGATAAAAGAGGTACACAAGTACGACATATACAGGGGAGATAAATGTGTAACATGAGGGAGGTGTTATCAGTTATTCTATCGTTGGGAATGTGTGTACTTCGGATTCTTGAGCTTCATACACATTCATCAGGGACGAAAGATGTAAACATAGGGGAGGTGTTCTTCATTACCCTCATGATGTATATTCGAGAGAGTTCTTTGATATTGGAGTACTTCGGATTCTTGAGCTTCATACACATTCATCAGGGATGAAAGATGTGAACATAGGGGAGGTGTTCTTCGTTACCCTTATGATGTGTATTCGGGAGAGTTCTTGAGCATTATACAAAGAGACTGACTGCATCAATTCAACTACTTCGAGGAATCGTTCTCTTGACACCTTTTGGAATGGATCGCTTCAGACTTTAGTGGAAAAGGAATTTGAGAAGATTAGTTACGTGTGGGATGAAACATTGCTGTTCTTCTATTGGATGATATAACCCCGAATGGGGAATCTCGATTATCGTTCTTAAAAAGAGCAGCGGGATTTATGATAATGGTGTGCTTCTTTGTGCACCTGGCTAATGGAAGCTTGAAAGAAAGCTTTGAATCTGCTCATCTTATGGATTTTCGGTTTGGGGGGAAGCTGCCAAAGTCTCTTTTTCTCAAAGGCTCATGTTCTACATTCTATTCTGGAGCCTTGGAAGCTTTGGTGGTGGAAGTTTAAGAGATGACGTATTCTATCTTCTACGACATGCTGCTTGATATCCTTATCTCGGTACTCGTATCATCATCCTCTTAAATTATATCATCTACTCTAGCTGTGTATATATTTATTAAAAATCAAAATACAAAAATATAAAACCAGCAAAACTAATAGAAAAATATAAAACCTTCAAAAATCCATAAAAATCAGAAAATTTGAAAAAGACCAAAAATATGTTTTCACAAGACATGTCTTATGGTATCGATAACATCTACGGTCTTAGAAATGTCATTCAATAATGGCACGGGACCATAGATGAAGTTCGAGAACGAGGTGTAAATATTTTTTTCAAAACATGTCACAAACTATGGTTTACAGTTATTTCAGACTGTAACCCGCGCTTAAAAAATGGCTTGCAGTTACGTCAGACTGTAACCCGTGCTTTATACTATGGCTTGCTATTATTTCTGATAGCAACCCGCTCTTTAAAGAGGAAAGTGTTGCGCTAAACCAATTTTCAAATATTTCGTGCACTTATTCTAAAACAAAATGAGGAAAGTATGTCGAAGGACTGCTGTTCCCACACAAATGTTTTTCCGTCTAAAAATTATTCAGAAAAATATTTGTTGTATTCAAAAATTGGTGGAAAATGAGTTGCTTTCAAAACAATCAGATTCAGAGTTTTTTATAAAATTTGCAAACTCAATCAATGACTTCAGCGCTTTTAAACTTTTCAAAAATTGAGCCATTAATTAAGGGGGATAATGTTTTCAAATCTATATCATCTAACAGGCTTTCTTAATTATCCTATATGCTTAATTAAAAATGATATTAACCTACGTTGAAGGACTAGGTTCCTAGGATATGATTGTTAGGTTTAGATGATTAGAGTTTGATGAACACATTATTCCCATGCCTTTACATGATCTGATTGAGATGTTGCATTGACCTTTGTTAGTCGATTGTTGTTTGGGTGATGTCGACCACCATATATCTGTATGTGTGTTCACTAACGTATATAGGTATATAAGAATGACCCCGATCCGGATCCCACATATGAAGATGATTGGATGCCGAAAAGAAAGGGTAACTATATCTTGGGTTGAAAAATGAAGAAACAGAGCTTAATTTGACTTCTATGGAGAGTTGGCATGATAAAATGTAACGTAAGAGGTCTCACTGCATCAGCAGATGGTTTTCTTCATTGTCAAATGTAGAAACGGAGCTTAATTTGACCTCTATGGAGAGTTGGCATGAAAAAAAAATGCAACGAAAGAAGTCTCACTGCATCAGCAGATGGTTTTCTTCCTAACCCTCAGCAACAACAACAAAAGCTTCTCAACCACCTAACGTATCTTTGTGCAGGACAAGTAGTGATGATGCCATTTTTTTAAAGAATTTTTGAATAATATTGTTTTGAAAATGGAAAAATATTGTTTTGAAAACAAATCGGATTCAAAGTTTTGAAATCAACCGGACTTTATTTTGTCAAATCATAAGTGATTTCAAATTAAATAATTTCAAATGATATTTCTTCATAAAAGTCCGGTTTGTACAATAATAAGTGGTGATCTAAAGATTTAATGTTATGTCATGGTATGATTCTCTTTAAAACTCAAAGATCTTACAAAATGAAATTTTATCTGTTCTTGTTTGATTGTGAAATTGTTTTATTTTACTTAAAGATCTCTTAAAAACTATCATACCTGACACTAACAATCTTTAATGTCTAAAATTGATCCGTATCAATCATCTTTCAAAATTAAATCAAGCCACGTCTTTCCCCAAAATCTTTTAAATGATTTAAATCAATTGGGATCACAAATCTCAAAAGGTTTGAAATTTTTGATCGGGGTATAGATCGTGATTTAAATCTCAAATTTGTTTAAATGGAATTGGTTTTAGTCCTTTAAAGGCACTCCCGCCTCCATGTGCCAAACGATTTCTAATACATAATACACATGTTGAGGGGGAGCATTTATCCAAAAACAATATGAGTATTTAAACATTGCCACATTTTCTCCCATGTTTTTCTAAACCTTATTAAATCACTTGGGATCCAAAATCTCAAAGGGTTTGATACTTTTGATCGGGGGAGAATTTGTGATTTAATAATGAAACTTGATTAAAGATGATCATTTTTTTTGTTCAAATGTGCATACTGCTCTCCCATATGTGCTAAACGCTTTCGAATCTCGAAGTACATATTGAGGGGGAGCATTTCAAAAAGAAAATATACTTTCAAGGTACAAAACAAAATCTCTTAAGTTTCAACAAAAAGTACCTTGATTGATTTTCTAATGGTTTCAGTATGGTGGTATGATCGTGAATGTGCTTCTAAGAACTCTTTCCTCTTCGTGCAAAACAATTTCAAAAATCACATGCACAAATTGAGGGGGAGCAACTTTTTGAAAACCACATCCTTTCCCATAAAATATCTTTAACAAAGTATGAAAAATACTAATTTTGATCGGGAAAGTGATGTTGATAACTTTTAGAAATGGTTGATCAAAGAATCGAATCTTTCATTCTTAAATATGAGATTTTCAAGTCCTCTTGCCTCCATGTGCTAAAACCATTTCAAAAATTAGATGATGCACATGTTGAGGGGGAGCTGTTTCTAAAATATCAAAAACAATTCAGGTACAAAATGTTTTGATCACGTATCACAAGTACTTGGATTGATTTTCAAAAGGTTTTCAATTGGTTTTACGAAGGAAAGAACAATACCAAAAGACCGACCAATTTACTTTATGCATGGTGTTATAAGGATGGTTAGGTTAGGTATTCGTTCCCAAGATCCACCAGAACCGGAGGGATCTACTCAGGGACAATCCACTAGATAGTGTAGAAGTCCATAGGAATGATGAAAAAAGGAGAAAAATGAGAATATGGGAAGAGTGTCGACTGAGACAGAGCTAGAACTGGAATAAACCCAACAAGGTTCTAGTAATTAAGTTTCGGTAAGCACTGCAGGGATTGAATAATGAAAAAGAAATGAATGAGAAAAGGATGAAAAGAAATAGCCCTCCAATAATTCAACCTGTTGGAATCACTCCTAAACCTTATTCAAGTGTTAGTGATTCATATGTAATAGTTAGATTAATATGGCCTTTATGTTAGTAATTAGCCTTAGGCTTATGTAGAAGGCCCATAAGCCTAGGTCTAGTCCAATAAGGAAAAGGAAGGGACTAGGAGTGTTGCCCTAGCTCCCTCTCCTATAAATACTTTGTAATAACCCTCACTTGAGGGTTGGTTGTTCAATTTCTTCTCTCATTCATACCTTACGCCTAACCATTCAATATTTACGTATGTGTGTGTTTGGATATTGTTTAACCGATCTCTTCTCCATCTTATTTCTACATATTGATGCTTGTGTTACATATATGGTGACCTAACAGTAGTATCAATCGCCAAATAGTTGGGTGAACGTATTGTTTTTGAAGTGGGTTTTTGGTCCTACGCGTAAAACATACGGTTCGTTGTTTTAAAATTTGGCACGCTTAAAAACTCATTTTTTCACTTTTCAATCCAAGATTCTTGTACTTTCAATGTTTTAAGGTGTTAAAATATCTGTTTTTGGCATAAAGTTTCAAGCTTTACGCGTGGATACTTGTTTTTAAGCTAATTTTTGTACGAGGGTTTCGTTCTACGCGTAACCGTTTTAGACACTTTGGATCATCAAGTTTCACATTTTTGTGTTATTTTGGTGATATTGAAGTTACTTCATCACAAAAATCTGGTTTATAAACATCTTTGGGCAAAAGTCATATTACGAGTAGTTCTACGTGTAACAAAACCCTAAAACTACGCGTAACGTGTCTGTGGTTTGATCTTCAGTTTCATGGCTTACTCAGTGAGTTTCTTGCTTGGATAAGCCTGAAAACACTTCGACTTTGGATATCTTTTGCACTGTGATAGTGTAAAAGATCATTTGGGCAAAACCCTAAAATTACGCATAAGCATAAACTTACGCTTAGAATTGTTACGCATAAGATTCATCTTACGCCTAAGCTTTGTCTTACGCATAAGGTAATCCTACGCGTAAGTTTTCTACGCCTAACTTTTTTTTTACGCATAACTTTAGCGTTTTATCCTTACTTACACGTAAGCTAATCCTACGCGTAACTCTTATTGTTACGCGTAACTTTAGTGTTTTTACGCTTAAGTGGTACTTTGCTCTTCTGTGATTTCTACGCCTAAGGATACTTCATCAACAACGGTTCATTCGACTACAAAGATCATTTAACAACACAAGTTTTCAACATGTCATAACCACCGTACTCTAGCTATTTTCCTTACACTTATAATCAACAACAACAACAACAACTAAGTCCACAACATCAACAATTTAATCATCAACAACAGATTTATCAACAACATACTCCACAACTTGCAGCAACTCCACAACCTCTAATGGTTCAACCACCACCAAGTCTTCAAGTACAACCTTACACAAACTTCTACAATCAACATCCATCCAGGAATACTATGAAGGAACCGGCATGGTTTGGAAAGACGTGTGAAGCTTTAAGTAGCCAACAATCAATTCATGAAGCTGGCTCACTTGATAGACCTCCAATGCTCACTCCCGGAAATTATGATCAATGGGTGATTCGGTTCTTTAGGTTTTGTGATCTAAAGAAGCCTCATGGAAAGTTCTTAAAGAAGTTCATTATGGAAGGTCCATTTCAGATGCCTACTACTTTTACACCCGCAGATCCAGATGCTAATCCACCAAGAGATGCTGTCACCAACATTGCTACTGTTTCAGACCTCACTGGTGATCAACTTCTACACTATGAAGCCGATGAACTTGCAATGCAATACATCCTTTTAGGACTACCAAATCCAATCCTTCGAAGTGTTGATGCTCAAAATACAGCAAAAGCAATGTGGGAACATATTCATCTTCTTATGGAAGGCACAACACTCAATCAGGAAGACATGGAATCCAAAATCTACTTGGCTTATGAACACTTCATGATTGAACCAGGAGAGACATTAGAGTCATATCACCATCGCTTTTCAGACATCATTAATGATTTGGACAAACACAACATAATCATGCCTCGAATTGCTGTCAACACAAAGTTCCTAAGTAGTCTTGGTCCTGAATGGGAAAAGTATGTCATTTTCCTCCGTCAAGCGAAGAATATGCATCATGCTACCTATGGATTGTTGTATGATTATTTGAAGCCTCATCAAAAAGAAGCTGATAAGGAAAGGATTATCCGTGGCCAAACTGTTTCACCTTCACTTCCGGACAATCAACAACTTGCTTTGTGGGCTCAAACTAGTGTTACTCCTCAAACAGCTCCTCAACCCGCTCCTTAACAAACTGCAACCATCACACCTTATGATCCGTCACAGCAACAAACTCAATTAGTTCCATATAACAACAACACTGCTCAAGCACTCTACAGTGAAGCTGATGAGGACTCCGATGCCTTCGATGAATTGCAACAAGGATTTGTTATGATTGCTAAAGCATTTGGCCGGTATACAAACAAATCTAACAATCGCATTCGTTCTTCATCTAATACAAGGAATCAGGCTGTTGTGAACAATGGACGCGTTGAAGTGCAAAATCGTGGTTATGGTCGTCAGATGGGAGGTGGCCAAGGGTTCAATGCTATGGGAAGGAATAACATGGGTGCTCCACAGCAACAAAGGGCTCAAGTGGTTGAACAGAGGAATGCTCAGAATGGGGTTAATGGTCTTCGCTGTTATAACTGTAATGAGAAGGGTCATCTGGCTAATGCATGTCCTAAGCCGAGGACAAGATGCAGTGCTTACTTCAAAGAGGCTATGCTCTTGGCTCTTAAGGATGAAGCTGGTGGAACTCTCTCCAACAAGGAACAGAGCTTTATGGCAGATGCAAACTCAGTGATGATATGGAGGACTTGCAGGCTAATGCAGCAATGATGTTGATGGCACAAATGCAAGCTCTACACATATGTGATACAGGCCCAGTGTATGACACTGACGGCTTGTCTCAGGTACCTGAACAAACAATTATCATCAATGAACTGATATCTCTGCCACTTTCTCCATCTGACAAGGATCAGAGTGTTCAACATGAGTCTTCCACATCTCATTCCGATGATTATCAAATAGATCCCGTAGTTATATTTGATGATCAAGATGACCTTATTGTTAATATTGATAATCAAGTTAACTCCGTGGTTATATTTGAGGATATAAATAATGATCATGTTGAGACTTACGTTGAACAAGATAAGCTTTTTTCTGATAGAGAAACTGAGCTCCTGACCTTAATTAAAGACCAAAATTCTCGATTGGAAATTTGCACAAAATTAAAAGCTTAAAATGCACTGTTAACCAGGGATAACGATTGCTTAATTCGACAAATCGAAGTTTTTAAAACTCAAGAAAAACGTGAAAAAGGTTTTGAAGTCGCTTTTGCTAAATCTTATCAAAACGAAAAATCTTTAGAATGAGAGATACGTGATCTAGCCGCATCGAAGAATGCTTTGTTGTCTCAAATAGAACAAATAAAACATGAACATAAACAACAACTTAACACTCTTACTTTGGAAACTCAAAAAGCCAAGGCTGAGTTGTTAACTTGTCAACAACGGTTCTCTGAGTACAAACAGCATTCCTCGAAACAAATAGATAACTATCTGGAAGAAATTGTCGACTTACAACACAAAATCAAAGAGTTTCGAAATGTCATTTATAAACATGGTGAGTCAATCACAACTATTCAAAAGTTTAATTTTAAACCAAATCCAAATGGATATGGTCCGATTCTTGCTGATTACAGACCCAATTTTTCAAACAGAGCATTCAAACCAAATCCTGAAGTTTACAGTGCAGAACATAGAATTGATGATTCAATTATGACTGTTGTGGAATATAATCGCATGGAAGAATTAGATGCAGATGACGAGAGTCGGTCAAAAATGGAAAATGTCGTTTATAACAAACCATATAACTATTCGAAAGCCGTTACTTTTGTCACACAACAAGATACTTCTAACATACCTTTGGTTGTCACACCAGTTTCTGAAGTTAGTCCCCCACACAATGGTGCACAAATTAATGGTTCTTTACCCTCACTCAGTGAAGTAAAAACTAAAGACGAAAGCTGTCGTGTTATCAAATATTTTGACACTTTCTTATCTGACATCAAACTTTTGGAACGTGAGATTGAATTTCATTCTGAAATAAAAGTTGAACATTTTCACTCGCTATTGGCACGAGAACAAAGAGACATTTTTCAGAAAAGAATTTTACCCCATGTCAACAATTTGAAAAACTGTGCACTATATTGGGAAAGGGATTTTCACAAGGAACTTGGTCTCATGAAAATAGTTTTCGAGAAAACAGAAACATCGATTTCAAATACTAAACGTAAAAAGAAACTATTGAGAAAAGATGTTGATCGACTCTTGGAAGATGTTATCTGCGCTGATATCCATAATGTTGTGTTATTACAATCAGTTGCATATGCATCTGATCATATCTCTGCTGATACTGTTGATCCTGTTGTTATTGTTGAAAACACTGATAATGTGCTTCAGATCGAGTCTTTAAAAGTTGATAATGAACGATTGTCAAACGAGCTTTCTAATGCAAAACGTCATCTTAATTGGTGTCAAAAATATATTCACGATCAACAACTTGATTATCAAAACAAAATCGCCCAGTTTCGTGAAAAATCTTCTAATCAAAAAATTGAGCAACTGGATGATCAAAACGTGTCTTTTAAATGTCAAATCTCACAATATGAACAAGAACTTGCAAAAGTTAAAAAGGAATATGGTGTCATATTTGATTTACTCAAACAGACTCGTTGTAACACCCCCGAAAATCTTAATGACAGCGGAAGACTAATTCGGGTGTTACTTGAATGGAGATCATAGTCAGTAATTATAGAAAACGACTCAAAAGTGACGTTTTATTAAAATAGTTATCATTCATCGAAAACTCATAGTTTGTTACAAAATATTGTAATTAGATCAAGTGTTTTTCCCAAAAGAAAGATCATGAGTTTGAAAGAAATGATAACTTTTATGTTTTACACCACCAGATAAGCCTTGCCATGCCCCGTTCCGCACCTTGGTCATAATCTTCACTGATTACCTAAGATAACATGCTTAAAAAGGTCAACAAAAATGTTGAGTGAAGTCCATAGGTTTAAAATAAGTTGAACACAAGTATAAGATCATGATCATTGTAAACTAACAATATCATAAGAAAAATCACAGATTATTATGCACTAAGCTCATGAAACCAAGACTCAACTGCATACACCGAATTACCAGCGTACGTAAGTATGCCCCAAAGGAGGTAATAGCCAATTACCTAAAGAAATTCGATATGGTGCGCCCCGGTTATTTCTCTATAACCGAAACGGGGTTCGTTAATCCCCATAGTACTATTCACGATATCTACGTTCACTCGCGGTGACTAATGGTTCATGATCAGGGGACTTGTGGCTAAATACTTAGGCAGTACCAATAATCAAGAAGATGGAGCATTTATGAAAAACCTTGTGTTCTAGTTTAGAGCATGTATCTCCCTCGCGGGGTTTGTAAAAATAAAGTAAAAGTGAGGCTATGAACTCACCTTGATGATAATGCACACGCAAAAATAGATCAAGCACAATGTAGCGGAGGTTCCAACTCGAAACCTAAAATGATGAGATGGCGAGTCTCAGTAAATGAGCATTTTGGTTCGCGACCAAAATAATAGAGCATCGAATATTCTTATTCAATAGATCATTGGATTGTCCAATCCAATAGTGTGCGATCGTGATTAACGTTTTAAGTTAATTTACATGCTACATTGTCTTAATTAATTATCCTCACTTACGCATAAGTGAAATGTCTTCCCCCGTTGTGATCTTAATAGATTTGTTGAGTATTTTAACGTATTTGAATGAATTCCCCGTGTGTTTTATCGGATTTGATATATATATAATTATAATCTTATAATATATATATATATATATATATATATATATATATATATATATATATATATATATATATATAGGGGGCCTTTATTTTGAGAACCCTGTTAAGTGCGAGAACCCCTTATGTACTCCTAGTATTGCATATTGTGCAACATATCAATGCAACATAGCAATTTTGAATTATTAAACCTTTTAATTTAATCCAAAAGGGTATAATAGTAAAAGGCAATTTTATATTATTTTTGATTTTTTAAAATATAAAAATCCTATTTTTCAAAAACATTCAATTTTGAATTTTTTTTATTATTTTTATTTATAGCGTTTTTTTTTTTTTTTTTTTTTTTTTTTTTTTTTTTTTTTGAACATGCATGTTTAAAAACTGATTTAGTGCATATATGTTCTTATGAATTAATTTTATTGTTTTGGTTTTTGAAATAGTTTTTTGGACATACATGTTTTTCATAGTGAAGTGCATACATGTTTTCTAGATAAGTAAGTTTATATGAAACCAAGAACATGCATGTTAAATACAAAATCCAATATCGATTGATATAGAATTAAATACAAATTTCTAAGAAGCAGAAATACATGAATTTAATCGATCTATACACGTGTGTACAAGTAATATTTAACGCAAACAGATATATGTGCACACTCCTTGTTATCAACATTTTTAGAAGTCGGACATATATGCACACTCGTAGTCGTCAAAGTTCAGAAGTTGGACATATGTGCACGCTCCTTTTCAATGTTTCAGAAGACGAACAAATGTGCACACTCGTTGTCATCATTCTTTTAATTCAGCTACATCTAATACAAAAAACATACATGTTAAATGCAAAATAAAGAAGATCGATATAACCATTAAATTAAAATTATTTGTATAACCACGTTAAAAACATACATGTTAAACCAAGAACATACATGTTAAATGCAAAATAAAGAAGCTATAACCATTAAATTAAAATTATTTCTATAATCACGTTGAAAAAATACATGTTAAACCAAGAACATACATGTTAGATATATATTAAACCAAGAACATGTTAAACCAAAAACAAACATGTTAAAAACATACATGTTAAACTAAGAACATATATGTTAAACCTAAAATGAAGTAGTAAGAATTAGTAAGTGAAGGATAAAACACATATGCACACTATTATTTCAAACTTGATTAAGAAAGGAGCAACAATATTCCTAGTTGTGTGTAAATTCCTAGTTACTAGAAACTATAAAGCTTAAAATATTCCTAGTTACTAGAAACTATAAAGCTTAAAATATTCCGAATGTGTCAATTGTCAAGTTTGCATAGTGTGAAAGGTGGAAATACCTAGTTTGTGCTGGATCATATTAAGGCATTCGCTACATCGGCTCGAACCATCAATTCTTATACCAGTGATCATAAAATGACTTGCGCACTCCAAAACAATAGCCTAAAGGTTGCTTTGAATGTAGGTGTGATAGAAAACATATCTGATAAAGATGTGTTCAGATTTCACGTTGTGTTATATATTTGGTGCATTCTCGCATTCATATAACATGTTACAATTTCAAGTTGATGTTAAAAAAGGAGCAACAAACTGGGAAGGATTCGACGAAAGAATTTACGAGCTCATCATAGATATAACTAATAGGCCAAATTGTCTCATTTTAGTTCCATCTAAGGACAGCACGCTCTACGCCATCCCGTATGTCACTTTCACTTACCGCCATCCTATATGGCGATGATTTCTCGTCGTCCATTGTTTGTCTTTCACATTACTTGGCAATCCTTACAAGAACAGGAAAAACACGAACCCAGTAAAAATGAAGCCTTTTTATACTTTATGTTTTCTGTCTGGATCGATATACATTATTCAATCAATAAAGTTGTATTTATATTTAAACCAAAATGAAAAGCACAAAGCAATGAACCCATGTAAGATAACTGCAACAAGTATAAGATTTCATACACTAATTGCAAACGTTTACCTGGTTCATCAAAATCATCCAGTATAGAGATTTCATCTGGATCCGACTGCTTACTATCTGAAATAATAAGAATATTTACTAGTCACGCTATGCTCAGACACTGATAAGATAACAAACCATATTGTAAAAGTAAGAGGGAAATATACCATGATAGGAGAAGAGAACATGCCGAGACATATATAAATCAGCATCGGTCGTCTCTTCAACTCTCGCCCTTTTCCTGCTTTTCATGAATTTCCTTTGGCGCCTTTGAGTATACGGCATCGACCTTGAACTAAACCCTTCTGGTATAGGCTGATTTGAAGCCAAATGTTTTGTCAGATCAGCGGCTGCAATCTTTTTGGCATATTTTAACTGCTTTATCTTCAATTCTGCCCATTTACAACGCCATAAAAATATTGTAAAACACATATCGGTTGAACAATTTTGCTGTAAACACAGATCGGTTGAACAATTTTGCTGTAAACACAGATCGGTTGAATTTACAAAGAGAATTTGGGGGTGGCGGTTTTTCTTAGAATAGGTTTTAGTGTGAGATACATTGTGCAGATCTTTCAATCACGGTGATAAAGGAAAATTTTGCATGATTTTAGGAAATTTTTGAATTATCAGTTAAGGAAGGTGTGGATGTTAATTACCCATAATGCCCCTAAGAATTAATTATATTAATTTAAAAGAAAAATGGTTAACTAAATTATGATTGGTCAATGGGAGTTCTCGCAGTTCCCGCACTTAATAGGGTTCTCAAAATAAAGATACACTATATATATATATATATATATATATATATATATATATATATATATATAGGGAAGGGTTCTTTTCAGAACCATAAAAAGGTCGAGAACTGCGAGAACTGCCATCAACCAATCAGATTTTTTTGGATATTAACTTTTATTATTTAATTCAAAAGGGTATAATAGTAAAAGTACATTTTTATTTTCTTTTTGAATTTTCATTTAATAAAAACCGTGTTTTTCCTATATATTCGGATTTTTTTTTTTTTTTTTTTTTTTTTTTTTGCATTATTAGCAAGGTGCACTTGTATTTTTTTTAGATAATAAATTTACGTGTGTTTGTAATGTTCAATTTACGTGTATTTAGTAAGGTGCATATATGTTTTTCTAGATAATGTAAATTTACATGTGTTTGTAGTGCATGGAATGGCAAACAAAGGTATTTAACATGTATTGTATACAATTTAAAGCAAAAACATTAAATACAAAATTTAAAATCATGTGATATACAATTCAAAAACAAATTTCTAAAAGCAAAAAATATGTTGCCGTATATGCACATGTATTTTCCCTCCTTGGACACTTTGGATTCTTGTATGTATATTTGCACTTGTATCTACGGCATGCACTTGTGTCTTTACTCTTTAAATCTTTAGCATAAATATCTTGTCCTAGATAGTATGTAAAAAACACATGTGCACTCTTCATATTGCTCATCATACTTGTACCTGTATCCACAACCAATTAATAAATGAATTATTTAGTCATAACAACTAACAAAATACATATGCACAGTCCTTTCTTATATCAAATGATGCAAACGAATTTAATCATAACAAGTAATGCTACATATATGCATAATCTAGCAGAATACACATGCAAACATAGTCATAATTTGTAGCGTATATGTCACAATAAACATATGTGCATGCCTTCAAAATATATGTGTATTTAAAGTTTTTCATTAGAACATATGTGCATGCCTTTAAAAAAACATAATTACATGCTTTCAAACAGGAGCAACTAAATGACATTCGTATTCACCAATAGGTTGCAAACATCAAAATCACCAAATTACTTAGAGAATAACAATTAAACTAATTAAAGCTAGCTCAACAACAGACGATCTTTAGTTTCACTTCAGGTAATAAAAATATGTTTTCAATTATTATAGCTTTCGTTTCGATAGTTTTAGTCCATTTCAAATGATCCGGGTTCCAAATTAAAAATCCCGAAACACTTATCATAACTAATAATGATTAGTTTGGATATGAGCTCATAAGCTCGAACCTACAACCCTTTGTGTTTTCTTATCATACCGAGTTAAACAAACACCCTCAACCCGCACCCTTATCTAGGATGTGGTGTGGCTAACTAAACCAAACCCAACACCTTGCGGTGTGGGCTGGAAACAATCAAAACCAAACGCCCCCTTATGGCTGCTGTTTTGGCTGGGCAAAAACAACAAACAAACAGCCTATTTGGCTGTGACAACAACCAAACCGAACGCACCTTTGTGTGCAGAAAATAAGCAGACAAGCGCACCCTTTTTGGCCTGGAAATCAGCAAACTAAACGCACCAATTGGTGCAGAAAATCAGGAATTGATACGCACTCTTTGTAAGCAGAAAAATCAGCAACATAATACACTTGTTTATGTAGGAAATCAGCAGCAAAATACACTTTTTTATGCAAAAAAATCAGCATTCAAATACCCTTGTGCACTCTTCATATTGATTATCATACTCGTACCTGTAACCACAAACAATTAATAAACGAATTTTCTAATCATAACAACTAACAAACACATATGCACTTTCAATACATATAAACTCCAAAACTATAAAAACACATATGCATGTAATGCATCAAACTGTAAAAATATACATGCACTTCAGTACATTTAAACTCCAAACCTATAAAAACACATATGCCAAATCCAGTCATGCTACCATCAAATCTATTTAATACACCATGATCAGACACAAAAGCAATCCCATAACCAAGATTTATACAATACATAAATTGGAAATTGATTTTTCCCATCTCTTTTCACCATATATTCGACCAATATACAAGTGCATTTACCATTTTTTTTTGGTTAGAAAGCATATTATTAAACAAGACAAACTTACAAAAAGAATGCATCCCTCCCTTGTATTTAAGCCAATTACCAGACAAAGGGATCCTAAACAAAGTTACAACACCCACTGGTACATTACCAAACACACTAAAACCATACATAACAAAATGTATATACCGAATCAGGAGGACATTACCCCAATTATACCAACTGAAAAAGAGTACCCAACAAGAGAAACCATGACCCACCAATTAAATAACCAAGTGAGGATCATGGACCCCCATTGAGCACTAAACAAACAAGACTAATGAAATAATGATACTAACTTAGAAAATGCAGAACTGCAAACTTATTGCAGACACGTTAACTTTCATTCACAACTGGAACTCATAAACTAAACACTAAACATAGACTGGAATATATCCAAGGTTACGGAAGCCGGCAATTTTTTGGATCCCTTAGCCATTAACTTTTTAAAAGGCTAACCATATTCAAATCTGAAACAATTTTCTAAAGCCATACTATATAATCAAAAAAAAATTTAAAACACGAACAATGTTAAAAACATCACAATGTCAAAAACGATTTACAACATTTAATTAAAAAGAAACCATCATGAAGAATAAAAAACAATGAAGGTGGATACAATAAAAAATTAAAAAATCAAACCTTAAATATGTGATAAGATGATCGTGACAGTGACCTTTCATTGTTGTATTCTTTTGTAGATCGAACCTAAAAAAAATGAATCATAAATCTTTTTCTCTTGCAACATGAATCAGTCATATGTATTTAACAATAAAATTTGTGATGATCTTGGATTAAAAACGTGATATCTTTTTTCGCTTGCAAAAGATTTATAAACGTGATCGTTCTTCGTTTTTTTTGTTGGCTGAGAAATGGATCTAGAAAATAGAGGCGGCAGTTGGTTTTTGGGGTGGGTTAATGAGAGGATGCAGTTACTAGGTTAAAATGGAAGAGATGCAGGAATTTATGAATAAAAGAAGTTATGCAGTTTTTTAGGGTGATACAAGATTACATAAATGCCCTTCCATCCTTTATAAAATGTAACTTGATATTTAAATTTATTACAATTATGCCACTAATGTTTTTAGCCATTGATCAAAAAATGAATGGATCAGATCGGTTCTCGCAGTTCTCGACCTTTTCTTGGTTCTGAAAATAACCCTACACTATATATATATATATATATATATATATATATATATATATATATATATATATATATGATGAGTGTCTAAATACTCATCATTTTTGTACAAAATAAACTGCAAAATCATCTGAAAATACTCAGAAACACATCAAAATGATCAAAATATCACAAATCAGTGTTTTATGTGTTTTAAATGCAAAAATATCAAAATCAGATGAAAAACGTATCAAATTTGCAAAAATTGCAGTTTTAGTTCCCCAAGTTTCAAAAATTGTCAAAAATAGTCCCTGAGCCAAAATTTCAAAAGAAAAATCATCAAAGGTCCTTTAAATCATAACTTGTCAAATTTGGTCCTTTGGTGGAAAATGTAAAAAAGTTTGAGAAAATTACAATTTGGTCCTTCAAGTTTGCAAATTGGCAGAAATGGCCCCTGGAAAAATTGAAAATGGCAATTTTAGTCCTTGTAATATCAACTCTTGTCAGTTTCAGTCCATAAAACACCTTTGCAAAATTACAAGTTTAGTCCCTTGGTTTGTTGGAATTGCATAATGGGTCCTTGTGTTTTAAGCTTAGCCAAATGAACCCCTTTTATTACCTTGGCCCAACTGTTGGCCCAATCCAAACTCATTACCCGGTTTAACCCGAATCCAACCCAACCCCCTTTGTTATTAAAACCCGGTCAAATGGGTTTGACCCATCCTTTCCCTCTCTCCCTCACATGTATACCATTTCCATCATTTCCCTAGCCTGCAACTCCCTGATCACACTCCACCTCCTCTCCAAACACAAAGAGCCAAGATACATTCATTACTTCCCTATCACACACTCAATCTCACCCCACATGCTTAAAACTCATTTCCCGCCAAAACACATGAAGGGCCAAGATTACTCAAAAATGATCCAAGAGTCAAGATTTATGGTGGGATTTATCAGAGATGAGAGAGAGAAGCAGTGGGACTATAAAAAAGGAAGAGTGATGAAGCTAGAAGGAGTTAGTTAGTTTTTAGTAGTAGTAGTTAGTTTTTGTTTTTCTTAGCACTTTTATTTAGTTATTGTATCTTTAATTTCAAGTGTTAAAATTCAGCTATTTGTATTTTCAGTTTTCTCACATTGTACTCAGTTTTTATATTTTAATAAAATTCGATCTTTGGTCAATTTCAAATCTCAATTTTATTTCTGCTTTCAAGGCCTTTTATTAGCTTATTGAGTGCTCAGTGACTTACTTTGAGCTTTTTAAATTCATGCTTCTAGTTTTAGTTTCTTATAACCAAAAATAAAAAGAAAAATAAAAAAATAAAAGGAAATAAAAAAAAGGGATTGCATAAGCTTCTATAAGCTTGATTTCAGCTTCTACAGACTCATTCTAGCTTAGAATAGCTTTTAGTAAGTTACATTGTGTTTAAGGTTCAATTTTATGCAAAGGTTCTGTTCAGTCAACAAAAGTCAAACGGGTACTTTTTGGAAAAATGGGTATGACCATGGGTATGCAGAGTTGAAATGGGGTGGTTATGGTTCTATTTAAGCTTCTCAAGAGCTGGATTGCAAGATTGGGCACTGTTACATTAGCCTCATGAACATTCCATTTTGACAAGATCACTGGAAGTCCATAGTTCTTCCTTTCATTTGATTCAGTAGAGTAATGCTTTAGATTGATCATTTGTGCTAAATGCTAGTTTGATATTTCTGTTACATAGATTTTAGGTGAGTTTGCCACTGTAGATTAGTTTGAGTTGAGTTTAGTTGTTATAATCAACTGTGCATCTGTGATTTTTAGCATAATTAGGTAAGTGTGGAGTTGATGATTAGAGTAGCATTCTTTGCATCAATCAAGTGTACTCTGGATAATAGAGTCTGGATTTAAGTTAATAGTAGTTTGGGTAGTTAATTTGAGCAGTCAATAATGCACATCAATGGTAGAAAGGATGTTTGGATTAACTTTGCAATCTGAGGTAGAGGGTCAAGCAAGTGTAGATTTAGGCTGCATTAGTCTTACTTAGCTTCATTTAGTCCATTTCAGTCACTCTTTTGCAATTTAACTCAGTAAAAGTCAAAATGATCTTGATTCTCCTCTTGTGCTCATAACTGTCTAAATCAGTTAGTGAGACTTTGCATTTGGTTAGCTTTAGTCACTCTTTAGCCTACATTAGTATCATTTAATATATTCATATCATTTTCAGGCAAAAGAATTGATTCAAGTTTCATTTTAGTCAAAATCTCAAATTCTGGTAAAAAGTCAAAACTGACTCCAGTCAGTTTCTCAGATCTGTATGCATGTCTCATGTTTTCAGTATTGAACAAGAGTTATTGAAATTTTTGGATTCAATTAGCCCAGCTGGTCTAGTTTCTATTTTTGATTTTTGAAAGTTTTTACAAAAGCTCTTTAAGCCTCAAATAAGCCTAACAACTCAGCTGCATTTTCATGAGACAGAGCATAAGTAACCCAGCAGTTTTCTTCAAATATTTCAGACCTTGTGCAAGGTTTATTTCAGTGAGTTAGAAGCTAAAATTTGGTTTAGTTATAGCCTGCCAGGTGATCTTTAGAAGTGCATAATTAGTTTTCACACAAGCTCTTTTGAGAAGCCTGTGCACAAGCTCAAACAGTAGGGGTAGAGCACTGAATTGATAGAGTAGGCAGTTTGCATAGATTTATAGATAGAGCTTGTAGCTTGTTAGGATTAGGTGTAGTTAGTTTATATTAGCTTAATTTAGTGTAATCTAGCTTAAGATACTGTGTGGCTGCTTGTTTCACTTATTTGCTAATTTTCTAGAGCTTATTTCATATCAGTTTACATTGCAGCTTATAATTCTCTCACATAAGCCCTTGTAGTTTATGTATTTTTCCGTAGTTAATATCATATTCAGAATCCCTTTTCTGTTCAAATTTCCCGATCACTAAACGTTTGATAATCCATTGCACAACTCGCTGGGACATAACGACCCGGGGAAACATTGTACTCCTCAGATCTTCATTGATTTCGTTCCTGAGCCGTTTTAAGGTTCTTACGGTCTGCCATTCACAAGTGGCAGGCTTGTGTGATAAACCTTGACTGTTCTGGAGCAGACCAAATTTTTGGCGCCGCTGCCGGGGAGCTGTGCTGATAATCTTACGTTTAGCAGATTAGTGATTTGGATATTCACTCCTTGTTTATGCCATCTGTATATGTTTATATTTTCTTTAAAAAATCAAAAATCCAAAAAGATTTTCAGTCTTTGTTTTTGCATCATGTCTATCCAAAAATCCAAAAATATTCGTCTTTACCCTCTAACCCTATTTGATTCTTTATCTCTTTACCCTCTATCCATTTGATTCTAACTTCTTCTATTCTGATGGAATCATCGATTCCTTGTGTCGGTTGTGGAGAACCACTTTTCGGTTTACCGTGTCGTTGGTGTACGTGCGAACGATGCGGTAATGACATTCATAACGGAAGTTGTTTGTTTTGCGGTTCGAGGAATTCATGTTCTTATGATCAAAATTCTTTCAATGAGCCGAAAAACTTCTCTGACTACCCACCCCAACCCCAAAATTTTTCGTTCAATCAGCAGTATTGCTATGGTTGTGGGGATCCGTTAGTTGATTTTCGATGTCAACGATGTTCTTGCGAGAGGTGTGGAAATGATCTTACGGATGGATTTTGTTCGTTTTGTGCTTCGGATGCTGAAAACTCATGCACTTATCCGAACTTTTCCATTCATCCTCAAAACAATTTTAGCCACACTCCTCAGTATTCATTTGAGCAAGAACCGTGCTATCAAAGTTTTAATGACACATGGTTTCAGAATGTACCGAATTTTTCTTGCACAAATTGTGGAGGTCCTCACAATAATTTTCAATGTCAACCGTGGAATCAAAATTACTATACTTCCGGTTTTGACAATTTCCAACCTCCACAGCACCATACGGTTCAAACTCCACCTGAGCCGTTGCCTAGAGAAATTTCCCAAGATCTTGAAACCGCAATGAAAACACTTGAGGATATGATGAGTAATTTTAAGAATCAAGTGAGTGGTGAAAAGACCATAGGAGAATTGCTTGCCGAAGAGCGAGAGGCCCGCAAATCTAGGGAAGAATTATTAGCCCTAGAGCATGCAGCTCTAAGGCGTTCCCAATTTCTTAAGGCAGCTCTATATGATGATGACGAGGAGGGTTTTTATCCTTTTAAAGGTAATATTTCTCAACCCCCTCAGTCAGTTGATATTCCAGCAGTTGAGATTTCATCTCAAACAACTGCTATCACACCCGAAGCTCCCAAAGACTCTCTCATCATGGGGGATGAGCATCTCAGCACTATTCCGGAAACGGAATCATCAAATGTTGAGAACCTTATCCCGATCCCAAGTGAGTCTGAGGGAATTCTTGACAAAGAGTGTGATGTGTTTTCTCCTCTTACAAATGATTTTGTTGAGACTTTCTCAGATTTTGACAGTGATTATAGTGATGCCGATTCTTTATATTCTAAAGACATAGAATTTATTGATGCATTACTTCCACATTCCGAGATCGTCAACTTAGAAAAGGATGTTGACCATGTTGTTTCCACAACAGTTAATACGACTATCACTAATCCCTTATTCGAATTCGGTTCTGAATTTACTCTAAATTCAGTTAATCCAATCTTTGATAGTGATGAGTCTGACACGGAGACTATAATGGACGAGGTGCATATTTATAGCCCACGAAGTACCACACATGTCCCACCTCCGTATATTCTTCATGAGGAGTTCGCCGGTGAACTCACTCATATCATATCTCCGCTGGAGTATGATTGCTTGGATGGCAAAAATCATGATCGGGGGGAGAGAATCTCAATTTGCATAGTTATGACAAATCTTCCCACCCTCCCAACCGAGATGCCTTCCAACCCAAAGAGCTCAACCAATAAAATCCAAATAAGTGCAACTGCACTTAATCCCGAGGAAGAAGATCTAGTCATGATTGTTATCATGATTTTCCTTCTTTTCTTCACCTACTCGGTGACTTCCTCTCTTCTTCACTCCTTCGGGAATGAAGACACTATTTTTGATCCCGGCATTTTCAATTATAATTTTTGAGCCGGTTCTCTATATCTCATCGGTGTGGAACTTTCACGTACTTCAATGTTTATCCAAACATCTTGAATGAAAGTCCGATGGAGATTGTTTCTTCCACTTTGCTTCCCCATGAACCAATGAATTCGGGGTCGAGTCAAGCTAGCGACTCGGTAATCAAAAACAGTAGCTGAACATGGGTTTTCACCCGTGTGTACCACCTAAGTGTGGGGGTGTTGCCCCACATGTTAAAAAAAAAAAAAAAAAAAAAAAAAAAAAAAAAAAAAAAATCCTTTCAAATAATGGCCATAGTATTTCCCTTTTACGTTCTTTGTTTCGGCATAACCGCCGGTACTTTGAATATTGAGGGCAATATTCATTTCTAAGTGTGGGGGGGAATTCTCGCGAATTTTATCATATAATTATACCAATTCCCCCGTTTTTGGCCATTTTTTTTTTTTTTTGGAGTAAGTGTTTTTACACTTACTCAATTGGTTATCAGTCCGCCATGTTTGATAAACTAAAGGATTGGCTAATCCAGGAGCAAACGGCTCTTGGTAAAGATATCTCAAATCCGTTGACGGCTTGCAATTTGCCCAAAATTGTATGGTATTCAGCTCACCATATCCTAAAAAGTGAAGAGTTGGCTAGCCCGCAAGTTTATGGCTTGTGGTAAAGGCAGTGGAAAATCCATAATTGGTAATCAGCTCACCAAAGATAATATTGATAATTTATCTAAGAGTTGGCTAGTCCAGAGCAAACGGCTTCTGGTAAAGACAAATCAAATCCGTTGGAAGCTGGTGGTTTGCTCAAAATCACATGGTTATCGGTGTACCATGGTTCTTACTTGAACAGAAACATTTGGCTACTCCAGAAGTAATGGCTTTTGGTAAAGAGATTAAAATCCATTATGCTTTCTCAAATCATTGCTAGGGACTAGCAATATCTCAGTGTGGGGGATTGATGAGTGTCTAAATACTCATCATTTTTGTACAAAATAAACTGCAAAATCATCTGAAAATACTCAGAAACACATCAAAATGATCAAAATATCACAAATCAGTGTTTTATGTGTTTTAAATGCAAAAATATCAAAATCAGATGAAAAACGTATCAAATTTGCAAAAATTGCAGTTTTAGTTCCCCAAGTTTCAAAAATTGTCAAAAATAGTCCCTGAGCCAAAATTTCAAAAGAAAAATCATCAAAGGTCCTTTAAATCATAACTTGTCAAATTTGGTCCTTTGGTGGAAAATGTAAAAAAGTTTGAGAAAATTACAATTTGGTCCTTCAAGTTTGCAAATTGGCAGAAATGGCCCCTGGAAAAATTGAAAATGGCAATTTTAGTCCTTGTTATATCAACTCTTGTCAGTTTCAGTCCATAAAACACCTTTGCAAAATTACAAGTTTAGTCCCTTGGTTTGTTGGAATTGCATAATGGGTCCTTGTGTTTTAAGCTTAGCCAAATGAACCCCTTTTATTACCTTGGCCCAACTGTTGGCCCAATCTAAACTCATTACCCGGTTTAACCCGAATCCAACCCAACCCCCTTTGTTATTAAAACCTGGTCAAATGGGTTTGACCCATCCTTTCCCTCTCTCCCTCACATGTATACCATTTCCATCATTTCCCTAGCCTGCAACTCCCTGATCACACTCCACCTCCTCTCCAAACACAAAGAGCCAAGATACATTCATTACTTCCCTATCACACACTCAATCTCACCCCACATGCTTAAAACTCATTTCCCGCCAAAACACATGAAGGGCCAAGATTACTCAAAAATGATCCAAGAGTCAAGATTTATGGTGGGATTTATCAGAGATGAGAGAGAGAAGCAGTGGGACTATAAAAAAGGAAGAGTGATGAAGCTAGAAGGAGTTAGTTAGTTTTTAGTAGTAGTAGTTAGTTTTTGTTTTTCTTAGCACTTTTATTTAGTTATTGTATCTTTAATTTCAAGTGTTAAAATTCAGCTATTTGTATTTTCAGTTTTCTCACATTGTACTCAGTTTTTATATTTTAATAAAATTCGATCTTTGGTCAATTTCAAATCTCAATTTTATTTCTGCTTTCAAGGCCTTTTATTAGCTTATTGAGTGCTCAGTGACTTACTTTGAGCTTTTTAAATTCATGCTTCTAGTTTTAGTTTCTTATAACCAAAAATAAAAAGAAAAATAAAAAAATAAAAGGAAATAAAAAAAAGGATTGCATAAGCTTCTATAAGCTTGATTTCAGCTTCTACAGACTCATTCTAGCTTAGAATAGCTTTTAGTAAGTTACATTGTGTTTAAGGTTCAATTTTATGCAAAGGTTCTGTTCAGTCAACAAAAGTCAAACGGGTACTTTTTGGAAAAATGGGTATGACCATGGGTATGCAGAGTTGAAATGGGGTGGTTATGGTTCTATTTAAGCTTCTCAAGAGCTGGATTGCAAGATTGGGCACTGTTACATTAGCCTCATGAACATTCCATTTTGACAGGATCACTGGAAGTCCATAGTTCTTCCTTTCATTTGATTCAGTAGAGTAATGCTTTAGATTGATCATTTGTGCTAAATGCTAGTTTGATATTTCTGTTACATAGATTTTAGGTGAGTTTGCCACTGTAGATTAGTTTGAGTTGAGTTTAGTTGTTATAATCAACTGTGCATCTGTGATTTTTAGCATAATTAGGTAAGTGTGGAGTTGATGATTAGAGTAGCATTCTTTGCATCAATCAAGTGTACTCTGGATAATAGAGTCTGGATTTAAGTTAATAGTAGTTTGGGTAGTTAATTTGAGCAGTCAATAATGCACATCAATGGTAGAAAGGATGTTTGGATTAACTTTGCAATCTGAGGTAGAGGGTCAAGCAAGTGTAGATTTAGGCTGCATTAGTCTTACTTAGCTTCATTTAGTCCATTTCAGTCACTCTTTTGCAATTTAACTCAGTAAAAGTCAAAATGATCTTGATTCTCCTCTTGTGCTCATAACTGTCTAAATCAGTTAGTGAGACTTTGCATTTGGTTAGCTTTAGTCACTCTTTAGCCTACATTAGTATCATTTAATATATTCATATCATTTTCAGGCAAAAGAATTGATTCAAGTTTCATTTTAGTCAAAATCTCAAATTCTGGTAAAAAGTCAAAACTGACTCCAGTCAGTTTCTCAGATCTGTATGCATGTCTCATGTTTTCAGTATTGAACAAGAGTTATTGAAATTTTTGGATTCAATTAGCCCAGCTGGTCTAGTTTCTATTTTTGATTTTTGAAAGTTTTTACAAAAGCTCTTTAAGCCTCAAATAAGCCTAACAACTCAGCTGCATTTTCATGAGACAGAGCATAAGTAACCCAGCAGTTTTCTTCAAATATTGCAGACCTTGTGCAAGGTTTATTTCAGTGAGTTAGAAGCTAAAATTTGGTTTAGTTATAGCCTGCCAGGTGATCTTTAGAAGTGCATAATTAGTTTTCACACAAGCTCTTTTGAGAAGCCTGTGCACAAGCTCAAACAGTAGGGGTAGAGCACTGAATTGATAGAGTAGGCAGTTTGCATAGATTTATAGATAGAGCTTGTAGCTTGTTAGGATTAGGTGTAGTTAGTTTATATTAGCTTAATTTAGTGTAATCTAGCTTAAGATACTGTGTGGCTGCTTGTTTCACTTATTTGCTAATTTTCTAGAGCTTATTTCATATCAGTTTACATTGCAGCTTATAATTCTCTCACATAAGCCCTTGTAGTTTATGTATTTTTCCGTAGTTAATATCATATTCAGAATCCATTTTCTGTTCAAATTTCCCGATCACTAAACGTTTGATAATCCATTGCACAACTCGCTGGGACATAACGACCCGGGGAAACATTGTACTCCTCAGATCTTCATTGATTTCGTTCCTGAGCCGTTTTAAGGTTCTTACGGTCTGCCATTCACAAGTGGCAGGCTTGTGTGATAAACCTTGACTGTTCTGGAGCAGACCAATATATATATATAAGTAATACCTTTAACGTTATCCGAAATAAAATACTCATAAGATCAAAATACTTGTTTTTACGTAATTAGGATGGGTTTATAAGTTTTTCTAAACTTTTCCCAAATTTACACTTTTTATCCTCGAGTTACAAAAAGTACGAGTTTAGTCCTTGGACTTTTAGAAAATGACACTTTCCACCCGAATTATATTTTATGCCAAAACTTTCAGAAATGACAACTTTAACCCTTGGTGAAACTGAATTTACAAAATCAGCCTTCTAGGTTCATTTTATACGCTTTAAACCTTTGTTTTCCAAACTTGACACTTTTCACCCTAAACTTTAATTATAACTAGTTTAGGCTAATTACACATTCGGTCCTTGTGGTTTCCATGCGTGCGCATGCACGTAAAAGTTGCCCCTTATACTTTCGAAAATAGCATTAATAGTCCCTAGACTTTCATAAAACACTTATTATACGTATAAAATGACCCTTTACTTTAGAAAACTTTCCACTTTCTACCCATAAACTACTCGTTTTGCAATTCAAGTCCGAAATTCCTTTTTAACATACGAAAACTTTACAAAACTTTTACAAGCTTATTCCTAGCTTATTTTTAGAGCTTATTAGCTTATTACTAATTCATTAGGCCGGGTTGGGCTCTCGTTGGACTTAGTTTAGGCTAAATGGGCTTTCAGTTTGGGCTTCAAGCCCATTAGTGTTTACGTGAGGGATAAATGTGTACGAGGGGTTCTAAGGATTTGTGATGTGTTTTTCGACATGTATTACAAGTTTTAACAAGAAATTAGTGAGTGGCTATGTGTCGAAGGTTGTTTATTTCGTGTTTCATGATATATACTAGCGTAGAAAAGGTGCGCTTAATGTTTTAATGTGTGATATCTAAAGTGTAAACAATAAATAAAATGGAAATGGGTCGGGAATGACTTACAATCACTCTTACGAGTGGTGATGATCGATGAGATGGTGTTTCCAATCCTACCCCGTGTTCTCCTTATGAATGTTACCCGTATTCCTATATTTCCCAATATAGTTTACCCTTATGATTTCCTTCTTCTTTTCTTCGATGTTACCACAGCGAACGATTTTTGTAATGCAAAGGTATGAGAGTTTGTGTGTGTGTGTTAAATGAGAAATTTTGGTGAGTTTGCCAAGTCTTGGTGGTGTGATTTATAAAGAAAAGTTAAGCATGGCCTTCCCAATATTTAACTCTTATCTTTCCTAATTCTAGGATTTATTAGTCACATGTTCCTTTAAATTTGGTCATGTTTGTGTGATGTTGCTAGGCGTGTGGAGGTGGCAGCCAAGATTTAGGACATGTTTTAGTTTAGTCATTTCATGAAAGACATAAGATCCATTGGTTTATGAGGTCAAATGGGTAGTCAAAGGTATAGGAGATTAAATAATGTGGTTAGGGTGGCTAAGTATGATGGTTTGTCTCCTTTGTTCACTCTCACACGACAACACAAAGAAATCAAAAGGAAGTGCTTTTGTTTTTAGTTTGGTACCCTTGGCTAGTTTGATTTCGTTTCTCGTTCGGTTACAAAAGAGAGAAACACAAAACATTTTAACATCAATCTTCTAATACATGTACATGGGCTAGGTGATGTGAACGAGGCCCAAAACAAAAATATGGGTGGGTTGGGCTCGAGTTAGCTAGCGAGGCCCAAAGTGTTATTGGTGTGGGCTTGGTCCGGTTGCAAGGCCCATTAACGAGTTGGGTTAGGTTACGGGGTGATATAAAGTCCAATGAGTTTCGAGGCCCAATACGAATTTGAATATATTTTTATTATAATTTAATTTGAAATTTTTACAAATTTTTACGTATTCGTTACGTATTTTAGGATTATCAAGATAGTGGGGAAATTTATTTAGATCACAACGGTATCTTTTATGAACGCTCAAGCTGCGTTGATCATGCATATGCCAAATGATATGCAAATGTGATGCTTAGAAAATTTAATGACGAAATAGATCGTGTTAAATTCCTGATTAAAGCGTTAAGTACATTGAAATTTTCCGGGAGCTTACAGTACCTACCCCTTAAGAGAACTGCGTCCCGTGGTTAAACTCGCAGAGGCTGTCATGGGTGATCTTAGATGAACAGGTGGGGATACTTGGAACGCATTACATCCTCGCGCTCCCAGGTGAACTCTGCACCTCGTTTCTTATGATTCCATCGAACTTTAACGATAGGAATGCGGCTTTGCTTAAGCCTCTTAACTTCTCTGTCCATGATCTCGACTGGTTCTTCGACAAAGCTAAGTTTGTCATTGAGCTGTATGTCCTTGAGTGGTACGACTAGAGTTTCATCCGAAAGACACTTCTTAAGATTTGAGACATGGAACGTGTCATGTACTCGGCTAAGTTCTTCGGGAAGATCAAGTTTATATGCCACTGGACCAATTCTTTGAAGAATTTTGAATGGTCCGACGTATCAAGGTTTGAGCTTTCCTCGTTTTCCAAATCTGACCATCCCTTTCCAGGGTGATACTTTGAGCATTACACGGTCTCCGACTTGGAATTCCATTGGTTTTCTTCGAACATCTGCGTAGCTCTTTTGTCTATCTCGAGCTGCTTGCAATCTTTGCCGAATTTGCATTATCTTTTCTGTTGTCTCTTGGACAATTTCGGGGCCTGTAAGTTGTACTTCTCCAACTTTCGCCCAGCAAACTGGCGATCGGCATTTTCTTCCATAGAGTGCTTCAAAAGGAGCAGCTTTAATGCTGGCGTGATAACTGTTATTGTAAGAGAATTCAGCCAGAGGTAAGTGCTTATCCCATCCTTTTCCGAAATCAATCACACATGCTCTTAGCATGTCTTCCAGAGTTTGGATCGTTCTTTCACTTTGTCCATCTGTTTGAGGATAGTACGCGGTACTCATATCTAAGTTGGTACCCATGGCTCTTTGAAGCGTTTGCCAAAATCTTGAGGTGAACCGGCTATCACGGTCAGATATGATAGAGATTGGTACACCGTGACGAGAAACAATCTCTTTGATGTACAGTCTAGCGAGTGTAATCATCTCGTCATTCTCCTTGATTGGCAAGAAATGAGCGAACTTTGTAAGACGGTCTACAATAACCCAAATGGTGTCAAAACCATTAGAAGTTTTTGGCAACTTTGTGATGAAGTCCATTGTGATTCTTTCCCATTTCCACATAGGAAGTTCTGGTTGAGTTAGCAATCCAGATGGCTTTTGATGTTCAGCTTTAACTTTCAAGCATGTCAAACATTTACTGGCGTATACAGCGATATCAGCCTTCATATTAGGCCACCAGTACAAAAGCTTTAGATCTTGATACATCTTGTTGGGACCATGATGAGTTCTCGGATACCTCCAAAGAGTGGAATCCAACTTCGATTCTTGAAACATAGCGTTCCGTCCGATCTCTTCACAAATCCATTCTCATTCTCCGGCATGCCATAAATCTTCTCATTCGGCCTATTTTCTTCCTTAAGGGCTTCGATCTGAGCTTCAAGAATTTTCGATGGTAGGGGTGAATTGATTACCATTCCCAATGATCTCACTCTAAGTGGCTTAGGGCGATCTTTTCTGCTCAAGGCATCGGCAACAACGTTTGCCTTTCCAGGATGATAACGGATCTCGCAGTCATAATCACTAAGCAATTCGAGCCAGCGACGTTGACGCATATTCAATTCCTTTTGATCTAAGATGTGTTGAATACTTTTGTGATCAGTGTACACTATACATTTAGTTCCGTACAAATAATGTCTCCATAATTTGAGTGCAAATACCACGGCGCCAAGTTCTAGATCGTGAGTAGTATAATTCTTCTCATGAGTTTTGAGTTGTCGTGACGCATAAGCAATCACCTTGTTCCTTTGCATGAGAACAGCGCCTAAACCCATGTGTGAAGCATCACAATATACTACAAAATCTTCCGCTCCTTCCGGTAGTGCCAAGATAGGTGCTTCGCAAAGTTTGTTCTTTAGGAGTTGAAAAGCTGATTCTTGATCGTCTCCCCATTCGAATTTCTTCGTTTTCTGGGTTAACTCGGTCAATGGTTTAGCTATTTTCGAGAAACCTTCGATGAATCTTCGATAATAACCAGCAAGTCCTAAGAATTGACGAATTTCAGTGGGGTTAGTGGGTACTGGC
The DNA here is from genome assembly GCA_019973895.1 of Chrysanthemum seticuspe. Taxonomy (NCBI): domain Eukaryota; kingdom Viridiplantae; phylum Streptophyta; class Magnoliopsida; order Asterales; family Asteraceae; genus Chrysanthemum; species Chrysanthemum seticuspe. The sequence goes on along the minus strand of BPTQ01000002.1, from coordinate 27,735,884 downwards.
CAGTTCTTAACAGATTCAATCTTTGCGGGATCCACATGGATTCCTTCACTGTCGATCACATGACCAAGAAATTGGACTGTCTCAATCCAAAAGTCACACTTAGAAAACTTTGCGTACAATTTTTCATCCTTGAGTAACTTCAGGACAGTCTTCAGATGTTCCGCATGTTCTTCTTTATTACGAGAGTATATAAGAATATCGTCGATGAACACAATGACGAATTTATCCAGATATGGTTTGCAGACTCTATTCATGAGGTCCATAAATACAGCAGGTGCATTAGTTAAACCGAATGACATTACTTGGAATTCATAATGGCCATATCGAGTTCTAAATGCGGTCTTGGGTATATCTTCTTCTCTTACCCGTAACTGATGATATCCAGATCTTAAATCAATCTTCGAGTATACACTCGAGCCTTGTAACTGATCAAACAGATCATCGATTCTTGGCAAGGGATAGCGGTTTTTGATTGTGAGCTTGTTCAATTCTCTATAATCGATACACATCCGGAATGATCCATCTTTCTTCTTAACGAATAACACCGGTGCTCCCCAGGGTGAGGAACTTGGTCTAATGAATCCTTTCTCAGATAGCTCTTCTAGTTGTTTGGATAACTCTTGCATTTCTGAGGGCGCTAAACGGTACGGTGCTCGTGCTACAGGAGTAGCTCCAGGAATAAGATCGATTTGAAATTCGACTTGTCGAGCAGGTGGGAGTCCAGGCAAATCTTCTGGAAACACCTCAGGAAATTCCTTGACTACAGGTACATCCTCTAGTCGTTTCTCTTTCGACTTCTTTTCCGTTACTTGAGCTAAGAAGGCATAACATCCTTTTTCCATGTACTTTATTGATTTCGCACAGGATATGATACTTAAGTACTTTCTACTTTGATCTCCTTGGATGACTAAGGTTTCACCGTTGATCGGGATATGAACGGTTTTCTCGTCACAAACAATCCTAGCACGGTGTTTGGACAACCAATCCATGCCAATTACGACATCGAAACTTCCAAGTTTGATTGGCAAAAGATCTATGAGGAACGAGTGATCTTGTAATAGAATAGGACAATTACGGATTACGGTGTTGGTTCCTATTATTTTCCCATCAGCAAGTTCTATCTCATAAGTTGTATCTAAGGCGATTCGGGATATTTCAAGTAATGATGCAAAAGTAGTAGATACAAAACTCTTATCTGCTCCCGAATCAAACAAGATTTTTGCAGAATGATTGTTAAGAGAATACGTACCCGTCACAATGTCAGGGTTCAACGGTGCATCTCCATCTCCTAGCATGTACACTCTTGCACGCGCATTGTTTGTTTGAACGACATTTAACTTTGGGCATTGACTCTTGAAATGACCTGGTTCTCCACATCCATAGCAGTTCATGTTTGTCACAGTGTTGCCTCTTCCAGGGTTTCGGCAATGCTTACCTTGATGACCTACCTTGTTGCACTTATCGCACTTCACAGTACAAGGTCCAGAATGGTGCATCAAACATTTGTTACACTGGGGATGTGGTCCTACATACCCTTTTCCAGCAGTGGGTGCAGCATAAGCCCTTGCGGCTTCTTGCCTTCGGTTTTGCCGATTGTGATGTTGGTTTCTGTTGCGGTGATATTCGTTGTTGTTGTTCCGATTGTTGTTGTTGGACTGATGGTGGTTGGAATTTGAGGTTTTCCGATCATCAAACTTTCTTTTGTTGTCACTTGAGCCTTGTGCATTTGCAAGCTTTAGTATTGGTTCCATAAGGCGGTGGGATACAATGACAACTTCTTCAACAGTTTTTGGATTCGAAGCGATGACATCTCCTTCGATGCTTCGAGGTAAACCTCCGATCAAAGCTTCCAAAAGCTTTTCATTGGTGGGAAACAAATGAGGACATAGAGCTCTCAGCTCATGGAATCTCTTGAAGTATGTCTTGAGATCATTACCTTTAGCAGCCAAGTGGTAATACTCATCTTCGAGTTTCTTGATCTCAGTTCTCGGGCAATACTGTTTCATTAACAGTTGTTTCAGATCTGACCATGAAATCTTACAAGCTTCTTCCATTCCAATTGGTTGAGCATGGCCTTTCCACCAAGATAACGCATCTTCTAACAAAGTTCCAGTCGCAAACTTGACTTTGCAATCATCTGTGCAGTCACTTAGCAGAAATACAGTCTCGGTTCTCTCAAACCAATGAAGTAAACCAATAGCACCTTCAGTGCCCTTGAAGAATGTCGGCTTGCAGTTCATGAACTCTTTGTAATTACACTTGCGAGTTACAGTGGACTCACTTTGATTTGTTGGAGTGTTAGTTGCATTTGAGTTTGCCATTTCAACAAGACGTGCAGCTTCTGTGGCACGATTCTCTTCAGCAATGCGAGCAGCTTCAGCCTCGCGTGTTGCTTGAGCGACACGCTCAGCTTCAGCCTCTCGAGCAATTCGGGCGTTCTCAGCTTCTCTTGCAATTTCGGCTTCTCTTGCGATCTCAGCTTGCCTTGCAATTTCAGCTTCACGTGCCTCTTGGGCAATTCGTTCAGCTTCAACGCGTTCAGCTTCGGCTCTAGCAGTATCAGCGACATGTTGTGCTATAGCTGCGCTAACACTTTCAGCGACCATTTTCTGAATAGCTGCGGGAGTGATGGTGGATGAGGTAGCTTTCTTCTTGACCATTTTTCTAAAATTTCCAAGAATAAATACCAAGATTAAGAAATTATCGATCGATGATAAAACTGCTTTCATATTATACATATCATAATAGTCCAGATTACCACTTTAAATTAATGATATGATATGAATATGATTTTTCTCAACAAATCATAATATATGTATAAGGACATAAGGATCGGTTCGGCACACATTACCGAGGGATAATATCATAACATCAGAATATAAGAAATACAACCATAGGATACATGGAATACATCAATACATAGTATTGTTCACAACCAAAGGTTACATCATCATAATTCTTGTTCCAAGGTTACAAACCAAAAAGATACAAGCCTTAATGCCTCATATGGCGGCTTTATGATACATACTAAGATAAAGATGACTAGGATTTACGTATCTCCCGATGCGTCATCCTGACGACGACGAATCTCCTCAACCATGGCTGTCAAGTCTCGGATCTGCTGCTCACGGGCTCGATCTCTCGCCTCGAGGTCATCAATCCTCTCCTCCAGAATAGCAGTGTGAGCATGAGCGGATGCAAGTTCGTGATGCAGGACTCTCTCTCGACCTAAGGCAGTCTCTCTCAAAGTACTAGCATCTCGGATAGTAGTCTCCAATCTCTGAGTCAATCGGTTAACGGCCTCTCTCGCCTCCACAATCTGGGTACTCATCATATCAAACACAATCTCAATGGAGTAGCGACCTATCACGAGGTTTTCGACATCTTCCTCCAAGCTCTCTATCCTAACCAGTGGAATCTCATCATAATGTGCCATGAGCTCATTCAACTGGTCTTCGTGCCTGATAAGTCTCGTAGCCAACAGAGGAATAGTGTGGTGTACCGGTTCACCGGTAACAGGCAGAACTGGAGCTGGTGCAGTAGTTGAGCTTTCTCCAAGCTCGAACGAACTAGGTGCTCCCTCCTCTTCTCTCCAACGTCGAAGTAAAGGTATCAAGAATGACCATCGCCTAGCACCGGATTTCTTCCTTGGTCCGGTCTCATTATCAACTTGAGTAGGCATGTCAGGATCAGATAGTGATGGTGGATAGCACTTGATGCAAAGCGGTAAAAGTGGCTCACTAAAAGTGTCCAAAGGAGGTGATGCTGTAGGTGGTGATGAAACAGGAACAGTAGTGGTCTGATGGTAGAACACAGTAAGTGGCAGTGGTGGTGAAGTAGCAGTAGGTGGAACAGCAGGTGAAACTGGTGATGACTGAGCGGGTGGTGACTGAGCTGATGGTGACTGAGCTGGTGGTGACTGAGCTGATGGTATCACATGAGTCATAGTGGTGGATCGCACACGCTTCCTAGCGGTGCGTTTGAAGGTCTTACCATTAGGATGCAGTCTATAAGGTACTCCAAACGGCTCAGGCTCATGAGGCTTAAGAACACGGATCCTACATCGACGACGACGGATAGCTCGGGAAGATGATCTAGAAGAATCTGATGAAGCAGAGTCAGTGCTCTCTGATGACTTGGATGATCCATCATCCACAGCAACATCTGAAGCAGGTAGCCATTGCTGCGACTCATAGTACTGATCTAGGGTCATGGAAGCAAAAGCATTGTACTCTTGAGGATGAGCAGTCATAGCTGGAGCAGTAGGAGTTCGGGCAACTTCACCTTCCTCAAAAGGTTCAGTTTCGTCCGAAACAGTAGCTGGTGTGACAGGACTGGGATGAGCTGGCATAGTGATAGTCGTAGAGGACATGGTATCTTCCATCTCGGTGTCTGAGGACAGAACAACTGGGTGGGATGCAGACATGGTACTGTAACAACCCATAATTTAATGTAAGTAAATGCCAAATAATATAATTATTTTAGTTAGCTACACATATTTGCCAAGCAAATCTCCATGCCTAACTAAAATGAATGCAATTTACTTATGATCTAGTGACGCATCAATCCTAATGCATAGAGCGGTCACGGAAGGGCGTAAGGCAGTGGTGTAAAATAGTCCCGTTTTAAAAGTGCGGTTATAGTCCAAATGATTTTGAAAAACTCTTTGGTTCTCTATAACCTTGGCTCTGATGCCAATCTGTAACACCCCCGAAAATCTGAATGACAGCGGAAGACTAATTCGGGTGTTACTTGAATGGAGATCATAGTCAGTAATTATAGAAAACGACTCAAAAGTGACGTTTTATTAAAATAGTTATCATTCATCGAAAACTCATAGTTTGTTACAAAATATTGTAATTAGATCAAGTGTTTTTCCCAAAATAAAGATCATGAGTTTGAAAGAAATGATAACTTTTATGTTTTACACCACCAGATAAGCCTTGCCATGCCCCGTTCCGCACCTTGGTCATAATCTTCACTGATTACCTGAGATAACATGCTTAAAAAGGTCAACAAAAATGTTGAGTGAAGTCCATAGGTTTAAAATAAGTTGAACACAAGTATAAGATCATGATCATTGTAAACTAACAATATCATAAGAAAAATCACAGATTATTATGCACTAAGCTCATGAAACCAAGACTCAACTGCATACACCGAATTACCAACGTACGTAAGTATGCCCCAAAGGAGGTAATAGCCAATTACCTAAAGAAATTCGATATGGTGCACCCCGGTTATTTCTCTATAACCGAAACGGGGTTCGTTAATCCCCATAGTACTATTCACGATATCTACGTTCACTCGCGGTGACTAATGGTTCATGATCAGGGGACTTGTGGCTAAATACTTAGGCAGTACCAATAATCAAGAAGATGGAGCATTTATGAAAAACCTTGTGTTCTAGTTTAGAGCATGTATCTCCCTCGCGGGGTTTGTAAAAATAAAGTAAAAGCGAGGCTATGAACTCACCTTGATGATAATGCACACGCAAAAATAGATCAAGCACAATGTAGCGGAGGTTCCAACTCGAAACCTAAAATGATGAGATGGCGAGTCTCAGTAAATGAGCATTTTGGTTCGCGACCAAAATAATAGAGCATCGAATATTCTTATTCAATAGATCATTGGATTGTCCAATCCAATAGTGTGCGATCGTGATTAACGTTTTAAGTTAATTTACATGCTACATTGTCTTAATTAATTATCCTCACTTACGCATAAGTGAAATGTCTTCCCCCGTTGTGATCTTAATAGATTTGTTGAGTATTTTAACGTATTTGACTGAATTCCCCGTGTGTTTTATCGGATTTGATATATATATAATTATAATCTTATAATATATATATATATATATATATATATATATATATATATATATATATATATATATATATATATAGGGAAGGGTTCTTTTCAGAACCAAGAAAAGGTCGAGAACTGCGAGAACCGGCATCAACCAATCAGATTTTTTTGAATATTTATTTTTATTATTTAATTCAAAAGGGTATAATAGTAAAAGTACATTTTTATTTTCTTTTTTATTTTTTGTTAATAAAAAACGTTTTTTTCCCCATATTTAGGATTTTTTTTTTTTTTTTTTTTTTTTTTTAATAATATTTTTCTTCAGCATGCGTGTTTAGTGAGGTGCACATGTGTTTTTTTAGATAATCTAAATTTACGTGTGTTTGTAGTGTTCAATTTACATGTATTTTGTAAGGTGCATATATGTTTTTGTAGACAATATAAATTTACGTGTGTTTGTAGCACATGGAATGGAAAACAAATGTATTTTACATGTATTGTCAATTTAGAACAAAAACATTAGATACAAAATTTAAAATCATGTGATATACTATTCTAAGTACAAATTTCTAAAAGCAAAATATATGTTGCCGTATATGCACATGTATTTTCCCTCCTTGGACACTTTGGATTTCTTTGTACGTATATGTGCACTTGTATTTATGCCATGCACTTGTGTCTTTACTTCTTGAATCTTTAGGATAACTACCTTGTCGCTAGATAATATGTACAAAACACATGTGCACTCTTCATATTGCTCATGATACTCGTACCTGTAACCACAATCAATTAATAAACTAATTATTTAATCATAAAAATTAACAAAACACATATGCACAATGATATTTCTTACTTGTGCAAACGAGACCATATTCTTGAATTCTTTGAGAAATTAGTACAACCTTAAAACACAAGTGCACCCTTAAATCATAACTAAACACAAAATATCCTTATATTAGAACTAAAAACACATATGCACTTTCAATATCCTTAAACTCCGAAATTGTAAAAACACATATGCACATAAGGCATTAAATTCACCTAAAACTGTAAAAATACATATGCACTCTCAATAACACATATGCACAGAAGGCATCAAATTCACCAAAAACTTTAATAACACATATGCACACATTACTTATTGGCAAGCAATTAGAAAAAAATTAACAATTAGACTAATAAAAAGATGTAAATATACAAAGCAAATAACAAGAGCCTTACCTTTCCTTTCGTAACCGCGACACAGACAATCTTCATCTACGAAATTGGCTCCATCAATTCCGTACTCTATAATAATTTTAAAAAAACAAAAACCATAAAATGTTTACTTGTGAATATCTAATAATCAAAAGTGTGGTATAGACCGCACAATACTCTTGTAATCTCGCCTACATCGTCTAATACTATCCCGATAAATACGTAAAAAATGAGTGCAAGTAATAAAGTAAATTGCAGGTAGCAATAATAGTACCTTAAGATAGTGAAACATGCAGTCAAATATATAGTCATCATATACAGAGTTTGACTTTTGAGTAGAACTACTTTTTTTGGTTATAAGTGATTACAAAACATCCATGGTTTCATCGTAACCTTACAACAATTAATCACTCAAAATTAAAATGTAAAAAAACATCAAACAAATTAATGATAGTGGAATACTATGCTGTTGTTTCATGTTTAGTTGAGTTTATTTCAGATGATAACCAAAAACGATTTGATTATAGATTCAACAACCAAAAACGATTTTCAGATCCACAAAATAAAATTCAAGACGAAAACAAATTTAAAAATAGAAAAACTAATTAAAACGGTTTTAAATCATGAATTTCGAAACATACCTCATCAATCACAAGGATGATCATCATCATCATCAATTGTTACAAACGGTGGTTTTCTTTTATTTTTTTTCCTGAAGAACGAGAAATCAAAGTGGTGTTTGACTTGATGTTTTTCTTTTATCAGGCAAACAAGATCCAGACGATCAAGTTAGGGTTTTGAGAGACGGGAGAAAAAGGTGGTGGCTGAGAGGGGCGGCGTTTTTTGGTGAAGAAGTGAAAGTGGTGGTTAGGGTTTTGAGAGAGAAATTTGGATCTAATCAAATAAGTTACAGGTTTTTTTTTTCATGAATTAATATTTTAGTTCAATGCCCATAATACCCTTCCATCATTTACATATTAATATCTCAAGTTCTATTTTATTACAATTATGCCACAAGTCTTTTCAGCCATTGATCAAAAAATGAATGGATCAGATCGGTTCTCGCAGTTCTCGACCTTTTCTTGGTTCTGAAAATAACCCTACACTATATATATATATATATATATATATATATATATATATATATATATATATATAGGGGGCCTTTATTTTGAGAACCCTGTTAAGTGCGAGAACTGCGAGAACCCCTTATGTACTCCTAGTATTGCATATTGTGCAACATATCAATGCAACATAGCATTTTTGAATTATTAAACCTTTTAATTTAATCCAAAAGGGTATAATAGTAAAAGGCAATTTTATATTATTTTTGATTTTTTAAAATATAAAAATCCTATTTTTCAAAAACATTCAATTTTGAATTTTTTTTTATTATTTTTATTTATAGCGTTTTTTTTTTTTTTTTTTTTTTTTTTTTTTTTTTTTTTTTTTTTTTGAACATGCATGTTTAAAAACTGATTTAGTGCATATATGTTCTTATGAATTAATTTTATTGTTTTGGTTTTTGAAATAGTTTTTTGGACATACATGTTTTTCATAGTGAAGTGCATACATGTTTTCTAGATAAGTAAGTTTATATGAAACCAAGAACATGCATGTTAAATACAAAATCCAATATCGATTGATATAGAATTAAATACAAATTTCTAAGAAGCAGAAATACATGAATTTAATCGATCTATACACGTGTGTACAAGTAATATTTAACGCAAACAGATATATGTGCACACTCCTTGTTATCAACATTTTTAGAAGTCGGACATATATGCACACTCGTAGTCGTCAAAGTTCAGAAGTTGGACATATGTGCACGCTCCTTTTCAATGTTTCAGAAGACGAACAAATGTGCACACTCGTTGTCATCATTCTTTTAATTCAGCTACATCTAATACAAAAAACATACATGTTAAATGCAAAATAAAGAAGATCGATATAACCATTAAATTAAAATTATTTGTATAACCACGTTAAAAACATACATGTTAAACCAAGAACATACATGTTAAATGCAAAATAAAGAAGCTATAACCATTAAATTAAAATTATTTCTATAATCACGTTGAAAAAATACATGTTAAACCAAGAACATACATGTTAGATATATATTAAACCAAGAACATGTTAAACCAAAAACAAACATGTTAAAAACATACATGTTAAACTAAGAACATATATGTTAAACCTAAAATGAAGTAGTAAGAAGTAGTAAGTGAAGGATAAAACACATATGCACACTATTATTTCAAACTTGATTAAGAAAGGAGCAACAATATTCCTAGTTGTGTGTAAATTCCTAGTTACTAGAAACTATAAAGCTTAAAATATTCCTAGTTACTAGAAACTATAAAGCTTAAAATATTCCGAATGTGTCAATTGTCAAGTTTGCATAGTGTGAAAGGTGGAAATACCTAGTTTGTGCTGGATCATATTAAGGCATTCGCTACATCGGCTCGAACCATCAATTCTTATACCAGTGATCATAAAATGACTTGCGCACTCCAAAACAATAGCCTAAAGGTTGCTTTGAATGTAGGTGTGATAGAAAACATATCTGATAAAGATGTGTTCAGATTTCACGTTGTGTTATATATTTGGTGCATTCTCGCATTCATATAACATGTTACAATTTCAAGTTGATGTTAAAAAAGGAGCAACAAACTGGGAAGGATTCGACGAAAGAATTTACGGGCTCATCATAGATATAACTAATAGGCCAAATTGTCTCATTTTAGTTCCATCTAAGGACAGCACGCTCTACGCCATCCCGTATGTCACTTTCACTTACCGCCATCCTATATGGCGATGATTTCTCGTCGTCCATTGTTTGTCTTTCACACTACTTGGCAATCCTTACAAGAACAGGAAAAACACGAACCCAGTAAAAACGAAGCCTTTTTATACTTTATGTTTTCTGTCTGGATCGATATACATTATTCAATCAATAAAGTTGTATTTATATTTAAACCAAAATGAAAAGCACAAAGCAATGAACCCATGTAAGATAACTGCAACAAGTATAAGATTTCATACACTAATTGCAAACGTTTACCTGGTTCATCAAAATCATCCAGTATAGAGATTTCATCTGGATCCGACTGCTTACTATCTGAAATAATAAGAATATTTACTAGTCACGCTATGCTCAGACACTGATAAGATAACAAACCATATTGTAAAAGTAAGAGGGAAATATACCATGATAGGAGAAGAGAACATGCCGAGACATATATAAATCAGCATCGGTCGTCTCTTCAACTCTCGCCCTTTTCCTGCTTTTCATGAATTTCCTTTGGCGCCTTTGAGTATACGGCATCGACCTTGAACTAAACCCTTCTGGTATAGGCTGATTTGAAGCCAAATGTTTTGTCAGATCAGCGGCTGCAATCTTTTTGGCATATTTTAACTGCTTTATCTTCAATTCTGCCCATTTACAACGCCATAAAAATATTGTAAAACACATATCGGTTGAACAATTTTGCTGTAAACACAGATCGGTTGAACAATTTTGCTGTAAACACAGATCGGTTGAATTTACAAAGAGAATTTGGGGGTGGCGGTTTTTCTTAGAATAGGTTTTAGTGTGAGATACATTGTGCAGATCTTTCAATCACGGTGATAAAGGAAAATTTTGCATGATTTTAGGAAATTTTTGAATTATCAGTTAAGGAAGGTGTGGATGTTAATTACCCATAATGCCCCTAAGAATTAATTATATTAATTTAAAAGAAAAATGGTTAACTAAATTATGATTGGTCAATGGGAGTTCTCGCAGTTCCCGCACTTAATAGGGTTCTCAAAATAAAGATACACTATATATATATATATATATATATATATATATATATATATATATATATATATATATATATATATATATATATATATATATGATGAGTGTCTAAATACTCATCATTTTTGTACAAAATAAACTGCAAAATCATCTGAAAATACTCAGAAACACATCAAAATGATCAAAATATCACAAATCAGTGTTTTATGTGTTTTAAATGCAAAAATATCAAAATCAGATGAAAAACGTATCAAATTTGCAAAAATTGCAGTTTTAGTTCCCCAAGTTTCAAAAATTGTCAAAAATAGTCCCTGAGCCAAAATTTCAAAAGAAAAATCATCAAAGGTCCTTTAAATCATAACTTGTCAAATTTGGTCCTTTGGTGGAAAATGTAAAAAAGTTTGAGAAAATTACAATTTGGTCCTTCAAGTTTGCAAATTGGCAGAAATGGCCCCTGGAAAAATTGAAAATGGCAATTTTAGTCCTTGTAATATCAACTCTTGTCAGTTTCAGTCCATAAAACACCTTTGCAAAATTACAAGTTTAGTCCCTTGGTTTGTTGGAATTGCATAATGGGTCCTTGTGTTTTAAGCTTAGCCAAATGAACCCCTTTTATTACCTTGGCCCAACTGTTGGCCCAATCCAAACTCATTACCCGGTTTAACCCGAATCCAACCCAACCCCCTTTGTTATTAAAACCCGGTCAAATGGGTTTGACCCATCCTTTCCCTCTCTCCCTCACATGTATACCATTTCCATCATTTCCCTAGCCTGCAACTCCCTGATCACACTCCACCTCCTCTCCAAACACAAAGAGCCAAGATACATTCATTACTTCCCTATCACACACTCAATCTCACCCCACATGCTTAAAACTCATTTCCCGCCAAAACACATGAAGGGCCAAGATTACTCAAAAATGATCCAAGAGTCAAGATTTATGGTGGGATTTATCAGAGATGAGAGAGAGAAGCAGTGGGACTATAAAAAAGGAAGAGTGATGAAGCTAGAAGGAGTTAGTTAGTTTTTAGTAGTAGTAGTTAGTTTTTGTTTTTCTTAGCACTTTTATTTAGTTATTGTATCTTTAATTTCAAGTGTTAAAATTCAGCTATTTGTATTTTCAGTTTTCTCACATTGTACTCAGTTTTTATATTTTAATAAAATTCGATCTTTGGTCAATTTCAAATCTCAATTTTATTTCTGCTTTCAAGGCCTTTTATTAGCTTATTGAGTGCTCAGTGACTTACTTTGAGCTTTTTAAATTCATGCTTCTAGTTTTAGTTTCTTATAACCAAAAATAAAAAGAAAAATAAAAAAATAAAAGGAAATAAAAAAAAGGGATTGCATAAGCTTCTATAAGCTTGATTTCAGCTTCTACAGACTCATTCTAGCTTAGAATAGCTTTTAGTAAGTTACATTGTGTTTAAGGTTCAATTTTATGCAAAGGTTCTGTTCAGTCAACAAAAGTCAAACGGGTACTTTTTGGAAAAATGGGTATGACCATGGGTATGCAGAGTTGAAATGGGGTGGTTATGGTTCTATTTAAGCTTCTCAAGAGCTGGATTGCAAGATTGGGCACTGTTACATTAGCCTCATGAACATTCCATTTTGACAAGATCACTGGAAGTCCATAGTTCTTCCTTTCATTTGATTCAGTAGAGTAATGCTTTAGATTGATCATTTGTGCTAAATGCTAGTTTGATATTTCTGTTACATAGATTTTAGGTGAGTTTGCCACTGTAGATTAGTTTGAGTTGAGTTTAGTTGTTATAATCAACTGTGCATCTGTGATTTTTAGCATAATTAGGTAAGTGTGGAGTTGATGATTAGAGTAGCATTCTTTGCATCAATCAAGTGTACTCTGGATAATAGAGTCTGGATTTAAGTTAATAGTAGTTTGGGTAGTTAATTTGAGCAGTCAATAATGCACATCAATGGTAGAAAGGATGTTTGGATTAACTTTGCAATCTGAGGTAGAGGGTCAAGCAAGTGTAGATTTAGGCTGCATTAGTCTTACTTAGCTTCATTTAGTCCATTTCAGTCACTCTTTTGCAATTTAACTCAGTAAAAGTCAAAATGATCTTGATTCTCCTCTTGTGCTCATAACTGTCTAAATCAGTTAGTGAGACTTTGCATTTGGTTAGCTTTAGTCACTCTTTAGCCTACATTAGTATCATTTAATATATTCATATCATTTTCAGGCAAAAGAATTGATTCAAGTTTCATTTTAGTCAAAATCTCAAATTCTGGTAAAAAGTCAAAACTGACTCCAGTCAGTTTCTCAGATCTGTATGCATGTCTCATGTTTTCAGTATTGAACAAGAGTTATTGAAATTTTTGGATTCAATTAGCCCAGCTGGTCTAGTTTCTATTTTTGATTTTTGAAAGTTTTTACAAAAGCTCTTTAAGCCTCAAATAAGCCTAACAACTCAGCTGCATTTTCATGAGACAGAGCATAAGTAACCCAGCAGTTTTCTTCAAATATTGCAGACCTTGTGCAAGGTTTATTTCAGTGAGTTAGAAGCTAAAATTTGGTTTAGTTATAGCCTGCCAGGTGATCTTTAGAAGTGCATAATTAGTTTTCACACAAGCTCTTTTGAGAAGCCTGTGCACAAGCTCAAACAGTAGGGGTAGAGCACTGAATTGATAGAGTAGGCAGTTTGCATAGATTTATAGATAGAGCTTGTAGCTTGTTAGGATTAGGTGTAGTTAGTTTATATTAGCTTAATTTAGTGTAATCTAGCTTAAGATACTGTGTGGCTGCTTGTTTCACTTATTTGCTAATTTTCTAGAGCTTATTTCATATCAGTTTACATTGCAGCTTATAATTCTCTCACATAAGCCCTTGTAGTTTATGTATTTTTCCGTAGTTAATATCATATTCAGAATCCCTTTTCTGTTCAAATTTCCCGATCACTAAACGTTTGATAATCCATTGCACAACTCGCTGGGACATAACGACCCGGGGAAACATTGTACTCCTCAGATCTTCATTGATTTCGTTCCTGAGCCGTTTTAAGGTTCTTACGGTCTGCCATTCACAAGTGGCAGGCTTGTGTGATAAACCTTGACTGTTCTGGAGCAGACCAAATTTTTGGCGCCGCTGCCGGGGAGCTGTGCTGATAATCTTACGTTTAGCAGATTAGTGATTTGGATATTCACTCCTTGTTTATACCATCTGTATATGTTTATATTTTCTTTAAAAAATCAAAAATCCAAAAAGATTTTCAGTCTTTGTTTTTGCATCATGTCTATCCAAAAATCCAAAAATATTCGTCTTTACCCTCTAACCCTATTTGATTCTTTATCTCTTTACCCTCTATCCATTTGATTCTAACTTCTTCTATTCTGATGGAATCATCGATTCCTTGTGTCGGTTGTGGAGAACCGCTTTTCGGTTTACCGTGTCGTTGGTGTACGTGCGAACGATGCGGTAATGACATTCATAACGGAAGTTGTTTGTTTTGCGGTTCGAGGAATTCATGTTCTTATGATCAAAATTCTTTCAATGAGCCGAAAAACTTCTCTGACTACCCACCCCAACCCCAAAATTTTTCGTTCAATCAGCAGTATTGCTATGGTTGTGGGGATCCGTTAGTTGATTTTCGATGTCAACGATGTTCTTGCGAGAGGTGTGGAAATGATCTTACGGATGGATTTTGTTCGTTTTGTGCTTCGGATGCTGAAAACTCATGCACTTATCCGAACTTTTCCATTCATCCTCAAAACAATTTTAGCCACACTCCTCAGTATTCATTTGAGCAAGAACCGTGCTATCAAAGTTTTAATGACACATGGTTTCAGAATGTACCGAATTTTTCTTGCACAAATTGTGGAGGTCCTCACAATAATTTTCAATGTCAACCGTGGAATCAAAATTACTATACTTCCGGTTTTGACAATTTCCAACCTCCACAGCACCATACGGTTCAAACTCCACCTGAGCCGTTGCCTAGAGAAATTTCCCAAGATCTTGAAACCGCAATGAAAACACTTGAGGATATGATGAGTAATTTTAAGAATCAAGTGAGTGGTGAAAAGACCATAGGAGAATTGCTTGCCGAAGAGCGAGAGGCCCGCAAATCTAGGGAAGAATTATTAGCCCTAGAGCATGCAGCTCTAAGGCGTTCCCAATTTCTTAAGGCAGCTCTATATGATGATGACGAGGAGGGTTTTTATCCTTTTAAAGGTAATATTTCT
This sequence comes from Chrysanthemum seticuspe, assembly GCA_019973895.1. Lineage (NCBI taxonomy): Eukaryota > Viridiplantae > Streptophyta > Magnoliopsida > Asterales > Asteraceae > Chrysanthemum > Chrysanthemum seticuspe. The sequence continues at coordinate 27,720,868 of BPTQ01000002.1, read as the reverse complement.
CAACCCCCTCAGTCAGTTGATATTCCAGCAGTTGAGATTTCATCTCAAACAACTGCTATCACACCCGAAGCTCCCAAAGACTCTCTCATCATGGGGGATGAGCATCTCAGCACTATTCCGGAAACGGAATCATCAAATGTTGAGAACCTTATCCCGATCCCAAGTGAGTCTGAGGGAATTCTTGACAAAGAGTGTGATGTGTTTTCTCCTCTTACAAATGATTTTGTTGAGACTTTCTCAGATTTTGACAGTGATTATAGTGATGCCGATTCTTTATATTCTAAAGACATAGAATTTATTGATGCATTACTTCCACATTCCGAGATCGTCAACTTAGAAAAGGATGTTGACCATGTTGTTTCCACAACAGTTAATACGACTATCACTAATCCCTTATTCGAATTCGGTTCTGAATTTACTCTAAATTCAGTTAATCCAATCTTTGATAGTGATGAGTCTGACACGGAGACTATAATGGACGAGGTGCATATTTATAGCCCACGAAGTACCACACATGTCCCACCTCCGTATATTCTTCATGAGGAGTTCGCCGGTGAACTCACTCATATCATATCTCCGCTGGAGTATGATTGCTTGGATGGCAAAAATCATGATCGGGGGGAGAGAATCTCAATTTGCATAGTTATGACAAATCTTCCCACCCTCCCAACCGAGATGCCTTCCAACCCAAAGAGCTCAACCAATAAAATCCAAATAAGTGCAACTGCACTTAATCCCGAGGAAGAAGATCTAGTCATGATTGTTATCATGATTTTCCTTCTTTTCTTCACCTACTCGGTGACTTCCTCTCTTCTTCACTCCTTCGGGAATGAAGACACTATTTTTGATCCCGGCATTTTCAATTATAATTTTTGAGCCGGTTCTCTATATCTCATCGGTGTGGAACTTTCACGTACTTCAATGTTTATCCAAACATCTTGAATGAAAGTCCGATGGAGATTGTTTCTTCCACTTTGCTTCCCCATGAACCAATGAATTCGGGGTCGAGTCAAGCTAGCGACTCGGTAATCAAAAACAGTAGCTGAACATGGGTTTTCACCCGTGTGTACCACCTAAGTGTGGGGGTGTTGCCCCACATGTTAAAAAAAAAAAAAAAAAAAAAAAAAAAAAAAAAAAAAAAAAAAAAAAATCCTTTCAAATAATGGCCATAGTATTTCCCTTTTACGTTCTTTGTTTCGGCATAACCGCCGGTACTTTGAATATTGAGGGCAATATTCATTTCTAAGTGTGGGGGGGAATTCTCGCGAATTTTATCATATAATTATACCAATTCCCCCGTTTTTGGCCATTTTTTTTTTTTTTTGGAGTAAGTGTTTTTACACTTACTCAATTGGTTATCAGTCCGCCATGTTTGATAAACTAAAGGATTGGCTAATCCAGGAGCAAACGGCTCTTGGTAAAGATATCTCAAATCCGTTGACGGCTTGCAATTTGCCCAAAATTGTATGGTATTCAGCTCACCATATCCTAAAAAGTGAAGAGTTGGCTAGCCCGCAAGTTTATGGCTTGTGGTAAAGGCAGTGGAAAATCCATAATTGGTAATCAGCTCACCAAAGATAATATTGATAATTTATCTAAGAGTTGGCTAGTCCAGAGCAAACGGCTTCTGGTAAAGACAAATCAAATCCGTTGGAAGCTGGTGGTTTGCTCAAAATCACATGGTTATCGGTGTACCATGGTTCTTACTTGAACAGAAACATTTGGCTACTCCAGAAGTAATGGCTTTTGGTAAAGAGATTAAAATCCATTATGCTTTCTCAAATCATTGCTAGGGACTAGCAATATCTCAGTGTGGGGGATTGATGAGTGTCTAAATACTCATCATTTTTGTACAAAATAAACTGCAAAATCATCTGAAAATACTCAGAAACACATCAAAATGATCAAAATATCACAAATCAGTGTTTTATGTGTTTTAAATGCAAAAATATCAAAATCAGATGAAAAACGTATCAAATTTGCAAAAATTGCAGTTTTAGTTCCCCAAGTTTCAAAAATTGTCAAAAATAGTCCCTGAGCCAAAATTTCAAAAGAAAAATCATCAAAGGTCCTTTAAATCATAACTTGTCAAATTTGGTCCTTTGGTGGAAAATGTAAAAAAGTTTGAGAAAATTACAATTTGGTCCTTCAAGTTTGCAAATTGGCAGAAATGGCCCCTGGAAAAATTGAAAATGGCAATTTTAGTCCTTGTAATATCAACTCTTGTCAGTTTCAGTCCATAAAACACCTTTGCAAAATTACAAGTTTAGTCCCTTGGTTTGTTGGAATTGCATAATGGGTCCTTGTGTTTTAAGCTTAGCCAAATGAACCCCTTTTATTACCTTGGCCCAACTGTTGGCCCAATCTAAACTCATTACCCGGTTTAACCCGAATCCAACCCAACCCCCTTTGTTATTAAAACCTGGTCAAATGGGTTTGACCCATCCTTTCCCTCTCTCCCTCACATGTATACCATTTCCATCATTTCCCTAGCCTGCAACTCCCTGATCACACTCCACCTCCTCTCCAAACACAAAGAGCCAAGATACATTCATTACTTCCCTATCACACACTCAATCTCACCCCACATGCTTAAAACTCATTTCCCGCCAAAACACATGAAGGGCCAAGATTACTCAAAAATGATCCAAGAGTCAAGATTTATGGTGGGATTTATCAGAGATGAGAGAGAGAAGCAGTGGGACTATAAAAAAGGAAGAGTGATGAAGCTAGAAGGAGTTAGTTAGTTTTTAGTAGTAGTAGTTAGTTTTTGTTTTTCTTAGCACTTTTATTTAGTTATTGTATCTTTAATTTCAAGTGTTAAAATTCAGCTATTTGTATTTTCAGTTTTCTCACATTGTACTCAGTTTTTATATTTTAATAAAATTCGATCTTTGGTCAATTTCAAATCTCAATTTTATTTCTGCTTTCAAGGCCTTTTATTAGCTTATTGAGTGCTCAGTGACTTACTTTGAGCTTTTTAAATTCATGCTTCTAGTTTTAGTTTCTTATAACCAAAAATAAAAAGAAAAATAAAAAAATAAAAGGAAATAAAAAAAAGGGATTGCATAAGCTTCTATAAGCTTGATTTCAGCTTCTACAGACTCATTCTAGCTTAGAATAGCTTTTAGTAAGTTACATTGTGTTTAAGGTTCAATTTTATGCAAAGGTTCTGTTCAGTCAACAAAAGTCAAACGGGTACTTTTTGGAAAAATGGGTATGACCATGGGTATGCAGAGTTGAAATGGGGTGGTTATGGTTCTATTTAAGCTTCTCAAGAGCTGGATTGCAAGATTGGGCACTGTTACATTAGCCTCATGAACATTCCATTTTGACAAGATCACTGGAAGTCCATAGTTCTTCCTTTCATTTGATTCAGTAGAGTAATGCTTTAGATTGATCATTTGTGCTAAATGCTAGTTTGATATTTCTGTTACATAGATTTTAGGTGAGTTTGCCACTGTAGATTAGTTTGAGTTGAGTTTAGTTGTTATAATCAACTGTGCATCTGTGATTTTTAGCATAATTAGGTAAGTGTGGAGTTGATGATTAGAGTAGCATTCTTTGCATCAATCAAGTGTACTCTGGATAATAGAGTCTGGATTTAAGTTAATAGTAGTTTGGGTAGTTAATTTGAGCAGTCAATAATGCACATCAATGGTAGAAAGGATGTTTGGATTAACTTTGCAATCTGAGGTAGAGGGTCAAGCAAGTGTAGATTTAGGCTGCATTAGTCTTACTTAGCTTCATTTAGTCCATTTCAGTCACTCTTTTGCAATTTAACTCAGTAAAAGTCAAAATGATCTTGATTCTCCTCTTGTGCTCATAACTGTCTAAATCAGTTAGTGAGACTTTGCATTTGGTTAGCTTTAGTCACTCTTTAGCCTACATTAGTATCATTTAATATATTCATATCATTTTCAGGCAAAAGAATTGATTCAAGTTTCATTTTAGTCAAAATCTCAAATTCTGGTAAAAAGTCAAAACTGACTCCAGTCAGTTTCTCAGATCTGTATGCATGTCTCATGTTTTCAGTATTGAACAAGAGTTATTGAAATTTTTGGATTCAATTAGCCCAGCTGGTCTAGTTTCTATTTTTGATTTTTGAAAGTTTTTACAAAAGCTCTTTAAGCCTCAAATAAGCCTAACAACTCAGCTGCATTTTCATGAGACAGAGCATAAGTAACCCAGCAGTTTTCTTCAAATATTGCAGACCTTGTGCAAGGTTTATTTCAGTGAGTTAGAAGCTAAAATTTGGTTTAGTTATAGCCTGCCAGGTGATCTTTAGAAGTGCATAATTAGTTTTCACACAAGCTCTTTTGAGAAGCCTGTGCACAAGCTCAAACAGTAGGGGTAGAGCACTGAATTGATAGAGTAGGCAGTTTGCATAGATTTATAGATAGAGCTTGTAGCTTGTTAGGATTAGGTGTAGTTAGTTTATATTAGCTTAATTTAGTGTAATCTAGCTTAAGATACTGTGTGGCTGCTTGTTTCACTTATTTGCTAATTTTCTAGAGCTTATTTCATATCAGTTTACATTGCAGCTTATAATTCTCTCACATAAGCCCTTGTAGTTTATGTATTTTTCCGTAGTTAATATCATATTCAGAATCCATTTTCTGTTCAAATTTCCCGATCACTAAACGTTTGATAATCCATTGCACAACTCGCTGGGACATAACGACCCGGGGAAACATTGTACTCCTCAGATCTTCATTGATTTCGTTCCTGAGCCGTTTTAAGGTTCTTACGGTCTGCCATTCACAAGTGGCAGGCTTGTGTGATAAACCTTGACTGTTCTGGAGCAGACCAATATATATATATAAGTAATACCTTTAACGTTATCCGAAATAAAATACTCATAAGATCAAAATACTTGTTTTTACGTAATTAGGATGGGTTTATAAGTTTTTCTAAACTTTTCCCAAATTTACACTTTTTATCCTCGAGTTACAAAAAGTACGAGTTTAGTCCTTGGACTTTTAGAAAATGACACTTTCCACCCGAATTATATTTTATGCCAAAACTTTCAGAAATGACAACTTTAACCCTTGGTGAAACTGAATTTACAAAATCAGCCTTCTAGGTTCATTTTATACGCTTTAAACCTTTGTTTTCCAAACTTGACACTTTTCACCCTAAACTTTAATTATAACTAGTTTAGGCTAATTACACATTCGGTCCTTGTGGTTTCCATGCGTGCGCATGCACGTAAAAGTTGCCCCTTATACTTTCGAAAATAGCATTAATAGTCCCTAGACTTTCATAAAACACTTATTATACGTATAAAATGACCCTTTACTTTAGAAAACTTTCCACTTTCTACCCATAAACTACTCGTTTTGCAATTCAAGTCCGAAATTCCTTTTTAACATACGAAAACTTTACAAAACTTTTACAAGCTTATTCCTAGCTTATTTTTAGAGCTTATTAGCTTATTACTAATTCATTAGGCCGGGTTGGGCTCTCGTTGGACTTAGTTTAGGCTAAATGGGCTTTCAGTTTGGGCTTCAAGCCCATTAGTGTTTACGTGAGGGATAAATGTGTACGAGGGGTTCTAAGGATTTGTGATGTGTTTTTCGACATGTATTACAAGTTTTAACAAGAAATTAGTGAGTGGCTATGTGTCGAAGGTTGTTTATTTCGTGTTTCATGATATATACTAGCGTAGAAAAGGTGCGCTTAATGTTTTAATGTGTGATATCTAAAGTGTAAACAATAAATAAAATGGAAATGGGTCGGGAATGACTTACAATCACTCTTACGAGTGGTGATGATCGATGAGATGGTGTTTCCAATCCTACCCCGTGTTCTCCTTATGAATGTTACCCGTATTCCTATATTTCCCAATATAGTTTACCCTTATGATTTCCTTCTTCTTTTCTTCGATGTTACCACAGCGAACGATTTTTGTAATGCAAAGGTATGAGAGTTTGTGTGTGTGTGTTAAATGAGAAATTTTGGTGAGTTTGCCAAGTCTTGGTGGTGTGATTTATAAAGAAAAGTTAAGCATGGCCTTCCCAATATTTAACTCTTATCTTTCCTAATTCTAGGATTTATTAGTCACATGTTCCTTTAAATTTGGTCATGTTTGTGTGATGTTGCTAGGCGTGTGGAGGTGGCAGCCAAGATTTAGGACATGTTTTAGTTTAGTCATTTCATGAAAGACATAAGATCCATTGGTTTATGAGGTCAAATGGGTAGTCAAAGGTATAGGAGATTAAATAATGTGGTTAGGGTGGCTAAGTATGATGGTTTGTCTCCTTTGTTCACTCTCACACGACAACACAAAGAAATCAAAAGGAAGTGCTTTTGTTTTTAGTTTGGTACCCTTGGCTAGTTTGATTTCGTTTCTCGTTCGGTTACAAAAGAGAGAAACACAAAACATTTTAACATCAATCTTCTAATACATGTACATGGGCTAGGTGATGTGAACGAGGCCCAAAACAAAAATATGGGTGGGTTGGGCTCGAGTTAGCTAGCGAGGCCCAAAGTGTTATTGGTGTGGGCTTGGTCCGGTTGCAAGGCCCATTAACGAGTTGGGTTAGGTTACGGGGTGATATAAAGTCCAATGAGTTTCGAGGCCCAATACGAATTTGAATATATTTTTATTATAATTTAATTTGAAATTTTTACAAATTTTTACGTATTCGTTACGTATTTTAGGATTATCAAGATAGTGGGGAAATTTATTTAGATCACAACGGTATCTTTTATGAACGCTCAAGCTGCGTTGATCATGCATATGCCAAATGATATGCAAATGTGATGCTTAGAAAATTTAATGACGAAATAGATCGTGTTAAATTCCTGATTAAAGCGTTAAGTACATTGAAATTTTCCGGGAGCTTACAGTACCTACCCCTTAAGAGAACTGCGTCCCGTGGTTAAACTCGCAGAGGCTGTCATGGGTGATCTTAGATGAACAGGTGGGGATACTTGGAACGCATTACATCCTCGCGCTCCCAGGTGAACTCTGCACCTCGTTTCTTATGATTCCATCGAACTTTAACGATAGGAATGCGGCTTTGCTTAAGCCTCTTAACTTCTCTGTCCATGATCTCGACTGGTTCTTCGACAAAGCTAAGTTTGTCATTGAGCTGTATGTCCTTGAGTGGTACGACTAGAGTTTCATCCGAAAGACACTTCTTAAGATTTGAGACATGGAACGTGTCATGTACTCGGCTAAGTTCTTCGGGAAGATCAAGTTTATATGCCACTGGACCAATTCTTTGAAGAATTTTGAATGGTCCGACGTATCGAGGTTTGAGCTTTCCTCGTTTTCCAAATCTGACCATCCCTTTCCAGGGTGATACTTTGAGCATTACACGGTCTCCGACTTGGAATTCCATTGGTTTTCTTCGAACATCTGCGTAGCTCTTTTGTCTATCTCGAGCTGCTTGCAATCTTTGCCGAATTTGCATTATCTTTTCTGTTGTCTCTTGGACAATTTCGGGGCCTGTAAGTTGTACTTCTCCAACTTTCGCCCAGCAAACTGGCGATCGGCATTTTCTTCCATAGAGTGCTTCAAAAGGAGCAGCTTTAATGCTGGCGTGATAACTGTTATTGTAAGAGAATTCAGCCAGAGGTAAGTGCTTATCCCATCGTTTTCCGAAATCAATCACACATGCTCTTAGCATGTCTTCCAGAGTTTGGATCGTTCTTTCACTTTGTCCATCTGTTTGAGGATAGTACGCGGTACTCATATCTAAGTTGGTACCCATGGCTCTTTGAAGCGTTTGCCAAAATCTTGAGGTGAACCGGCTATCACGGTCAGATATGATAGAGATTGGTACACCGTGACGAGAAACAATCTCTTTGATGTACAGTCTAGCGAGTGTAATCATCTCGTCATTCTCCTTGATTGGCAAGAAATGAGCGAACTTTGTAAGACGGTCTACAATAACCCAAATGGTGTCAAAACCATTAGAAGTTTTTGGCAACTTTGTGATGAAGTCCATTGTGATTCTTTCCCATTTCCACATAGGAAGTTCTGGTTGAGTTAGCAATCCAGATGGCTTTTGATGTTCAGCTTTAACTTTCAAGCATGTCAAACATTTACTGGCGTATACAGCGATATCAGCCTTCATATTAGGCCACCAGTACAAAAGCTTTAGATCTTGATACATCTTGTTGGGACCATGATGAGTTCTCGGATACCTCCAAAGAGTGGAATCCAACTTCGATTCTTGAAACATAGCGTTCCGTCCGATCTCTTCACAAATCCATTCTCATTCTCCGGCATGCCATAAATCTTCTCATTCGGCCTATTTTCTTCCTTAAGGGCTTCGATCTGAGCTTCAAGAATTTTCGATGGTAGGGGTGAATTGATTACCATTCCCAATGATCTCACTCTAAGTGGCTTAGGGCGATCTTTTCTGCTCAAGGCATCGGCAACAACGTTTGCCTTTCCAGGATGATAACGGATCTCGCAGTCATAATCACTAAGCAATTCGAGCCAGCGACGTTGACGCATATTCAATTCCTTTTGATCTAAGATGTGTTGAATACTTTTGTGATCAGTGTACACTATACATTTAGTTCCGTACAAATAATGTCTCCATAATTTGAGTGCAAATACCACGGCGCCAAGTTCTAGATCGTGAGTAGTATAATTCTTCTCATGAGTTTTGAGTTGTCGTGACGCATAAGCAATCACCTTGTTCCTTTGCATGAGAACAGCGCCTAAACCCATGTGTGAAGCATCACAATATACTACAAAATCTTCCGCTCCTTCCGGTAGTGCCAAGATAGGTGCTTCGCAAAGTTTGTTCTTTAGGAGTTGAAAAGCTGATTCTTGATCGTCTCCCCATTCGAATTTCTTCGTTTTCTGGGTTAACTCGGTCAATGGTTTAGCTATTTTCGAGAAACCTTCGATGAATCTTCGATAATAACCAGCAAGTCCTAAGAATTGACGAATTTCAGTGGGGTTAGTGGGTACTGGCCAGTTCTTAACAGATTCAATCTTTGCGGGATCCACATGGATTCCTTCACTGTCGATCACATGACCAAGAAATTGGACTGTCTCAATCCAAAAGTCACACTTAGAAAACTTTGCGTACAATTTTTCATCCTTGAGTAACTTCAGGACAGTCTTCAGATGTTCCGCATGTTCTTCTTTATTACGAGAGTATATAAGAATATCGTCGATGAACACAATGACGAATTTATCCAGATATGGTTTGCAGACTCTATTCATGAGGTCCATAAATACAGCAGGTGCATTAGTTAAACCGAATGACATTACTTGGAATTCATAATGGCCATATCGAGTTCTAAATGCGGTCTTGGGTATATCTTCTTCTCTTACCCGTAACTGATGATATCCAGATCTTAAATCAATCTTCGAGTATACACTCGAGCCTTGTAACTGATCAAACAGATCATCGATTCTTGGCAAGGGATAGCGGTTTTTGATTGTGAGCTTGTTCAATTCTCTATAATCGATACACATCCGGAATGATCCATCTTTCTTCTTAACGAATAACACCGGTGCTCCCCAGGGTGAGGAACTTGGTCTAATGAATCCTTTCTCAGATAGCTCTTCTAGTTGTTTGGATAACTCTTGCATTTCTGAGGGCGCTAAACGGTACGGTGCTCGTGCTACAGGAGTAGCTCCAGGAATAAGATCGATTTGAAATTCGACTTGTCGAGCAGGTGGGAGTCCAGGCAAATCTTCTGGAAACACCTCAGGAAATTCCTTGACTACAGGTACATCCTCTAGTCGTTTCTCTTTCGACTTCTTTTCCGTTACTTGAGCTAAGAAGGCATAACATCCTTTTTCCATGTACTTTATTGATTTCGCACAGGATATGATACTTAAGTACTTTCTACTTTGATCTCCTTGGATGACTAAGGTTTCACCGTTGATCGGGATATGAACGGTTTTCTCGTCACAAACAATCCTAGCACGGTGTTTGGACAACCAATCCATGCCAATTACGACATCGAAACTTCCAAGTTTGATTGGCAAAAGATCTATGAGGAACGAGTGATCTTGTAATAGAATAGGACAATTACGGATTACGGTGTTGGTTCCTATTATTTTCCCATCGGCAAGTTCTATCTCATAAGTTGTATCTAAGGCGATTCGGGATATTTCAAGTAATGATGCAAAAGTAGTAGATACAAAACTCTTATCTGCTCCCGAATCAAACAAGATTTTTGCAGAATGATTGTTAAGAGAATACGTACCCGTCACAATGTCAGGGTTCAACGGTGCATCTCCATCTCCTAGCATGTACACTCTTGCACGCGCATTGTTTGTTTGAACGACATTTAACTTTGGGCATTGACTCTTGAAATGACCTGGTTCTCCACATCCATAGCAGTTCATGTTTGTCACAGTGTTGCCTCTTCCAGGGTTTCGGCAATGCTTACCTTGATGACCTACCTTGTTGCACTTATCGCACTTCACAGTACAAGGTCCAGAATGGTGCATCAAACATTTGTTACACTGGGGATGTGGTCCTACATACCCTTTTCCAGCAGTGGGTGCAGCATAAGCCCTTGCGGCTTCTTGCCTTCGGTTTTGCCGATTGTGATGTTGGTTTCTGTTGCGGTGATATTCGTTGTTGTTGTTCCGATTGTTGTTGTTGGACTGATGGTGGTTGGAATTTGAGGTTTTCCGATCATCAAACTTTCTTTTGTTGTCACTTGAGCCTTGTGCATTTGCAAGCTTTAGTATTGGTTCCATAAGGCGGTGGGATACAATGACAACTTCTTCAACAGTTTTTGGATTCGAAGCGATGACATCTCCTTCGATGCTTCGAGGTAAACCTCCGATCAAAGCTTCCAAAAGCTTTTCATTGGTGGGAAACAAATGAGGACATAGAGCTCTCAGCTCATGGAATCTCTTGAAGTATGTCTTGAGATCATTACCTTTAGCAGCCAAGTGGTAATACTCATCTTCGAGTTTCTTGATCTCAGTTCTCGGGCAATACTGTTTCATTAACAGTTGTTTCAGATCTGACCATGAAATCTTACAAGCTTCTTCCATTCCAATTGGTTGAGCATGGCCTTTCCACCAAGATAACGCATCTTCTAACAAAGTTCCAGTCGCAAACTTGACTTTGCAATCATCTGTGCAGTCACTTAGCAGAAATACAGTCTCGGTTCTCTCAAACCAATGAAGTAAACCAATAGCACCTTCAGTGCCCTTGAAGAATGTCGGCTTGCAGTTCATGAACTCTTTGTAATTACACTTGCGAGTTACAGTGGACTCACTTTGATTTGTTGGAGTGTTAGTTGCATTTGAGTTTGCCATTTCAACAAGACGTGCAGCTTCTGTGGCACGATTCTCTTCAGCAATGCGAGCAGCTTCAGCCTCGCGTGTTGCTTGAGCGACACGCTCAGCTTCAGCCTCTCGAGCAATTCGGGCGTTCTCAGCTTCTCTTGCAATTTCGGCTTCTCTTGCGATCTCAGCTTGCCTTGCAATTTCAGCTTCACGTGCCTCTTGGGCAATTCGTTCAGCTTCAACGCGTTCAGCTTCGGCTCTAGCAGTATCAGCGACATGTTGTGCTATAGCTGCGCTAACACTTTCAGCGACCATTTTCTGAATAGCTGCGGGAGTGATGGTGGATGAGGTAGCTTTCTTCTTGACCATTTTTGTGTGATGGTGGATCTGGTTTGGCTTTTTTATTTGAACTATTTTATTAGTGGTTTACTTTGCTTGGCTTGATAAAAATATTGGAGGTTATGATGGTTAGTGTTGTGGTGATGAAAACCAATCGTAACCAAGCTATTTTCGTTTGTCGAAAAATTGGTTATGATGTATTATATTAGACGGAATCTCATTGTGAGACTACATCTATAATCATCTTTTGTAATGAATATTTACAACAAAATGATAACCAATTTAAACATATATTAATGTTTTTGTATTTTGGCTTAAGCAAATTTGAAGAAAGGTATTGAGTAAAGATTTTTCTCCACACTGCAACTTTTCTTTACATAAATGAAAATTAACGATATATTGAACTGAGTCTACTTTTTTGAATTGATTTTTTTTTTAATTACACTATTTGAAAATGTGAAAATGTATACATTTGAAGATTTAATAGCGTTGGAGTTCTTATAACTTTTATGTTGTCATAAATTTCATAAGTCTGAAATATAAAATTTGAAATTTTGAAAATTTTGAATTGTTCAAATTTTGTTAAAGTACTTTATCGAGCCACACAATATCTCATCATGTTTTTGAAAATGTATTAAGTGAGCAACTCAAGAAAAAAAGATCTGACACGAGCATATATAAACTAAAAAACGTAAAATTGACATATTAAAAAAAGACAAACAAAAAAACACGTAGTGTTGTTAAAAAAAGATAGGGTTATTAGCATGTAAAATGATTATTTTACATTTTAAATTTTGAAAAAAAAAAAAAAAAAAAAAAAAAAAGAGTAAAATGGTCACAAATACACCTAATAGCACGAATTTAAAAGAGTGGTGTCAAAATTGAAATAAAAGACACTACACACAATGACAAAAGTGGCAATTATAGTGCCCTTTCATGCTAATTAACCAAAAAGATACAACTGTTTGAAGTTTTTTGTTAGTCATAAAGAACCATGAATGTGACTACAAGTTTTTTGTTTTAGAATTTTGACAAACCTCATATTTTAATGGGTGTTGGTACTCACACCATTTTTTTTATAGATACACCATAATTATGCATTACAATTTTGTATAATATGCATTACAGTATTATACAATGTGTTGTAAATATAAGAAAAAATGATGTGAATATCAACCCCTATTTTAATATACTCAACTTCTAACATGGTGAACTAAATGCAAATATATATCTAACATGATAGTCTTACCAATTTTGTAACTTTCACGTTTAAAAATATCAAATGTGACACTAAATTTTGTTGAGTGCATTTGATTGATCAGACTATACCTGTTGAACTGTCAGTAAGCCGTCTACAAATTAACAAAAACTATCGATAATCCCGTAGCTATGATGTTGTCTAAAAAATCAGAAAGGACAAAAACAACTATAATTTGAACGGCAATTAAGGATTTACAAAATAAAAACACACACACAAATATTGATGCAGGTAGAATTTATCGAAAGAGAAATGATAAATGGATTTAAACTCAGGCTTAAATTTAGACCTAAAATCAAGTGTCAGCATTCTGATAGTTGCAAACAGGGACCCACTTATTTTACAACCCATCAGGATGATTTCAAGTGGTTTTAAGTTTAAGTTTAGGCATAAGTTTAGGTCCATGTATCATTTCTCTTATCGAAAACTATATACCGCTGCCGCTAGGCGCGGGTATTCGTGATGATTTGCCCACATTGAGTTTTGATTTGCACACTCATATGTACAAGTAGTTAACATACACATCAATCGTAGCCACCACAAATATGTGTCACGACTATTACCTTTAAACAAAGTGCGCAACTATCGTTAAAAATTATACGCCGCTAAGTTTGTTGTTTAGTATGATTTTTTATTTTTTTATTTTTATTTATTTATTTATTTATTTTTTTAATCAAAATCTGTTTGTTAAAATTGTAATAACTAACTTCGGAGAACAAGCATAATATATGTTAAATGTTCGGAAAAAATCGCAACTCAATAAATTTAGAGACTACAACCCACTAACCATGAATGGTAAAATTCTATGTGAAAATTATGTCATCCCTTTACGCAAATAACCTATTATTAAAATATCAATCTATAATCGTGACTTAAAACATTCGGAACACATACATACAAATGGATGCTACTAGATTTTGTTGGAAACTATGCATTATCGCAGTTATGCAACCATGCCATCAGAAAACGGTTATTTGAAATGAATTCTCTGACGCGCTACAAATACGATTTGTCAAAAGAAAAGCACATGTTGTTTAAACTTTGTCGAAAACCAAACACCGCTGCCGCTAAGCGCGGGTACTAAAAACCGTTGCCCTCAAAATTATGATTCCCTTATGATACAAAAAAAAAACCGCTGCCGCTAAGCGTGGGTACTAAAAACCGCTGCCCTCAAAATTATGATTCGCCCTCAAAATTTGGTCGGATCTAAAAACCGCTGCCCTCAAAATTACGTGAGTACCCTACTATACATTTCTGCCGCTAACCATTCCATAAGAAAAGAATTCCCTAGCGCTACAAAACAATTTGTTGAAAGAAAAGTCTTTGCCGCCGAAACTTTGTTAAAACTAGACACAACTGCCGCTAGGCGCGGGTACCTTGGCGCCGCTACGGTGCGTCTTTCTAAAACCATGATATGCACGAGAACCATGTTATACCATGTCGTTGTTGTGCAATTATGCCTTCGGGAAAACAACTATTCGGAAATGATTCCCAACGCTACTGATACAATTTACGTAAAAGAATTGTCCGCCGCCAAAATATTGTCCAAAAAAAATTACATGTTGAATAAGTTGTTTGCCGGGAAATAATCGTCGCCACCACTATAGCTTCAGAAAAACACAATAATCGAATGCCAATTTAGTCAACGAAAATAATAATAATAAATAAATAAATAAGTAGATAAATAAATAAAAGTACCATAAACCACAACAATCCATAAAATAAATTACATGTTGAATAAGATGTTTGCCGGTAAATAATCGTCGCCACCCCTATACCTTCATAAAAACACAATAATCTATTGTCGTTGTTGTGCAATCATGCCTTCAGAAAAAGTGCTCTTCGAAAAGGATTCCCGAGCGATACATATACAAGTTTTTGAAAAAAAAATTATTCGCCGCAGGAATTTTGTCGAAAATTAAACACCGCTGCCGCTAGGCGCGGGTACTCTGCTAGATACCACTGCCACAAGACATGGCTACTCTGCTAGATACCGTTGCCGCTACGCGCGGACACTCGGCTAGAAACCGCTGCCGTTAGAAACCGATGCCGCTAGGCACGGGTACTCGCCTAGTATATATATATATATATATATATATATATATATATATATATATATATATATATAAGTAATACCTTTAACGTTATCCGAAATAAAATACTCATAAGATCAAAATACTTGTTTTTACGTAATTAGGATGGGTTTATAAGTTTTTCTAAACTTTTCCCGAATTTACACTTTTTATCCTCCAGTTACAAAAAGTACGAGTTTAGTCCTTGGACTTTTAGAAAATGACACTTTCCACCCGAATTATATTTTATACCAAAACTTTCAGAAATGACAACTTTAACCCTTGGTAAAACTGAATTTACAAAATCAGCCTTCTAGGTTCATTTTATACGCTTTAAACCTTTGTTTTCCAAACTTGACACTTTTCACCCTAAACTTTTATTATAACTAGTTTAGGCTAATTACACATTCGGTCCTTGTGGTTTCCATGCGTGCGCATGCACGTAAAAGTTGCCCCTTATACTTTCGAAAATAGCATTAATAGTCCCTAGACTTTCATAAAACACTTATTATACGTATAAAATGACCCTTTACTTTAGAAAACTTTCCACTTTCTACCCATAAACTACTCGTTTTGCAATTCAAGTCCGAAATTCCTTTTTAACATACGAAAACTTTACAAAACTTTTACAAGCTTATTCCTAGCTTATTTTTAGAGCTTATTAGCTTATTACTAATTCATTAGGCCGGGTTGGGCTCTCGTTGGACTTAGTTTAGGCTAAATGGGCTTTCAGTTTGGGCTTCAAGCCCATTAGTGTTTACGTGAGGGATAAATGTGTACGAGGGGATCTAAGGATTTGTGATGTGTTTTTCGACATGTATTACAAGTTTTAACAAGAAATTAGTGAGTGGCTATGTGTCGAAGGTTGTTTATTTCGTGTTTCATGATATATATACTAGCGTAGAAAAGGTGCGCTTAACGTTTTAATGTGTGATATCTAAAGTGTAAACAATAAATAAAATGGAAATGGGTCGGGAATGACTTACAATCACTCTTACGAGTGGTGATGATCGATGAGATGGTGTTTCCAATCCTACCCCGTGTTCTCCTTATGAATGTTACCCGTATTCCTATATTTCCCAATATAGTTTACCCTTATGATTTCCTTCTTCTTTTCTTCGATGTTACCACAGCGAACGATTTTTGTAATGCAAAGGTATGAGAGTTTGTGTGTGTGTGTTAAATGAGAAATTTTGGTGAGTTTGCCAAGTCTTGGTGGTGTGATTTATAAAGAAAAGTTAAGCATGGCCTTCCCAATATTTAACTCTTAGCTTTCCTAATTCTAGGATTTATTAGTCACATGTTCCTTTAAATTTGGTCATGTTTGTGTGATGTTGCTAGGCGTGTGGAGGTGGCAGCCAAGATTTAGGACATGTTTTAGTTTAGTCATTTCATGAAAGACATAAGATCCATTGGTTTATGAGGTCAAATGGGTAGTCAAAGGTATAGGAGATTAAATAATGTGGTTAGGGTGGCTAAGTATGATGGTTTGTCTCCTTTGTTCACTCTCACACGACAACACAAAGAAATCAAAGGGAAGTGCTTTTGTTTTTAGTTTGGTACCCTTGGCTGGTTTGATTTCGTTTCTCGTTCGGTTACAAAAGAGAGAAACACAAAACATTTTAACATCAATCTTCTAATACATGTACATGGGCTAGGTGATGTGAACGAGGCCCAAAGCAAAAATATGGGTGGGTTGGGCTCGAGTTAGCTAGCGAGGCCCAAAGTGTTATCGGTGTGGGCTTGGTCCGGTTGCAAGGCCCATTAACGAGTTGGGTTGGGTTACGGGGTGATATAAAGTCCAATGAGTTTCGAGGCCCAATACGAATTTGAATATATTTTTATTATAATTTAATTTGAAATTTTTACAAATTTTTACGTATTCGTTACGTATTTTAGGATTATCAAGATAGTGGGGAAATTTATTTAGATCACAACGGTATCTTTTATGAACGCTCAAGCTGCGTTGATCATGCATATGCCAAATGATATGCAAATGTGATGCTTAGAAAATTTCATGACGAAATAGATCGTGTTAAATTCCTGATTAAAGCGTTAAGTACATTGAAATTTTCCGGGAGCTTACACTCGTGATGAAGCATCTAACGAACTTGATCATTATCTTGCACACACTAAAGAAGTTATGCATTTTGCTGGAAATCTTCGGTCTGAAAATCAAGATCTGATTCACACTATCTTTCAGTTAAGAGAAATGTTAGGAAAGTATGAACAAGTTCAGCCTAGCATCATTAAGAGAATTGCACCTATAACACTTAGTAAACGTAAACCTACAATGCCTACTGACAAAACACAAGTTACTAATGTGCTTCCCTCTACTGAAACAGGACTAGTTGTCTCTTTTCCAAACATCCGCACTTCACAGCCTAGGAGCAATACAAGGAAGAATAGGAAGTTGCAACCTAAGAAAAGACAAATAAAGAATGTTGAAGTAGAAGAACAACGTAGGACTTTGAATAAGACTTCAGTTGCACCCACTTTAGATATTGCGTCTGGCAAATGTAATGGAAAAAGTGTTGTAACAAATGTTGAACCTTTAAGTACTTTTGATATTAAGTCTGATGCTTCTTGTGTTATTTGTCGTAAAAGTATGCTTTCTGATTGTCATGATAAATGTGTTGCTAAGGCTATCTTGTCACGTTTACGGAATCCTAAGATTAGGAATACCTCTAGGCCCACAACTGCTTCTAAGTCTGTGCTTGGTAAACCGCCCTCTTTAGATTCTAAGAAATGATTTGATGTCCCTGTAGCTCCTGTATCACCTCCAAGGAATGTAGTACCACCTAGTGCATTCACTAAGACTAAAGCTAAGACTAGTTGGAGATGGCAGAAATGGATACATAATACACTAGGATTTAAATGGATGCCTAAAATCATTGATGTGTGTATTTCTACTATAACTGATGAGGAACCCTCTAACTCATCGGGTTCCACATCTACTTCTATTCCATCTGTGTCGTCTGTGTGTAATGCAGGTGATACAGATCATCCTTTGGATTGTTGATAGCGGGTGTTCTCGACACATGACAGGCAACCTTAAACTGTTATCAAACTTTGTTGCAAAGTTCATTGGCACTGTCAGATTCGGGAATGATCACTTCGCAACTATCATGGGCTACGGAGATTACATCAATGGCAACATCGAAATTAGCAGGGTTTATTATGTGGAAGGCCTCGGTCACAATCTCTTTTCTGTTGGTCAATTTTGTGATGGAGATTTGGAAGTCTCTTTCAGGGAGAAAACGTGTTTCATTCGTGATCTACGAGGAAATGATCTTATGTCTGGCCAACGTTCATCCAGTCTCTACACTATCTCCATGCAAGACATGATCGCTTCATCTCCCATTTATCTACTCTCAAAGGCTACATCTACAAAATCTTGGCTATGGCACCGTCGTCTCTCACATCTAAACTTTCAATCCATAACCAATCTTGCTCGACACAAACTTGTTGAAGGTCTCCCGCGATTCCGGTATTCTAAAGATCAACTATGCTCAGCTTGTGAACAAGGGAAAAACACTCGTGCTCACTTTCCTTCAAAGGTGGAACACAGCACTCAGCATGTGCTTCATCTTCTTCACATGGATTTGTGTGGCCTGATGCGCGTGCAGACGATCAACGGCAAACGCTACATCTTGGTAATTGTTGGTGATTACTCAAGATGGACTTGGGTTTATTTCCTTCGAAGTAAAGATCAGGCTCCACAGATGATCATTACCTTTCTCACGAAAATTCAAATTCAGCTTCGCAACACCGTCAGACAAATTCGAACTGACAAAGGAACTGAATTTGTGAATCAAACTCTTTGGGAATATTATGAGAAAGTGGGAATTGAGCATCAAACATCTATTACCCGCACACCAGAACAAAACGGAGTTGTTGAAAGATGAAATCGTACATTAGTGGAAGCTGCCAGAACGATGTTAATCAATGCTAAACTTCCAGATTACTTGTGGGCTGAAGTTGTCTCAACTGCATGCTACACTCAAAACCGTTCAATGATCACAAAACGCCACAACAAAACACCATTTGAGCTTCTCCAAAACCGTAAACCGAATCTCAAACACTTTCATGTATTTGGATCCCTTTGCTATCCGAATAATGATCGTGATGACTTTGGAAAGCTCAAAGCCAAAGCTGACATTGGAGTCTTTATTGGATATTGTGAGAATTCTAAAGGTTATCGGATCTGGAATCGTCGTACAAAGCAAGTTATGGAAACGATTCATGCTCATTTTGATGAACTCACTGAAATGGCTTCTGAGTATAACAACTTGGAACCCGGTCATAACCGTTTAAACTTCCCTCAAACCCCATCATTAGCTGAACTAAGCCCCCAGCTTACTCGTCAACAAATGGAAAGGCTATTTGCTCCGCTGTTCAGTGACAATATTGATGAACGTGCTCCAGGTGTATCCGTTGTTTCCGCTGCTCAACCTGATCATATTCCTATACCTGATACACCTGCTACAACAACTACTGTTGAAGAAGCACCACCAGTTGACTCTACAACAACAGTTGAACAAACTGTTTCCAACGACGCTGGTCCAGCTGATGATGTTCTAAACAATGAAGTACCCCCACCTGCAGGTTTTGATCCAAATGCGTTCTTTAAACCGTTTGCTAATGAAACTGCTGCACTTGATGTTGCGGAATCATCTACAAGCCATTTGAATCCTCAAAATCTGCACAATGTATATCAACATCAACCTTCCACTCATCGTTGGATGAAAGACCATCCTCTTGAAAATATTATTGGCAACCCCAATCAACCAGTCGTAACGAGACAACGTCTTCACACAGATGGTGAACATTGCATTTATGCACTCACTGTCTGCCAATCTGAGCCTAAAAACATTAAAGACGCAATGACAAAGGACAACTGTATTGAATCCATGCAGGAAGAACTCAACCAATTCAAACGTCTTGAAGTATGGGAACTGGTTGAAAGATCAACAAGGGTCTTCGTCATTGGTCTAAAGTGGATTTGGAAAAACAAATTGGATGCTGAAGGAAATGTAATCAGAAAAAGTCACCTCTGGTGGCTAAGGGTTATCGACAGGAAGAGGGTATTGACTTTGAAGAATCATTTGCTCTGGTTGCTCTTCTTGAGGCTGTTCGGATTTTTCTGGCATTTGCGGCTCACATGAACATCACGGTCTTTCAAATGGATGTCAAAACTGCATTTCTCAATGGACAACTGAAAGAAACGGTCTATGTAAGCCAGCCAGAAATATTCGTTGATCAAGAGTCCCCTAATCATGTCTACAAACTGAAGAAAGCTCTCTACGATCTCAAACAAGCCCCTCGGGCGTGGTACGATAAGTTATCATCCTTCCTTATTGCCAATAAGTTTACCAAAGGTTCGGTCGACCCGACTCTCTTTATATAATATCACGGGGCTCACATCCTAATCGTTCAAATTTATGTGGATGACATCATTTTTGGTTCAATACATTTAAAATACTCAAATGCTTTTGCTAAACTTAAGACAAAACATTTTGAAATGTCAATGATGGGTGAACTCACATTCTTCCTTGGAATGCAAGTTCATCAATCACCCCGTGGTATTTTCTTGAGTCAGTCCAAATATGCCCTTGAATTGTTACACAAATTTGGAATGCAAAACTGTGACACCTATGCCACACCAATGGCTCATACCAAGAAGCTAGACGCTGATTTACATGGGAAATTGGTGGATCCTACCAAATACCGTAGTATCATTGGGTCTCTCATGTATCTAACAGCTAGCAGACCTGATATTATTTTTGCCGTATATCTATGCTCCCATTATCAGTCGCGACCAACTGAAACCCACCTCTCTGA
Source organism: Chrysanthemum seticuspe (assembly GCA_019973895.1). Lineage (NCBI taxonomy): Eukaryota > Viridiplantae > Streptophyta > Magnoliopsida > Asterales > Asteraceae > Chrysanthemum > Chrysanthemum seticuspe. The sequence continues at coordinate 27,700,119 of BPTQ01000002.1, read as the reverse complement.
GGCTAAAAGAATCCTCCGATACATCAAGGGAACCATTAATTTGGGGATCTGGTATCCGAAGGATTCTGGTTTTGAACTAATAGCTTTTTCAGACGCTGACGACGCATGATGCTTAGATTCACGGAAAAGTACTTCAAGAGCTTTACAATTTCTTGGTGACAAACTGGTGTCATGGCAATCAAAGAAGCAGGATTGTACATCGCTGTCCTCAACCGAAGCAGAATATGTAGCCATGTCGGCGTGTTGTGCTCAAGTCATTTGGATGAGAACACAACTCAAAGACTATGGTTACGTATTTGACAGAATCCCGATGTACTGCGACAATCGAAGTGCTATTGCGATCTCGTGCAACTCAGTTCAACACTCAAAGTCAAAGCGCATCGATCTTCGATATCATTTCATCAAGGACCACGTGGAATAGGGTACTGTTGAATTATACTTCGTGGGTACAGAATACCAATTGGCAGATCTTCTCACCAAAGCCTTAACTCCTGCTAGGTTTAATGAGTTGGTCCACCGGATTGGTATGCGGTGTTTGACTCAAGAGGAACTGCATGAACTCTTAAAACATTCTTAAAAACCAGTCAAACACCAAAACCTCTTTTGTAAATATTTTTTCAAAAACAAAATACAAAAAATATAAAATCAGATAAAACAACAAAAATATTCTTCTATCTATATTTCTTTTAACATGGCAAGTACATTTCTTCCGTCAACACTCAAATCTTTCAAAATTCAGTATTTTTCCGATCAAGTGTTGAGGGGGAGAAAATAAACACTTAACTGTTTCAAAATAACCGTGTACTTGCATGTTACCTATTCCCGGATGTTTCTTTAAATAATGGTTGTCACATTTCTGGTTTATGACACTCCTCGGACTAAAATTTATAAACTTTCATTATTTCTTAAGTCGAGGGGGAGTGTCGTCAAAGTTATTTCCAAATATTCTTCGTTTGGTAACCAAAATGGAAGTTAAAAACTTTGGATGAAAATGAAAAAGGTGGAGGGACTAAAACTGTCAAAATCTTAAAGTTATTTTAATAAAACTACCCACCTAATTCATTTACTTCACCTCATTTATTATACACCTAACTAATCCTACGCACAAAAATCATTCTTGAAATCCGGTTACTTGATCATCAATCTGTAAGTTATCCTGTGTTTATAACAAGTTTTTAAGCAATGGTTTTGAATTTTTCATAAATCCAACGGTTAAATCTTGAGATATTATGATTTTTGTGTTCTACGCGTAAGTGTAAGAACACATAATCGTGTTTGAGTGTTTTTGGTTAAAATGGTTATGTCAAAACGTGTATTTAATCAATATGAGTCCATTTTTATCATCAATACTCGCCTAGAAATACGAATTGAATGTTTCTTGAAATTAGGGTTTATGCGTGGGTTTGGGTGTTTTCAAATGAGAGTGTTTCTGGTTAAAAAGATTGTTGTACAAGGTTGTTATCAAGTTAAATTGATCATATCTAGGCCCAGATATCACCCAGAAACACTAATGATTCATAAATTGGAAACTAGGGTTTATGTTCATACGGTTAGGGTATTTTTGGTTCACTTAGTTTTTGATGTTAAAACTTGGATAAAACAACTCTTTAGGCTTCCTAGACCTCCCAGAAAAACTTTGGTGCAATTCCTATGGCTAGATATCTTACGTGTAATTCTTGAACTTTAGGGTTTAGGACTGTTTGATGAGTTCTTTGTGCTTGATCTGATGAATAATGAATATTAATGTTAATATTGATGCTATGATGATTATTATTTCAGGTTTGCTACACATAAAAATCAGAATCAAGGTTACTAGCAAACTACGCATAAGGATCACCTTATGCGTAGAGAGTTATGCGTAAGAGTAATCTTACGCGTAGCTGCTACGCATAAGGTTCTACATATGGGACTACGTGTATCCTGTGAAGGATATGCGTAAACAGTGACCTCTACGCATAAGGTCTACTCTTACGAGTAAGCCTTACGCGTAAGGTTTTATATGCGCTTACGAGTAAGCTCTACGCATAAGGTCCCCTGTTCCTAAGCGTAATATTTCTTACGCGTAAGTCAGGATCCTACGCATAAGCTTGTGTCTACACGTATAAATCCAGTTTACGCATAAGCTACCATTTCTACGCCTAAGCCTTGATTAAACCTTCATCATGAATTGTTACGCGTGCAAACTTGTAAATAAATAAATCATAACGTCACGAAACCAATAATGTCACTAATAAGCTTAAATGTTTGATATGTTGTAAAAAATAAGTGATAACATAAACTTTAAAACTTAAAGTTAACTAACTCACGAAACTTATCACGACGTCATTGGACTATTAGACAAAAAAGTAACTTTGGACTCGTAACAATTATCGACATAGCACATTCATTAGTTAGACAATAAAACCATCTGTTGACTAACATAATGTCTTTCGATATGTTGGTTCTTTTAGCTAAATTTATTTCAGATCACGACATGGACGCTCAAATGAATGTGGATGCACCAAATGTTCTCACCATTGCTGATATCTTCCCAAATGGCTATCCAATGAATATTGGAAAGAACAACCTTCGTGTTGACTTTGAAACCCTCACCTTGTCAGAGTCCTCTTGCTTGATTGCTGTGGATATTCTGAAGAATCATCCTTATCAGAACATGCTCTCTCATTCTGCTACTATTCTAGAGATCTACATTCATCAGTTCTGGAACACAATGCAAAAGATCAAAGGACAGAATGCTGTGACTGTGACTCTCAACCACAAACAAGTCACTATCACTCCTGCAGATTTAAGAGCTGTCCTCCTCATTCCCGATATCATACCAACTGAATACTCTGATGCACCTACTGAAGAGACTGTTCTGCAATTTTTGATTGATATTGGGTATGACGAAGCTTCAGGGGTTATTAATAAGCATTCTCACGTGGACCTAAAGAACATTCCTCAGCCTTGGAGAACCCTTTATATCGTCATCACCAAATCCGTTTCTGGTCGTGACAGCGGCTATGAGCATCCCAAGCTCGTGGAACTGCAAATCTTTTGGGCTCTAATCAACATGAAACACATCGAAATTGAAGCTCTGATATGGGATGACATGATGACATTCCTCAAAAAGCTTGGCTCAAAGATTCCTTATATTAGATATACAAAACTGTTGATCCAAAGAGCACTTGGATATAACCCTGATATCCCCAAGAGAATCAATTATCCCGATAATCTTGACATGTTGTTTGAACCCACTCTAACAGTCAGATTTAAGGAGTCAACTACCAAGAAACAAGGTGTTGTGTTGCTAGACCACCTTCTCTCAGATGAACTCAAAAAGCTCAACTATTACAAAAGGTATCTGAAAGCTGTGCAAGAGAACAAAGTTGGTTTTCTAGACGAAAAATCTTCTGGCACACCTACTAGGAAAACCAGACGAGGGAGTGCAGGAAGTGTCGCAAGCACTGAGAGTCAATAGAAGTTTCCTAAGAGGAAACCCACACTAAAAAGGAAAGTTCCCTCTAAAGAAGCTATTCCTATTCTCACTCCAAAGCCTGAACCACCAAGAACGCTAGTGGACAAAAGCTCTGAGGAAACCGAATCAGACGATGTGGTCTTCTACTCTGAAACTGCAACCGATGTTACTCCATCAGTCGCTAAACCTCCCGATCCACCACCAACATTCTTCAAGACGGGAGACTGAGGATTCCATCAACTTTGATATTGAGGAACCAGAAAAGGATAAGACTGAGAAAACTCCTGCTGATGAAACGAAGACTGATGAAACGGCTAAGTCTGGAGATGAAGAAACCGCTTATAATCAATTTCTTCTAGACAGTCCCACACATTCTAAGGAGGAAACTTCTGAACCACCTAAGGACCCCGAGCCTCCTCATGTCTCTTCATCATTAGACTCATCCTCTTATTCTTCTCCACCACCATCCAAAAGATCAACCAAATCCACCTCCAAATCTGTGAAGAAACCAACAGACTCTTGGTTATCCCGGGCTAAAACAAGGATTGTTAAAGCTGTCAAGCAAGTATAGAAGAAGGATGTAACAAACAAAAAGCTGAATCAACTCCCTGACAGAACCAACTTTCTTCAAGACGGGATAAACGACTTGTTGACAGAAAGGGAACAAATCCAACAGTTTATCAAAGGAGGTTTCCAAAAGGAATTGGAAAAGACGGCAAGAGAATATACTCACAAGTTTCTTCTCGATACTGTCCCCGGTGTGACTAGAGAAGTATTCTCCAGACAACTTACTCCAAACATCGTCGCATTGGTTAAAAATATAATGGCCAAAGAATCTGACCTTTCTGAAACCGAGTTAATCGCTAAATTGGTGATGCAAATGTCAAAAAGAGCTGGAACCTTCACTTCGGATGAAGCTAAGTTTTTTGAGACTTTATTAGACTATCAACTCAGGTCTTCATGCAAAGAATCAGCAAGTCAACCAAAACGACCAAGAGATGACGATGATAAGGACAAGGATTCTGCACCTAAATGTCCAAAGAAATCTGGTGAATCTTCCTCAATGCCACCTCCACCCCGAAGGACCTCACCACCAAGACGATCTCCTCCTCGCTCTTCTACTGAAAAACCTCAGGATTCTGAGTTACCACCCCAGACTCAGAAAACCGGTGATTACTTTGAATATACGGGTGGTGACGATGAGGAAATCCCTGAGCCCCAACAACAACCCATCTCTCCTGACACAGCCAAGAAACCAGAATCCTCCTCTAGGCCAAATAAAAAGAAGAAGAAGACGCCTATGACTGACGTCTTATCATGGCTGGACGAGGATAACACTGAATTCGACTGGTTCTCGAAGCTTGTTGATTCTACACCCCCACCTGAAGGTCAAGATGCAGTAGAAGGTCGTACATTGGAGCATGCTAAGTTCTTGCAAGAAAATTTCCATGTGAAAAAGATGACGAAATCCGAGTTGAAGCGAATCAAGAATGAAGCATTTCAACTTCTCAAAGACAGCTCGGAAAGTGCTATTGAAGTTGAGTATCACCTTGATAATATAGCACGAGCTATGTCTAACAACATGGATTGGCTCAACCTCGAAGCAAACATCGACTTCACCAAACGGGACAACCCTCCATACTACACCGACTGGTCTAAACGTCTACCAACAATTGGCCAACCAGATCAGCTTAGGATTCCATTCCGATATTTCTTCAACAAAGACTTGGAATTTCTTCTTCACGGTGGCGATGGTTCAAGGAAATATGCTACATCACTAACACTTCCGTTCCCGGCAGCCATATACTCTAACTGCATAGCCATCGAGGAAAGAGCTAACCACATGTTCTCCAACAATGTGGAAGAGTATGACCGTGATGCAATGTATGGGATTCACCATTGGCCGGAACGCCGACGAATCTACTACAGAAGCTGCCAGGTTCAGAAGTCTCAACATGAAGTGTTCAGTACTAAAGCAATCGTGGCTATTAAACATGTTGATCTTTCGTCTAAATGGGACTACACTTTCCTCAAGAATATCGTGGTCAAAAGGCAAGACGAAAGGGATTATGCATTCTCTGAAGCATACTTTGAGAATTTGTCTATCAACGACATTGAAGACATGTACCTTGCCAAAGTACAGGGTCGCATGAGACAATTCTCGACTGAAGTGCAACGTGAATACATCAAGTCCTTGCTTATCTTCATCAGAAGAATAGTAATCAAAGAACGTGTAGAAGATCTCCAGCTTGCAGTTGAATCATATCAGACCCGTGTCAACTTCACTCCACCTTAGCTAGATCTTCCCGACATCAACCAGCTTCCACAATACACTCTCATCAGCCAACCATTCGGAGTAGTTTACCTAACTGAACTACAACGCAACTGCTTGATGGCGTGTAGAGATCTTCACAAGTTTGGGGATCACACACTGAAGAAGGTTAGGGACGGATTGGCTTATAGGTTGAAGGACATACATGAAGGAATTGAGTCACAAAAGCGATGGAATTCTAAGGAAAGATGGGATGTGAAGAGAATCATCACCAGGATTGATGAAAGGTTGTATCGACGGGACCAGTTCAGAACTCTAGAGAGCTTTGTAGGTGGTCGTCCCAGGATTGCTCTTGCCGGCTATCAACGCCCTGTTCGCATTCCTGGCAAGATTGATGGACTTCCTGGTACCCCTTGAACTGCTTCTATTTCATAATATTTTGGATGTGTGATTTAATTATGTCAATGGTTTGTGCACATATAACAGTGTACAACCCGTTCTTGTAATGAAAGACCCTGTGGTACGCTTCAGTGCCTCAATCCTTATAAAAGGAGCGAAAGCTTCTTATTTTTGAGTAAAACTTATTAAACCTTTCATTTTTCAAAGGTTTTGCTCAAAAGAACAAGTACTTCCCCTCATGATTTTCAAAACCTCAACAGTTTATATCACTTGTTGAGGGGGAGTATTTGAATCTAAACTTTGTTCAAAAATTATTCACAGTGGTCATCTTCCCATAAAACTCAAAATGGTCATATTTATTCTCAACATTTCTTCAAAAATAACATTGATATGCCATTTTTGAGGGGGAGAAAAATTATGTGATAAGAAATATGTTGTGAATTGCTATTGAATTCTCATGTGAAAAGACTTCAACTCATGAATTGACGAAATCTAAACAGTCATACATCGAAAAGATTTGCCTACCAAGACTTATCCAAGTAGATTGTACCTTTCGAGAAACTCCTGATAGACATGAACTTTGACGGGTTTGACAACCTTTCGGGGTTGTCCACATCTTCAAGGTAGTTATTAGAGCTAGTTGTCACCTAAAAGCTGACAATGTATCTCTTTAACTATGCAACGTAATCGTGTCTCGCAAGGAATTGTCTATCTTGAGTCGATCAATTCAATTAAGTGCGCGCTCTTCTCTCACCATGCAAATTTCAGTCAAAACTCTTAAGCATGTGTGGAGGGGGAGTATTTATGCAAAAGATCAAACTCTTACAGTGGTACAAAATGTTTTTCATTCACAAACACTTTAAGAGATTTTCATGTAAATGGTTTTTATGGCAATGGAGTTATAAGGTGATTAAGGTTAGGAATAACCGTCCTATGATCCGCCAGAGCCGGAGGGATCTACCCAAGGACACTACCAATAGTTAGAATTAGAAGTCCTTAGGTATGATTATTAAAAAAAGGAGAAAATGAGAATCGGAGAAAGAAGGAGTTGAAGAATTAAAAAGAAAAGCAAAGAAAAGGGTGAAAAGAAATAGCCCTCCAGATTATTCAACTTAGGGCAGACACCGAGTTCAATTCATATGCTATTGGTTGTCACTTGATGACGCCGGTGTTGAAGATTAAAAGTCGTCATGGACCCAGTGACGCATGCACTAAACCTTCTTAGCCACTCAAGTTTCTCTCAAAAGAAGCTTGTTTATTTCTCACAGGGAACCCTACGTAAACTATCGGCTCTCTCTTAGAAATTGCTGGTATTGAAGAAGGAGACCCTCTCCCTAGTCTCCGCTCAGGAAAACCAAAACGCACTATTGAGTCTAGAGCCACGAGATTCATCAAAAGATCTCTTAGGTACACTTGACATTTCATCACTTGTTGTTCAACAATAAGAACAACAGTGGTACGTTATCGAGTCCTTCACAGATCTTAGCAATCTGTCGAGAACATTTATGAGAGGTTCAATTGTGATCTTCAGTGATTGAATGGAAACTCCTGCCAGGGTCAACATCAAACAGCCCTGACAGCAGGTCGCTTCGGTAACTCCCCGTGGATTACGCTTAGTGGTCTCAAACGGTCTACAGTCGTGAGGTGATGCTTCGGTGTACCTCAGCGACTCATCTGAATCGTAGGTGTACTTCGGTACATCGTGTTATCTCACTTATGGGACTCTGGTTCAGGAACGGCCTTTGTGAGAATTAGAGTTGTGTTTTCACACTATGCTGTCACTCTCGAAGTTCAAACTTGTAAGTGCCGGAATTCGCTTATTACTAACTTTTCTTATGTTTACTTCTTATGGAAGCTCTGGAGCGGACTGATCGTGCAGATTCTCTACATGCTCATACCAACAATATCACTTATGGAAGTTCTCTCATATTCAAAGGCATCACAAAGTCAGAATGATTCTTCGTCAACAAAGAATCTATAAAGTTTAAAGACTTAAAGAACTTCATCAGTACTAATATCCAATGTCAAAGAGTGTGAGAGCATGTTGGAGAAAGACGTAGAGACACTGGAGCAATGAAGCAGACTGGACCAACGTCAAAGAAAATGAAGACGTCAAAGCAAAATACTTCAAAGGAAACAATTTCTCTACACTGGGGAGATTGTTCGAATCAAGGCAATTCTTCTCACAAGAAAGAAGAATGTCAGAAGACGTCAAATCTACTATTACATCTGCACCTTCACCGTTTACATTCATTCATCACCAACACTTAGGGGGACATTGTTGGAATCACTCCTAAACCTAATTCAAGTGTTAGTGATTCATATGTAATACTTAGCTTAATATGGCCTTTATGTTAGTAATTAGCCTTAGGCTTATGTAGAAGGCCCATAATCCTAGGCATAGTCCAATAAGGAAAAGGAAGGGACTAGGAGTGTTGCCCTAGCTCCCTCTCCTATAAATACTTTGTAATAACCCTCACTTGAGGGTTGGTTGTTAAATTTATTCTCTCATTCATACCTTATGCCTAACCATTCAATATTTACGTGTGTGTGTGTTTGGATATTGTTCAACCGATCTCTTTTCCATCTTATTTCTACATATTGATGCTTGTGTTACATATATGGTGACCTAACACTACCTTAGGGCAGAAACCGGGTTCAATACATATGCTACTGGTGGTTACTTAGGTAACTTCGGTATTGAAGACAAGACGTCATGGACCCAGTGACGCACTGCACTAAACTTCCCAAACTACTCAAGTTCCTCTTAAAAGGGCTTGTTTCATTCTCACAGGGAACCGACAATATCTATCGACTTTCTCTTAGAGATTGTTGATATTGAAGAAGGAGACCCTCTCCCTAGTCTCCGGCATAGGAAACCAAATGTGCACAATTGAGTCTAGAGCCAAGAGATCATCTACAACATCTCATTAGGACACTAAATTAATGAAGACTTGTTGTTTCACACAATGTGGAAAGTAAGAATATATATTAAGAGTACTACGCATTATCCTTGTGGTATTGCCAGAACATCCGAGTGATATGTTAAATATTCACGATGAAGATGGAAAGCCTTCTAGAGCCAACATCAAACAAGCTCTTGGTAGGTGGCATGCGAGATCTTTTCTAAAGATCAAACTTGTGACAACTGGATAGAAACGATGGGGCGATTCACTCGTGAATCAACCTTGGTCCAGGAAATGAATTGACGAATACTTTTGGAAAAACCGTTCGATGTGCAAATCTTCTTTTCTCTAGCGCATCGAATGTGTATTCATTTTCAAACACAAAAATTATCTCCGATTGAAAAATACTTTTGGAAAAACCGTTCGATGTGTAAATCTCTTCTTTTCTCTAGCACATCGAATGTGTAATTTTTTCAAATACAAAAAGTATTTATGATTGAAAATTGATCTTTCTCATAAAACCTTCGTCGTATTGTAAAACTCTTTCTTCTATGCAATACGCGATTGTGTTTTCAAATCAATTTTTCATCAGTCAGTGAATCTCAATTTGCTGGTTCACTCACTCCGTGTTGTCTTCTTTGAGACGTTCCTGTTTGAGAATGGCTAGAACAGCTGCAAAACCCTGTCAAGGAAATTCTTCGGAATTATACCTGATCAAAGGCAGTACTTGTACTGATGAACGGGGAACCGTGGGCCGTGTACCTCAATTCAACGAAAGTGATCAAAGACACTTTCATGTGTTTTATTGCTAACTATTGTTTGCAGGTACATTTGGACGGTTGCAGCTGATCATAATTGAGGAGTCAATCCAAAGCCGCATGCTCACAGCATCCACACTTAATTGAAGAAATCATGACTGGTGCATATCTACATAACCTGGTTCTGATATTTTTATACTATGCTTCTGCTATGCTGCTGCAAATATCATGAACCAGTAAAGCTTCCGCTACTCTGATGGAAAGATGTCATGATCCAAAAAGTGTGAGCATGTCGGTCCGAAAGTCACAACTTCACATGATGGAAACACAATAAAGGGTGATCCAGAGATTTACTATGGCTGATGATCTCAAAGAAAGCTCGAAGATCATCAAAGATGTGGATCAGTTCAAAGACCTCCACTGAAAGTACAAATCAAGCGGACTTTGAAGAATCGCTACAAAAGCACAAAGATTGCGGAATTGAAGAATTGAAGTCTACGAGCTCAAGAACAAAGACAAAAAAAGAATGCTAGGATGCAAAATGTATATCATGGGGTGACCTCCCTTAGGGGGAGATTGTTAGGAATTGGAAATTCCATGTTAAAGTGTCGGTCACCCCAATTATAGTCTAGCATATGTTAGCTCGTAGACTTGTAGTTATTTATGTTATTTAGTAGTTAATTAGTCAGTTTGTAGCGTAGTATTGTTTAGTGTAACTCCGTGGAGGAAGGACGGGTCTTTACCCACTGTATACCTGATCCACAGGCCGTTAGGAGGTCGTTTAGTTTGTAACATATAAATACCCTCTACCTTCCAAGGTAGAGGGTTGGGAGTTCTAATCTAACCTTTTACACTTTTTTTTATCTCTCTAGAATTCCCTCTCAACTCTCTTCATCTCTCTAACTATGGCATTCATATACTATCATCATCCTAGACCACCCGAATCATCTAAACAACATAATATTCACGATCCTACAGAAATTAAATCACAACGCAAGAGGAGATAAATTTATACAACAAAAGTTACATTTATATATAGTTAATCCATTATATCGGAGTTACAAAATCGAAACCCGTGACATGTTTCTTCAAAATTTACTGACAAAACTATCAGTCAGTAATTACATTGTTCACTAACTATTATGTAATCTACTAAGTCTTTCAAGAGTCAGGAGATAGATGCGGCTCTGGCTGATCATTATTCCCGTGAGCAGCCAACACATCAATGGCGTCATTAAGGCAAAACTCCCTAGAGCCCCTCAGTTCTTGATACATGGCCCGCATTTATGCTCGTACGTTATAGATATCGATCTCGAGCCTATAACGATCGTTTTGAGCAATTTCTAACTTTGTTTCCGCTGAAGCTACGCGGTGTTTCAACTCTTTAATTAGCTCACCGTCTTCATTTTGTGCTTTATCCATACGGGTGACTTTGTTCTGGACCACTAGAAAACCTGTTATAGGATCCAAGACAATGTCTTCCACAAGTGTAAGGCCATCTCGGATATCACTCGTATCCAGTATTGTCAGATCAGTTCGTTTTCGAGCATTAACGGTTTCAACTCTTGTTAGGAATTAGAAATTCCAGGTATTAAAGAGTCGGTCACCTCAAGTATATGTAATCGTTAAAAAGCTCGTAGTCATAGTTAGTTTAAGTTAAGTAGTATTTAGTTAAGTAACACCATGGAGGACGGACGGGTCTTTACCCACTGTATGCCTGATCCACAGCCCGTTGTGTGGCGTTTTATGTAAGACTATAAATACTCTCTACCTCCCAAGGTAGAGAGTTGGAGCTCATAATAATAACTTTCACTTTCTCTCACTAAGTTCCCTAAACCTCTAACTTTCTCTCTCTAAAAACTCTCTTGTACGCCTACTTGTATTAATGGTTTGATGTGTATGTGAAATCCAATATCCTACAATTGGTATCAAGAGCCATGGTTAGATCATATCGTGCACATCTTTGGATTTCTAGTGGTTTTTAGGTGTTTTTTTGAGTTTGAAAAAGTTTAGTGGTTTGTGCATCATTTGGTTGATTTCTTGTGTTAAAGCTTGGATTTTGTTAGTACTTTTATGTTTAGAATCATAACAAGTGTTTAGGTTTTCATTTGGTAAGCTTGAATCATCTTGGTTGGGTGGTTTTTGGATTGAAAAGTGATGTTTATGTGGTTTTTCTTGCTAGCGACTTGATATACGGATCTCTTTCTTCGTAGCGACTTGCTTCACAATTTTGTAGCGAGTTACAGTTTTGGAGCTAGCGACTTAGACCTAGCGATTAACAGTATAAGTAGTGGACTCTCCACTACGGGTAGTGACTTGGTCTGTAGCGAGTTGCTCTTTAGCGACTTGAGTAGCGAATTGCTGCCAAAATTTTGCTAGCGACTTGAGGCTTAGCGAGTTACTACTTAGCGACTTGCATTTGTCTAGCGACTTGGGACTTTAGCGACTTGGGGTGTAGCGAATTAGGTGTTAGCGACTTGGTGCATTATCTTCTAGCGACTTGGGTGATTGTTTACGGTTTTCTCTTGATTTAGTAAAATCCCGTGAAAGAATCTATTTCCCGGTTTAATCATAGAGCTATAAAATCCCGTATAATCTGTTAACATGTCTACCAACGTTCCTACTATCATATCCACTGTTGCAGAGGATGTTCAAGCTGCTGGATCAGACACTCGTCCACCCATGCTTGACAGAACTGACTATGACTCTTGGGCTCAACGAATCAGATTGTACTGTCTTGGAAAGGAAAATGGTGTCAACATTCTCAAATCCATTGATGAAGGACCGTATCGAGTTGAGACGACTAGAGATGTACTTGATACTGCTGAAGATGGAACTCTGATTTACGGAATGGACAGACCAAAGATGTATGATGAGCTTGATGATAAGGAGAAAAAGAGATTTGATGCTGATATCAGGGCTTCTAACATTGTTCTTCAAGGTCTTCCTAAAGACATCTACAAGCTGATCAATCACAACACCGAAGCAAAGGCAGTATGGGATAATGTCAAGATGCTTCTCTCAGGTTCATAATTAACTATGGAAGACAGAGAATCACAACTCTATGAAGAATTTGAACACTTCAAGATGAAACCAGATGAGAGTGTCTATGAGTACTATGTGAGATTTCATAAGTTGGTGAATGACATGAGGAACATCAGAATGACTATGCCTAACATTTAGCTGAACTCAAAATTTGTGAACAACATGAATCCCGAATGGCACAAGTTTGTCACCTCTGTGAAGCTCACTAAAGGATTGAAGAATACAAACTATGAGCAACTCTATGCCTTCCTCCTTCAGAATGAGAGACATGCTATGTTCGAAAAAATGGTTCTTAATCAGTTCAAAACCAACCAGGGAGAGACAAGCTCGTCTAATGACTCAACTGCCTTCTACTCAAACATCGGAATCACAACCAAAGCCTCACAAGTCATACCCATGGGAAATGGTAATCACAAACTAATTCCTGATCCTATGTTCAAACAAGCTGATGCTGATGCACACGTGGGTAACTTCATTAATCAACTAGCTCTTCTGATTAGTCAAAACATGAATTCTCTCCCACAAATCAATAACAACCTCAGAACAGCATCTAACCCACACAATCAAGCTACTGTTAAAGATGGGAGGTTCGTGGTGCAACCAGTTCAGGAAAGACAGTATGATCAGGGAAGAGGTGGAGCTGGTAGAGGTTATGTTGGTAATCAGAATCGAGGAAGAAATGGTAATCAAGCTCAAGCTAAGCCGATCAAATGTTATAACTGTGGTGGTGAGGGACACATTGCAAGGAACTGCACATCTCCAAAGCGTCCACAGAATGCTGATTACTTCAGAGATAAGATGCTGCTTGTACAAGCTCAGGATAATGGTGCTGCTTTGGATGAAGAGGAATTGTTGTTTCTAGCTGAGGGCAATGCCAAGACCTATGATGCAGATGTGGATGAGCAGCCTATTCAGGAGATAGGTCACAATCATCAGAATGCCTTTCAAGTCGCTGATTGTGATGCATACGACTCTGATGTGGATGATGGACCTACTGCACACACAATCTTTATGGCTAGCATTTCTCCAATGGTTTCTCCCAAGGTCTCCTCTTCACCACAAGCTGGCCCATCCAAAGACAAACTCGTCTCAGAGGTACTAAAACTATACGATGATGCTTATGTGCAAAAGATGCATGGCAAAGTACTATCAACTGAAACTATTGAATCAAATATTGAAAATATGGGTAATATCAATGTTGTCCCATATGATCAATATGTGAAACAAAGTGAAAGTGAAGTTGTACCAAGTGATGCATCTCCTGCAGTCAACAATGACTATATTTTTTATGAATACACTGCCTGTGCCCCTGATGAGTCTGTAATTTCTGAACTAAATGCCTATAAAGAACGTGTTGCTATTTATGAACAACGTGAAAAATTTGAGTTGACCACTCGTGAGCAGGAAATGGATGACCAAGTGCGTACAATCATTAGAAAAAGTAATTTTCGAGAAGAAGTATTAAAACAAGAGTTAAATTCCTTGCAAGAAAAGCTTTCTAAAACTGCTAAGCAAAAACAAGAACTTCAAGAAAATGTGAAAATGCTTAAGAAAGAATTTAATGCAAAGGAATCAAAACTCTTGAAAGATTTTTCTAATCTGAAAACTTTGAAAAACAAACTTGAAAACAAGTTGTACATACAAGGGAACACCATTCAGACTGCTCACATGATCACTAAGCATAGGGTCTTAAGCGATAAGCATAGCATTCCCCTTGTTAAGGAACCAAATCCAGAGGTCATTAAAAGGGCTAGAAATGCTCATAAGGTTCTTTATGATGGCAATGAAATCCTTAAACCTAGACAGAAACCTAGTTGCATTGAGTGCACTGAGGAAGATAAGAAATCAGATGAAGTCACTAAGGAAAAGATGAACAAGAAATTAGATGATCCTAAATGTAGAGAGAAGAAAATAAAGATCACACCCCATGATTACAAGAAGGAAAACTGGATTTCCTTGAACATGTTTAAGCCTCAGACATTGTTGACTCCCGAACAAGTTTTCTGGAAAATGGATTTAGATAAGCAGAAAGCTGAAAATATTGTTGAAACAAACCCTCCCCTTTGGAAAATGCCTAGAGCGACTGTGTATCCGCCTAATACACCAATGCATCTTGTTCTTAGAACAATTGCCACTAAAAGCAAGACCTTAATTAGCTAATATGTTATATTTCAACTATTTGTTGATTTTGAGAAAACTTGCAAGAAAAGGATCACACCCACTGGTATAACGGAAGGAGAAAGGGGTTTTGAGCAAATGAAAGAATGTTATTTAACTGAGGTCATGCCTTTCTTTAAACTTCTAAAAGATCACTTTGAGAGTCTTAAAAAGGGGATAAACACTGATATTAAGGGAATGGAAAAGGAATTTGATGCAATGATAGTTGAAGTTAGTAACTATGAGCGAGCACTAAAATATAATGAGATTGAGAGGAAGAACTTGCATACACTAAATGAGAACCTGATTTCTGAATGTATTGCTCAAGATGTGTTTTTCACTGCTACAAATTGTTCCATTAATGCTTCCAAATTTCATGAATTATCGGTTGCCCTGAAAGTCTCCCATGATCGTGTCATTGAGCTTGAAAAAACTAATTCTGAACTAAACGAGAAAATTGAAATGGATGATCATGACAATTTGGTTAAACATTTTTCTAAACTAGAAGTTGAGCATTTTAATTTACAACTAAAATATCAACATCTTAAAGAAAATTTCAAAACTTCAAATATCAAGACATCCTCAGATGCTCCAGAGTTTGATGCAGTTTTTCAAATTAACAAACGTGATGAACAGATTCAAGCTCAGTGCAACACGATCAGAAAGTTGAAAGCCCAAATCTCTCAATTAAAGGGTCAATCGAACAATATGACAGGCTCCCAAATGCCTCCTCCTTTAGATTCTCAGAATTCCCAAACGTTTCATCTTCAAAACCTAGTAAATGCATTACAAAAGGAAAACGAAAGTTTTCTAGAAGAAAATAAAAAGGTTAAACGTCATTTCAATGAGTTATTTGAATCAATAAAGGTCACTCGTAACAAAAATAATGAACAAATTGCTTCATTGCAAAAGGAAATTGAGAATCTGAAGAGTCAGGTAAAAGGGAAAATGCCAATGACCAATGGGGAGAATGGTGTATCAAAGGTTCACTCTTGTAATAAATATGCTTTGTCTGTGAAATATGTCCCTCCTCATCTCAGGAACAACAAACTTGCTGTTCAAACATACTTCTCATCCCTTAAGGATTGCCTAGAATGTCAGCGTGAGATTGTTGAAGAGGATAAGTTAGAGAAACCTCATGATAATGCAATTGGACATGCATGTCTATATGCCAAACGATCTCAAGAAATCCTAGAATGCTTGATCACAATATGCCCAAAGTCCTTAGGTGAGAGAGTTAATCCTTTGATTCCATGTTCGATGCCTATTGCCAAGTATGATACTCATTCGATGCCCAATGTCTTGAATGTGAACCTTAGTGTGCCTTTAAGTAGTTCAGATTTCAGATCTGTCAATGCTATGAAAGAGAACTCAAGTGTGCCTTCTAGGAATCCCAGCACTTCTACTTTTAAGAAAGTGGACCTTAGTGTGCCTGCATGTAGTTCAGATCCCAGCACATCTAAACAGGTGATGCAAAGAGTTGTAAAACCCACTAATGTTCCCATTCCCTCTACAAGAGTAATTAGTGACATTAAAGGGAGCAGGTCAAAGTCTCAAGACAATACAAGGAATGATAGGACCTCGCAAGCTAAGAATGTGCACTGGAAAAGAGTAGAAGAACAATCTAGGAACTTTAAGCTTGAATCGAATAAAACGAATCGTGTTGATTCTGGTATTAGCCATAGGCGTACTGTAATTAATTCAAATTCTGATACTATTTGCAAACCTTGTACTGATGTCTGCTTGAATTCTGTTTCTAATCATGAATGTGGTGTTAATGTTTTGCCTAATGATGTTAATTGTCCAGTTAATGCTGTTAATACTAAAAAGGCAAAAAGGCAAATACGAAAGAAAGTTAGAAAACAGTGGAAACCCACAGGAAGAACATTTAGTAAGATAGGCTATTATTGGATACATGTTGGTCATAAGAATAATCAGACAAGGCCCACTAGAAAATGGATGCCTACTGGTAGAACTATTCCCTTAAGAAGTGAGCACACTGTGAACAGGGCTAATACAGACACTAGTACTGCATCAATTCACAATGATTCCAGTGCCTTAATTTCTGATATGAATGCTTCTTTTTCTGATGTGGGTGTTCCAACCATTGTTACTAACCAAATGGAAACCATTCTTGCATGGGGATCCCAATTATCCAGTTATCCACTCTTGTCTGTGTTCAACTGTAGATCGTTCAAATCGTTCTGTGGTACCTGGACTCAGGCTGTTCCAAGCATATGACTGGCGACCGGTCACGGCTCATGAACTTCGTGAGCAAATTCATCGGGACAGTTAGATTCGGGAATGATCATTTCGGTGCTATTATGGGTTATGGAGACTATGTTGTTGGCAAAAGTGTTATCTCCAGGGTTTACTATGTAGAAGGTCTTGGTCACAACTTGTTCTCTGTTGGTCAATTCTGCGATTCTGATCTAGAAGTAGCCTTCAGAAAACATACCTTCTTCGTTAGAGAACTTGATGGTAAGGAACTTTTAAGAGGTTCATGTGGTTCAAATCTATACACCATATCTATCGAAGATATGATGAAGTCTTCTCCAATTTGCTTACTGTCAAAGGCCTCTAAAACAAAGTCATGGTTATGGCATCGTCGTCTCAATCACTTGAACTTTGGTACCATCAATGATCTCTCTAGAAAGGACTTAGTTGTAGGTTTACCTAGACTCAAGTATGAAAAGGATCATCTTTGTTCAGCATGTCAATTGGGAAAAAGCAAGAATTATGCCCATAAACCCAAACCTACTAACTCTGTCACAGAAGTTCTTCATATGATTCATATGGATTTGTGTGGACCAATGAGGGTGCAGAATATATTTGGGAAGAAATATGTGTTAGTTGTGGTTGATGATTACTCTAGATTCACCTGGGTCAAGTTCTTAAGGACAAAGGATGAAACTCCTGATATCATCATCAAACTCATCAAACAGCTGTAGGTTCGGCTTAACAAAACAGTCAGAATAATAAGAACAGACAATGGAACTGAGTTTGTCAACAAACAACTCAGTGAATTTTATAAAAGCGTTGGAATCAGCCATCAAAGAAGTGTTCCACGAACTCCTCAACAAAACGGTGTAGTTGAAAGACGAAATTGAACTCTTTTAGAAGCCGCTAGAACAATGCTGATTTACTCAAAGGTTCCAATGTTTCTCTGGGCAGAAGATATTGCCACTGCATGCTACACACAAAATTGTTCCCTGATTCACACTGTTCATGGAACAACTCCATATGAACTTGTCCACAACAGAAAACCCAATCTCTCTTTCCTTCGTGTGTTTGGTGCATTGTGTTATCCAACTAATGAGGGACAAGACTTAGGCAAACTTAGAGCTAAAGCAGACATTGGAGTATTTGTAGGGTATGCTCCAAACAAAAAGGGATACCGAATCTACAACAAAAGAACCCGAAATATCATGGAAACAATTCACGTTACGTTTGATGAGCTGACCGGTCAAATGGCTCCTGGACAATTCAGTTCTGGACCCACACTTCAAAACAGTCCCATTGGTTCATCCCTTGTTCCAAACTCTTCTCAAGAAACTCCATATGTACCTCCATCTGAAGATGATTTAAAGAAATTGTTTGATCCTATGTTTGATGAACTTTATGATCCAAGTACTAATGAGGTGTCGATTCCTACAACAGAGGCTGCTCATATTCCTGTGAATGAAGGCAATCCCTCAGTCTCAATATCTTTAAGTCAAGAAGCGCCTGCTGCTGATCCTTCAGTCTCATCAACAAATCATCATTCTTCAAATGTACATCATGGAAATGTTTCTGGCATCAATGATGAAGTTAATCCCTTTGCTACTCCTGAAGATGCTCCATTTGAAAACATAGTTGCTTCTGAATCATCATCAGAACCATCTTCTTCAGGAGACATCGACTCTGCTACTTCAGTTCCTCAACTACTGCCACATGAACACCTTAGAAAATGGACTCACGATCATCCACTAGATAACATCATTGGAAATCCCTCTCGTCCTGTTTCAACACAGAAACAACTTGCAACCGATGCCTTATGGTGCTTCTTCAACTCCGTACTATCTAAGATCGAACCAAAAGATGTTAAAACCACCATGAATGAAGATAGCTGGTTCAATGCCATGCAAGATGAAATTCATAAGTTTAATCGACTTGATGTATGGGAGTTAGTACCTGCTCCAGACTGTGCTATGATTATTGCTCTTAAATGGATCTTCAAAGTGAAACTTGATGAGCATGGTGATGTGTTGAAGAACAAGGCTCGATTAGTTGCTAAAGGATATCGTCAAGAGGAGGGTATTGACTTTGAAGAATCTTTTGCTCTAGTTGCTCGAATCGAGGCAATCAGAATCTTTCTGGCTAATGCTGCTAGTAAGAACATGGTAGTCTATCAGATTGATGTGAAGACGGTATTTCTGAACGGAGATCTTAAAGAAGTCGTCTACGTCAGCCAACCCGAAGGATTTGTGAATCAAGAGCATCCTACTCACGTTTATCGTTTGAAAAAGGCTCTTTACGGTTTAAAGCAAGCTCCAAGGGCATCGTATGATACACTGTCGAAGTTTCTTCTATCTACCGGATTTAGCAAAGGAGAAGTTGATCCTACATTGTTCACCAGGAAGTCAGGGTGTCAAGATACTCGTCGAAGTACATCTGGAGGTGCTCAGTTTTTGGGTGATAAGCTTGTGAGCTGGTCTTCAAAGAAGCAAATGAGTACTTCTATTTCCTCTACAGAGGCTGAATACATAGCCATGTCATCCTGTTGTGCTCAAATCTTATGGATGAGATCTCAATTATCTGACTATGGCTTTGAATTCAACAAAATCCCTCTGTACTGTGATAATAAAAGTGCTATTGCTCTCTCATGCAACAATGTTCAACACTCAAGATCAAAGCATATCGACATTCGACATCATTTCATCAGGGAACAAGTGGAAAAAGGTGTAGTGGAACTCTATTTTGTGAGGACTGAATACCAGTTAGCAGACATCTTCACCAAAGCTCTTCCAAGAGAACGCTTTGAGTTTATTCTTCCACGACTGGGCATGAAAAGCCTTCAACCAGAAACACTCAAACGTCTTCAGGAGGAAGACGAGGAGTAAAGGTCTATCTTCATCTATCTCCTGTATATATCTATTCGAAAATCAAATAGAAAAATATAAAACTTTCAAAATCCATAAAAATTTGAAAAATTCGAAAAATCTTCAAAAAATATTGTCATTTTGTCTTGTTTCTCTCGATTCGATAATATCTACGGTCTTGATGTTGTCATTCAAAGAATGACACGGGACTTTAGATGTTGTTCGAATTTTTTTTAAAAAAAATAAAAAATAATAAATAAATAAAAAAAAATTTCAAAAAATCAAAAAATATTTTTGGGAGAAAGAGAAAGATATGGCTTACTGTCATTTCAGGCAGTAACCCGCTTCTCAAAGAAAGAACAGAGCCATTCTTTATCATGTTTTCAAAATTCAATGCTCTGATTCTACAAACATTTATCTGCTGAAAACTAACTGCTTTGAAAAATAACTCGGTCTCTATTTTTGATAATCATCAGGACTTATTTGTCAAAATCTCTATCTCTCAATCAACAACCTATGCCATTGATTGAGGGGGAGAATGATTTCAATTAAATTAAAAAGTTATTTGGCATTAAATTGTTTTCAAAAGATGTACATGCATGTTTTATCAATGGAGTTTTAAAGTCTAAAAATCCGATCCTTATCAGTTAAAACGCTTTCATAATCAAGTCACAATTCCCCTTAAAATCTTTCAGAATCAATTTAAATCAATAAGAGATCACAAATCTCAAATGATTTGATAATTGTGATTGGGGGAGAATGTGTGATTTAAATTGGATTTAAACTGATAATTCGGTATATGGTTTTAAAAGGATGTACATGCTATCCTTCCCACATGTGACAAACGATTTCAAATTTTCCATGCACATGTTGAGGGGGAGCATCTATCTTAAACCTATGATTTGAAACGTGATCATTTATCTCAATGTGCAGGTTCCCTCTAATATGTGCAAAACTCTTTTCAAACCTCGAGGCACATATTGAGGGGGAGCAAACTTATGGAAACCTCATCCTTCCCGGAAATGCTTTATCTACTTGATTTGATCAAGGAAGTGATGGTGATATTTTTTAGAAAATGGTAATCAAAGAAGTAATTTATTCCTTTTGCCTCCGTGTGCAAAACGATTTCAAACAATTCATGCACATGTTGAGGGGGAGCACTTATTCTAAAAATATCAAAAACAATTCAGGTACAAAATGTTTTGATAATATATCAAAAGTATCTGGATTGATTTTCAAATGGTTTTCAATTGGTTCCAATGGCAGATGAACAATACCAAATAGACCGACCAACTTTACTTTATGTACGGTGATATAAGGATGATAAGGTTAGGTATTGGTTCCCATGATCCGCCAGAACCGGAGGGATCTACCCAGGGACAACCCACTAGTTAGTGTAGAAGTCCTTAGGTATGATGATAAAAGGAGAAAAGTGGGATATGGGAAGAGTGCGGACTGAGGCAGAGCAAGTACTGGAACATACCCAACAAGGTTCTTGCTATGAAGTCTCAGTAAGCACTGAAGGGGTTGAAGAATTAAAAAGAATTGAATGAGAAAAGGGTGAAAACAAATAGCCCTCCATTTATTCAACCTTAGGGCAGAAACCGGGTTCAATTCATATGCTACTGATGGTAACATCGGTATTGAAGACAAGACGTCATGGACCCAGTGACGCACTGCACTTCAACTTTCCAAACCACTCAAGTTCCTCATAAAAGGACTTGTTTCATTCTCACGGGGAACTGACATTATCTATTGACTTTCTCTTAGAGATTGTTGATATTGAAGAAGGAGACCCTCTCCCTAGTCTCCGGTACAGGATCCAAATATGCACAAATTGAGTCTAGAGCCACGAGATCATCAATAAATCTCATTAGGACACTTTCAATAAAGACTATCTATTTCACTCAATGTGGAAAGAGAGATTATATCTTGAGTCCTACGCATTATCCTTGTGGTTTTGCCTGAACATCCGAGTGATATGTGAACATATTCACAGTGAAGATGGAAAACCTTCTGGAGCCAACATCACACAAGCTCCTGGTAGGTGGCATGTGAGATCTATTATATAGATCAACCATGTGACAACTGAACAGAAACAATGGGGCGATTCAATCTCTTGAATCAATCCTGGTTCAGGTTATGGATTGACGGATACCTTTGAAAAACCGGTCTTTGTGCTTAACAACTCTTTTCTTTAGCACATCGACCATGTACTCATTTTTCAAACCAAAAGGTGTTTTTATGATTGATAATTGATTTTCAATAAAACCTTCGTTGTATTGCAAAAACAATTTCTATTGAGCAATACACGATTGTTTTTCAAATCTCTTTTCACCAATCAGTGGACTTAAAATTCGCTGGTTCACTCACTCCGTGTTGTCTTCTTTGAGATGTTCCGGTTTGAGAACAGCTAGAGCAGCTGCGAAACCCTGTCAAGGAAATTCTTCGGAATTATACCTGATCACAGGCAGTACATGTACTGATTAACGGGGAACCGTGGGCCGTGTACCTCAATTCAACGAAAGTGATCAAAGACACTTTCGTGCGATTTATTTCTAACTGTTGTATGCAGGTACACCCGACGTTTGCAGTTGATCAGAATGAAGCGGTCAATCCATAGCCGCATGCTCACTTAACACATTCATCTCAAAAGAAATCATGATTAGTGCATCAATGACTCTGATATTTTCACTCCATGCTTCTGCTACGCTGCTGCCAATATCATGAATCAACTAAAGCTTCCGCTACTCTGATGAGAAGATATCATGATCCAGAATGTGAGTATGTCGGTCCGAATGTCACAACATCACATAGAACCAACACCACAATGAATGTCACAGAGATTTTCAGTAGCTGATGATCTTAAAAGGTGGCTCAACTTTATTATCACGTGGATCTGTAAAAGACCTCCTCCTAGAGTAACCAAACATGCAATGAGAATTATCAATGACTACGAGCTTCGGAGCAAAGTACTACATCAAGAATGCAAGAACAATTGTTAATGTCATATCTGTTTGTATTCAATGTAATTTTAGTATATGTTTGAGGTGACCTCCCTTAGGGGGAGATTGTTAGGAATTAGAAATTCCAGGTATTAAAGAGTCGGTCACCTCAAGTATATGTAATCTTTAGAAAGCTCGTAGTCATAGTTAGCTTAAGTTAAGTAGTATTTAGTTAAGTAACACCGTGGAGGACGGACGGGTCTTTACCCACTGTATGCCTGATCCACAGCCCGTTGTGTGGCGTTTTATGTAAGACTATAAATACTCTCTACCTCCCAAGGTAGAGAGTTGGAGCTCATAATAATAACTTTCACCTTCTCTCACTAAGTTCCCTAAACCTCTAACTTTCTCACTCTAAAAACTCTCTTGTACGCCTACTTGTATTAATGGTTTGATGTGTATGTGAATTCCAATATCCTACAACTCTTATTGAAGAGATTTCCATTTCACGACGATGCATTGCCCTTGTCAGAAAGTGGAAATGATTTTGAAGCGCAGTGACATCTTGTCGTAGGCATCCCATTTCATACCTTGGGAAATTTGGAAAAGTATTAGATGGTCCTCCAACTTTGTAAGTAGAGGAAGGGCCCCCAATGATGTAAGGCCTTCCCCCAGTAGCGGGAGTAACCGAAACAGGAATTTTAGAGTTTGCTGGAGTAGATGGTGACACTGGTGACGGTGGAGGTGGAGATCCGTTGAGTATGACATCCGCTTGAAGAGGGTCTTCCTCTTCTTCGTCATCATCGGAAATCACTTCCATGTCATCATCATCATCATTTAAGATCATATTTTCATCTTCTTCCGGATCTTCGTCCGGGTCATCTTCGGGTTCATTTTCATCAGCTAAATCTTCATATGGTTCCTCATCCTCGTCATCCCCATAGTCCACAATATCAAGATAATCATCATCTTGATCCAGGGGATTCTGTGCTTGGATGGGAGCCGGAAGTATTTGCTCTTGTTGAGCTGGTATAGCTTGATTTGGAATAACGAGATCGTGATTTGGGGATGGTGGTACATACATAATGTCTGCATAAGAGTATCCATGTTCAGAGTTAGTTAAACATTCATAGCAATAGAAACAGTGATATGTCAAATAGTGGGCATGGCACACGGAATATGAAGACTATAATGAGTGAATCGGTAGATAGTAGTTATAGTCTAGGTGTATAATGCACCCTGGTTCTCTATAAATGTAGCTCTGGTACCAATCTGTAACACCCTCAATTTTGAATAGCAGCGGAAGCTAATCGAGGATATTACTTATTAGCACAAAGTACACATTACAGAAAACGACTCTACATGAGACGTTTTAAAATACATTATCATTCGAATTTATTCATAATATCAGAGTAGAGGTCCCATAATGTACATAATAAGTTCAAAAGTTTTTCGAATGATAATATGCATAGTCTTCAAAATGCCTATTCCGTGTGCCTTCATTCGTGTGCCAAACATATCTTACGGACCTGAGATAAAACATGGCAAAAAGTCAACACAATGGTTGAGTGAATTCATAGTTTTAAAAACAGTAGTGGACAATAGTTTGTAGTATAATTGCAATGTGTACAATTATCTTCTTGATAGTTATTATTGCTCTAAGCTCATGAAACTCACGACTGACTGTTGTATATATATCACCGGACGATATATATATATATATATATATATATATATATATATATATATAAGTAACTTGCCCTGGGTAGGTATTTTGCCATATACCTAGATAATTCAAATAAAGTGCGTTTGGTTACCTATCCGGCTAACACAAACGGGATTCGTCAATCCCGATAGGCCTATCCACAATATTTGCGCTCACTCCCAGTGATTAGTGGTTCATGATGTTGGGTACTTTTTGCATAAACAACTTAGGCATGCAATAATACAGTCAAGGCATTCAGTTTGCAAGTAATTGTCCATAATAAAACGTTTTAGCATGTATCTCCCCCAAGTAGTTTATAAAACAGTTAAACAAAAGTTGGGGCTATGAACTCACCGTGGTTATCAGTAGTAGCTTATAGCAATAACAGTGTATGTCGAGACTGCGATCTTTAGTGATTACCTACGAAAGTATAATAATTATGTTTTAGTATAGTTTTCAATATAAGTGGACAAGTATATGTAATTTGTTGGCTTATGATGTTGTACATGGATATTATGCTAAGGTATCCCTTAAGTGTTTGTTTGGCTTATAGCCTTTTTATAAATGACCTCGTACCACCGTTCGGGCTATCAAAATCAAGTGGTCGTGTAGTAATCACACGAGGAGCCAGGACACTTTTAATCATAAATCCACAACTCGTCGTTACGATACCTCGAAGAGGCCTCTTTATGATAATGAAATTCCCTACTATTGTAGTAATTATCATTTTTAAGTAAGTATTTGACGAGACAAATGTTGTATAAAATATGTGTCATGTTTCGTCAAAGACTATTGTTGAACTTTTGTGATAGTGTTATGAGTTGTGTGTCGTAAAGTAGTTTAGTGTAAGTGTTATTCACGCAATGTGTTTTGTGATTACGGCGTGTCATATTATGACGTTGTGGAATATAAAGGTTTCAAAATAGGTTTTAGATTAATAAGTTCATGGTTTTAAATAGAAGTTAAAACTTGTGAAAAGGGTATTTATATGGTCTATATGTCATATAGTCATTTATCTAGTTTTGTCAAAATCTAGTAAAGTTCATCTAATGACCAAGTTTTTGAAACAATTTTCGGGTTAACAAACCCAAACTAGCCGTGCGGCTAAGTTATGATTAAACAACTTTGAAACAACAATCATGGTCATATCTAGTGGCTATATTTAAGTTAAAATAGCTTGAGACATCAGCCTTGGCTTAACCTTGGCTTGGTTTTGGTCTCAAAGAATCAAAATACAACCAAGTTTCCTTAACCATGGCTGTTTTCTAGTCAACAACAGGTCCGTTTAGTTTTTGCTATTTTTTAGACTTTTTGTCCACTTTTTGCTTATGTGCTCTTCAGTTTTTGTAGAAACAATCATTCCGAGCAACTTTCGTGTTTTACACTTTTGCTGATTCGGACCAGAAAAGGGTTTAAATCGCGTTTTAAAATCGTTTCAGAAGACTTTTGACTTAATAACCAATTTTCATCGAGTCATCTTCTTTTAACCATAACTTTTTATCTATAAGTCCATTTCAAATGATTCATGAGCTCAAATTCTAGTTTTTACTTCCTCTAACAACTTCTTAAACTTAATCAAGTCCAAAGTTTTTGATTTTTATGTTAAAACTCATGATAATTCACTAGTTTCTTACTAGTTGTCTTAATGAGTTTCTACACTAGTTTTTACCCATCAATTTTATGTACAACATCAAGCAAGCCTTATTACGTGTACTAATTATATCAAATTACATCAAATAATTATAAATATCATTACAACCATATTGAATGACAAGAAATTTAAACAAACTTCTTACAAGACTTAGGTTGAATGGTCACATGAACAATCAAGCCTAAACCCCTTTCAATCTTCAACCCTTGTCTTCAACCTCTTAACCCAAGCTTACAAACCCTTTTACCCTTGAAATAACCTTCTTACTTCAGCCCTAACCTTTTTGTGTAGCTCTTATTTCACCCTTGATATCAACAAAATAACCCTAGGATCATGTTAGAACCAACTCTAGCTCCTTCTTCTTAGTAATTCTTGAAGTACAAAACAAAGTGAGAATTGGTGTTTTCGGATTGATAGTGGACGGCAAGGAGGGAGACCATGAGAGTTGTGTGTGTGTTTTGCATGTGAAATTATAAGAGATGAGGTAATATTGTTTAGTTGGGGGAACATAGTGGGTGAGTAAGAATGCATGGATGTGGCATGAAGGCCACACGGCCTTGTGATGAGGCTTCAAATGCCACCTCCCTATGAGGTGGTAGTTTGTGTGTCTTTTGTGATAACTCTAATTTTTTTAGGGTATAGTTTGGTCTCGGTAATTACTAATGTTAAGCCCTTAAGTCACGAAACTTAAAACCGGGTAACGTAAAAATGTAATACCTCCAAAAATGTTAAAACTTATCAACATACTCCAACTAGGTATATTAAAAGTATGATAAGTCTAATATGGTGTTTCTATGTTGTTAAAACCTAATAACGTAGGTTCGGGCACGCGAATTACTTAAAGGTAAAATCTGTACCTAAAATTGGCAAAGTGGCAATAATTCATATGAATTATGACTAGTGGTGAAACTAAAGTATTTTTGAACACATAGACTTTTCCTAGTCTTGTGTTGGTTGTGAGGATAATTTACACTATTTAATTTTTGAGATTACTTATATAAATAATTAAAAGTAATTTATATAACGTAAAATAGTAAAATATAGACCTGAAATATGCGAGGTGCTACACTTCTACTCCCATCACCTCTAGGAATAGTTCGAAAGCAGTGTCAAAACCAAGCATTAAAACCCAGAATTCATATGATATGAATGACTTGTGGAAGAACTATTATCTAGAAGAAACTAGGAAAAAGGCACAGATTCGGAAAGACAGAATTTTAGGTGCAAGACCTAGGGTGATGCATTCGACGAGATTTCAAGGCACTGCTAGTAGTAGTGAACCATTACCTAGGAACACTCAAAATACTAGGGGTTGGCTTGCATCTAAGAGTAGTTATATGAAGAAGAATGCTAAGCATGTAGAAAATAAAACTAGAAATTCTGAGTCTTTTCCGAATAAGAAACATTTTCCTAATTCACATGCTAAGGTACAATCCACAAAGGCTACTAACATGGCTAAGGTTCAACATGTTATGAAGCAAAACAAAACTAAAACTTCGCATAGATGGATCCCAACTGCTAAATCTTTGGAGTCTAGGAATAACGATAAGTCTTCCACTATGCATAAGAATATCAACAATCCTAGACCTTGCCATAAGTGGATACCGTCTGGTAGAATGTTTAAGAATGTTGGACTTAGGTGGATACCTACCGGAAAGCTGTTTACCGATGGCAAAATCATGTTTGACCGTGAAACCCCAAAGGGTTTGGATACTAATGTCACTAACCAATATATATGCAATCAAGCTTGTAATGTTAGTGCAGATAGTCCTTACTCAGTTGCAGATACTTCGATCCTTCACTACATGGACTGGCTTAAAGTATGGATAACAAATGGATTGATATCTCATAACTCACTTGTTCAAGTAACTCAACCTTGATATTCAATCTGCTATGACGTTTGAACACAACAGTTCAAGCCTCGTTCCTCAAAGAAAAGAAATGTATATGATTCAGTGCGCATTATCTTCCGAAGAAGAGAAATCTTCTTATTTATGACCATTCTCATCAACATGCTTCATGCTTTTTCCATGCGCTTTCTGTTATCAAGTGAACTAGACTATTGTTGATTGTTTTCTTATTTCGCTTGCTCAAATATAATGACGATGGCGACATCATATGCTACATTTGAAGGGGAGAAGTGTGAAGAGACTACATTTTAAAGATAATCACTTGCTTAATCAAGAATGGCATCTCCGTATGCAATTCTTGAGGGGGAGAAGAAGTGTGATACTTCTGCATGTTGAGTTACATATGAGAATATATGGTCATACGGCTCCTAACTCATGTAAGAACCGAACTTTTTTTAATCGGGTCATCTTCACATGGTGTTTGTTCTAAGAGCCGTTGGTTGACATCTTCACACGGACTGATGAGTTCAATGACAAAGTGCTTCCAGTTGCGGGGCTGATTTCCTTGATGAACGTCTTTCTGTTCTTGTTTGATTGGGAGGGATTTGAACTAAGGGGATTTGCTATTTACAAGTTAACGGGAATGCATTTGGTGTGAAGAAGATGTGAACTGTCTATTTCCCCATTCGGACAATCTTGAAGAAGGTCGAGTCTACAGTCTGTACTACATTTTCGGCTGCATGTTAGAAGATTAAAGACTAATTGCATTTAATGATCTAAAGACTTCTTATTTCGGGCACTCATCATAAAGATTCTCGGTTTAGGGGAGAGCACTAATTGGGGAGAGTGAAAAGTCAAGATTTAATCCCTAATTAGATTTGCTCATGTAATTCTTCAGCAAGTTGATTCTCACAGATACATCTGAGCTTATGATGTTCTTCTCAATAAATTTCGAGTATATGGGCTTACAATGTGTTGCTGATTCTGAAGTATCAAAACCAGCAAGGGGGAAGGAGACATGCATCTAAACGCGAGTAATCTTGATGAACTTAATACTTCTAAGTGATTGAAGATATCCCGGGAAGACAAATGTCATTATCGTAGAGAAACTCAAGGATTGACTCATGGCGTTTAGTGTTCTTATTCTAACTATGTGGGGGAAGAGATGGAAGAGTTAGTTTCTGAAGATAAAAGAGGTACACAAGTATGACATATTCAGGGGAGATAAATGTGTAACATGAGGGAGGTGTTATCAGTTATTCCTTTCTTGGGTATTGGTGTACTTCGGGTTCTTGAGCTTCATACACGATCATCAGGGAAGAAAAATGTGAACATTGGGGATGTGTTTTCATTCCCCTCATGATGTGTATTCGGGAGAGTTCTTGGGTATTGGTGTACTTTGGGTTCTTGAGCTTCATACACGATCATCAAGGAAGAAAAATGTGAACATTGGGGAGGTGTTTTCATTCCCCTCATGATGTGTATTCGGGAGAGTTCTTGAGCATTATTCAAAGAGACTGACTGCATCAATTCAACTACTTGGGGGAATTGTTCTCTTGACACCTTTTGGTTTGGATCGCTTCAGAATTCAGTGCAAAAGGAATTTGAGAAGATTCATTCAAGCGTGGGATGATACGTTGATGTTCTTCTTGTTGATGATATAACCCCGAACGAAGAATCACAAAGATCATTCTTAAAAATACCAAAAATATGTTTTCTCAAGATATGTCTTCTGGTATCGATAACATCTACGGTCTTAGAAATTTCATTCAATAATGGCACGGGACCATAGATGAAGTTCGAGCAGAAGATGTAAATATTCTTTTCAAAACATGTCTCAAAATATAGCTTGCAGTTGTCTCAGACTGTACACCGCGCTTAACCATGGTTTGCTATTATTTCGGATAACAACCCGCTCTTTTAAAGAAAGGAAAGTGCTGCGCTAAACCAATTTTCATAAATTTCGTACACTTATCCTAAAATCATAATGAGGAAAGTATGTCGAAGGACTTCTGTTCCTACACAAATGTTTTTCCGTCTAAAATTCTTCAGAAAAATATTTGTTGTATTTCAAAATGGTGGAAATCGAGCTGCTTGAAAATCAATCAGAATCAAGTTTTCATAAATTTACAAAACCCAATCAATGACTTCAACAACTTTAAAACTTTTCTGAAAATGAGTCATTGATTGAGGGAGAGAATGTTTTCAAATTTATATCATCTATCGAGCTTATCTAATTATCCTATGTGCTTAACTGAAAAAGAAATTTGCCTATGTCGAAGGACTAGGAATCTAGGATATGATTATTTGGATTAGATGATTAGAGTTTGATAAACACACAATTCCCATGACTTTTATGATCTGATTGATATGTTGAATTGACTTTTATTAGTCGATTGCTGTTTTGGTGTTGTCGACCACCATATATCTGTTTGTATGTCTACTAACATATGCAGATATCATGGATTATAAGAATGTTCCCGATCCGGATCCCACAAAAGTTGATGATTGGATGCCGAAAGGAAAGGGCAACTATTTTTTGGTTCGACAAAAGAAGAAACGGGACTTAATTAGATCTCTCTATGTATAGTTGGCACGATAGATGCAACTTCAGAGGTCTCACTGCATCAGCAGATGGTTTTTCTTCAAGCCTTACAGCAACAACAGAAGCAGCTCAACCACTTTACATATCTTTGTGCAGGAAAAAGTAGTGGATGATACCATTTTTCTTAAAACAATTGTTGAATAATATTGTTTTGAAAAATGGAAAAATATTGGTTTTGAAAATAAACTGAACTCAAACTTTGGAAATCACCGAACTTCATTTTTTTTTTCAAAACTTAAGTCACTCAATCAATGACTACGGTCATTGATTGAGGGGGAGAGTGATTTCAAATTAAATATTTTCAAATGATATTTCTTCATAAAAGTCCGTTTGTACAATAATAAGTGGTGATCTAAAGATTTAATGTTATGTCATGGTATGATTCTCTTTAAAACTTAAAGATCTTTTAAAATGAAACATTTTCTGTTCTTGTTTGATTGTGAAATTGTTTTATTTTACTTAAAGATCTCTTAAAAACTATCATACCTGACACTAACAATCTTTAATGTCTAAAATTGGTCCATTTCAATCATTTTTCAAAATTAAATCAAACCACTTCTTTCCCCAGATATTTCTAAATGATTTAAATCAATTGGGATCCAAAATCTCAATTGGGTTGAAATTTTTGATCGGGGGAGAGATCGTGATTTAAATCTCAAATCGGTTTTAAAGGGTAGTTGTTTCAAAAGCACTCATTCCCTCATGTGACAAACTATTTCAAATACACAATGCACATGATTGTGAAGGAGCATTTAACCATAAACCAGAAGAGCTTTTAAATCAGGCACATTTTCTCCCATGTTTTCTAAACCTTATTAAATCACTTGGGATCCAAAATCTCAAAGGGTTTGATATTTCTGATCGGGGGAGAATTTGTGATTTAATTATGAAATTTGATAAAAGGTGATCGTTTTGACTCAAAGTGCAGACTGCTCTCCCATATGTGCTAAACGCTTTCGAATCTCAAAGCACATATTGAAGGGGGCATTTCAAAAATAAAATAAACTTTCAAGGTACAAAGATTTCTATGTTTCAACATAAAGTACCTTGACTGATTTTCTAAATGGTTTCTTAATGGCTTTTGTGATCGTGGATGTACTTCAAAAGAACTCTTTCCTCTATGTGATAAAATGATGTCAAATATCCTACGCACATATTGAGGGGGAGAATTTACCAAAGAAATTCAAATGGCTTTTTCTACGGAAATTGTGATCATGAATACATTTCAAAGAACTCTTGCCTCCATGTGCTAAAAAATTTCAAAATCATATGCACATGTTGAGGGGGAGCTTTTCTAAATGATCAAAACAATTAAGGTACAAAATACTTTGATATTTTGTCACCAGTACCTTGATTGGTTTTTCCAAATGATTTTCAATTGGTTTCAAGGAAGAATGAACTGTACCAAAAGACTGACCATTTTACGTTATGCATGGAGTTATAAGGATGGTGAGGTTAGGTATTCGTTCCCACGATCCCGCCAGAGCCAGAGGGATCTACCCAGGGACAATCCACTAGATAGTGTAGAAGTCCTTAAGTATGATGAAAAAAAGGAGAAAAATGAGAATATGGGAAGAGTGCGGACTGAGATAGAGCTAGTACTGGAATAAACCCAACAAGGTTCTAGTAATGAAGTCTCGGTAAACACTGAAGGGGTTGAAGAATGAAAAAGAATTGAATGTGAAAAAAATGTGAAAAGAAATAGCCCTCCATTAATTCAACCTTAGGGCAGAAACCGGGTTCAATACATATGCTACTGGTCGTCACTAAGGTAACACTGGTATTGAAGACATGACGTCATGGACCCAGTGACGCACAACACTAAACTTCCCAAGCTACTCAAGTTCCTCTTAAAAGGACTTGTTTCATTCTCACGGGGAACCTACATAATCTATCGAATTTCTCTTAGAGATTGTTGATATTGAAGAAGGAGACCCTCTCCCTAGTCTCCGACATAGGAAACCAAAGTGCACTATTGAGTCTAGAGCCAAGAGATCATCCACAATATCTCATTAGGACACAAAATTAATAAAGACTTGTTGTTTCACACAATGTGGAAAGTAAGAATATATTAAGAGTCCTACGCATTATCCTTGTAGTATTGCCAGAACATCTGAGTGATATGTAAAAATATTCACAATGAAGATGGAAATCCTTCTAGAGCCAACATCACACAAGCTCTTGGTGGGTGACATGTGAGATCTTTTCTAAAGATTACTTGTGACAACTGGATAGAAACGATGGGGCAATTCATTCTTGAATCAATGTTGGTCTAGGAAATGAATTGACGAATACTTTTGGAAAAACCGTTGAATGTGCAAATCTTCTTTTCTCTAGCACATTGAATGTGTATTCATATTTCAAACACAAAAAGTATCTCTGATTGAAAAAATACTTTTGGAATAACCGTTCGATGTGAGAATCTCTTCTTTTCTCTAGCACATCGAATGTGTACTCTTTTCAAATACAAAAAGTATTTCTGATTGAAAATTGATCTTTCTCATAAAACCTTCGTCGTATTGCAAAACTCTTTCTTCTAAGCAATACGCGATTTTTTTCAAATCAATTTTTCATCAATCAGTGAATCTCAATTCGCTGGTTTACTCACTCCGTGTTGTCTACTTTGGGACGCTCCGGTTTGAGAACAGCTAGATCAAGCTGCGAAACCCTGTCAAGGAGATTCTTCAGAATTATACCTGATCACAGGCAGTACTTGTACTGATCAACGGGAACCGTGGGCCGTGTACCTCAATTCAACGAAAGTGATCAAAGACACTTTCGTGCGCTTTTATTGCTAACTGTTGTTTGCAGGTACATTTGGACGGTTGCAGCTGATCGATATTGAGAAGTCAATTCATAGCCTCATGCTCACAGCATCCACACTCAATTAAAAAAATCATGACAAGTTCTTATGTTGGCTCTGATATTTTTATACTATGCTTCTGGTACGCTGCTGTAAATATCATGAACCAGTAAAAGCTTCCGCTACTCTGATGAAATGATGTCATGATCCAGAAAGTGTGAGCATGTCGGTCCAAAAGTCACAATTTCACATGAAGGAAACACTACAAAGGGTGATCCAGAGATTTACTGTGGCTGATGATCTCAATGAAAGCTCGAAGATCATCGAAGATGTGGATCAGTATAAAGGCCTCCACTGAAAGTACAAAGTATGTGGACTTTGAAGAATTCACTGCTAAAGCACAAATAATGCAAAATTTGAAGAATTGAAGTCTACGAGCTCAAGAACGAAGTCAAGAATAGAATGCTAGGACACAAAATGTAATTTATGGGGTGACCTCCCTTAGGGGGAGATTGTTAGGATTTAGAAAATCCATAGTGAAGAGTCGGTCACCCCAACTCTAGTCTAGCATATGTTAGCTCATAGACATTACGTTATTTACTTGTTATTTAGTTAGTTATTTAGTTTAGAGCAACACCGTGTAGGACGGACGGGTCTTTACCCACTGTATGTCTGATCCACAGTCCAAAGGAGGACGTGTAATATGTAACTATAAATACCCTCTACCTCCCAAGGTAGAGGGTTGGACCTTTCACTCAATCTAACATTTCTTTCTTTTTGTTTACTTTCTGTCTCTAGAAAGGATCCCATCTTCTACTTTCTCTCTCTAAACTCTTGTATTATTCGACCCTATATGTGATTGTTTGTGTGATTGTGAAAACCAATATCTAACAGATCCGTAAGGATATCTCAGATATTTAATATGCTGAGGAATATGAGTTACAGGATCATGGTAAGCATGTTAATGATGAATTTACCAAATGGTGAATTGTGGTAAATCAATCATACTATGAATGTAGAGATGTTGTCCATAAAGATATTCAACTTTAGATACTTGGTTTATCTTAATGAAGATAAGTTTCTTCAAATGATGGAAACCCTAGTGGTTTAAATATTTGTGTAGAAATTATATGGACAATATTTTACACATATTTAATGCATGCCTAGTGACAATAACATTAATCATACTTAAGCAATTAACTATGATTGAATATTATATCCTAGATACATTAAATAGAAGTATAAAGATTATAATTGTCATACTCAGTTTCATTGATATGAAATTTTGACAATGAATATCAAAACTCTTTGTTGTGGAATTACTTTTGCGAGGACGATCAGTAATATAAAAGAGTTTATGAGTTCAAATAATCTTCGAATATGTACAAACTGCAAGAATCCATAAATGGATATATGCATGCATCTAAGAGCTGATTCTTATGTTTAAAATTAAATCCATGTTTGATTTAATAGTAAAATAAGATTGCTCATAAGTATTCCTAAAAGCTAGTGGGAGTATTATTATTTTTTTTTATTTTCTTAAATCTTATATGTTGTATGGGCAACTACATTCCACCTAAATTAAGTTTTAGTTGGGAATGAAACTTCGTTTGTAAGATTTTGAAATAAGACATACAACCTTGGTATATATGTTTATTATTATAAACATATGCTGTAAATAAATGAGTCTAATTGAACATCATGAATACATATCTTTGACAAGATATGAATGAGATCTTAAAGTCTAACTTGAAGATTCATCATGTACATCATGTTGTGTATAAGGTTGTTGTATCATGCTTGATTACAAGATGATTTAACAAAATTGTAATATTTGTGTTTGGATTTAGAATTGCATTCCTCAGGAGTTGCTCCCAGATTCTATACAACAATTGTTGTGTAATTGTCATAGTCAACAAACTTGAAGTTTGAATGACACCAAACAAATAATATTCAAAATTTACGGATGTTTAAAGAGCATATTGTTGTATACAATGATGCTAGTATAATTGAGATGACACTCAATTCTAGTCACGGTATCCTTGATGATGACCATGTTGACTAGTTATGCTCAACTAAGAGCATAGTTGCATTATACATTAAAGAATAAAGAATACTTTAAACTTTAAAGTTTTGAAAGATGATTGTCATAAAATGGTGGTTCAGGTTATCACGCACCTTATGGAATGATATGACAATATCAAGATATGTGTAAACACATACACGAAATTCACTTATTGAATTCTTGAAATAAATATTCTCAAAATTCCTATAGATCAAAGTTAGTTGAAATTATGCCCTGTCAACAAGTATGATTATCATGCCTTGAGGCAAAATTCATTAACTAAGAATTATCATGCATTGATCTATTTAGTATTTGGATAAAGGATATTGTAAACATTATTATTCAAATGAAATAAAGTATTTTGTTATGTTTATTATTCATTTATTATGATGTTATCCTATATTTGCATGTATAAATCCTTGAATAACTTAAGTTATTCTAAATAGTTCGTTGTCGATCAATAACATGGGAATGATATTGAATTAAGACAAATCTGAGTATTAGTTAGAATATACTTGAAAGTATATTGATGTGTAGCATAACTAATTTCAGATGATATTCAATGGATTGAGTATAGGACTTATCCCAATCACATGATGGTACATTATGGATCTTAGTCATTAAGTACATCATGAATATTTATCCTCTGACTTGAGATACCAGAGAAATGTCATGGATGTAGTGCATTTCTGTTAAGCAATCTAACGCTATACGTAACTGGTAGTTATAAGGGTTGTTTTCAGAAGTGTTGCAAAATTTATGAATTCTGCTCGTAGTCAAAACGGGATTTGTTTCCTTCAAATTTATTTTGAAGTATAATACTGCTGGGCCCCTCGTAGGGTTGTCAAGATGTTTGCATGGCCATGCCGAAGGTCTTCTATAATATGTTCAGAAGAATTAGTAATCTTGTTCAATCATATAAAGCGAGAAACAAAATAGATAATTAAGAAATGAGTGAGATCCATATTCTTATTAACATGGGATTAGAAACAAAAGGATAAGTATGATGATGAATCATCAAAATGTTTTTCCAGGAAACCATACTCTAGTTGTTCTGGGGTCCAGGAAACCATATCTCCAAGCGGGAGCTGTTGGTTTATGGAAATATTTAATATGTGTATGATCGGATTCGAACTCGAGACCACGGGATTTCACACTTTACGTATAAGACTCGATGTTTAAATAATTAATATAAAATATTATGTTTAATTATTAAATTCACAGTAAACGACTTAACGAGCGATAAGTACTTATTGGAAGTGATTATCGGTCGTTAAATGTCAACAAGATATGAAGAAAAGTTAACAAGCCAAGAGAAGGTTTTAGGAATCCTCTTTTGGGCTTGTTTTTTGCCGAAACTATGGAATCCCACATCGGAAACCATAGTAATCTTGACATCTACCATAAGGCTATAAATACATCCCCATGTATTCATCCTTTGGTACACTAGATTTCAATAGAAGGCAAAACTTCTTCTTTCTTCCTTCTTGTTCTTAGGTCAACGAGTAAAACCCCATGTACGGGATTTGCGAGTGACATTGAGCATAACAAAGGTGTTTGGTTAATCTATTGTGATCAAGAACTAGCATTTGCATCAAATCGCTAATAATACGTGTGTACAAGAACGTGGTGTAACACACTATTGTTACATCAATTGGTTTGAATTGAAAAACGGTAAGGGTCAATTCGTTAAACCACATAAACCCTAATTAGGGTTCTTGATTGAAGAAGTTCTTGCAATTTGGAAAAGGTGTGTTTACGTTTTATTTTTCGGTTAATTATTTTACAATTATATGAAGTCTTCCGCTGTGTACTCTGTGGTGTCATACATGTTATTATTGTATATCATGTTTCCTTGCCTCAACAAATTTTACATACGAAAGCTACTAAATGTATACTAATCTGAAGCTTAGTATCATATGAAAGATGGATAATACCTGTAAGCGGAGTGCCACATAAACTAGTGGTATCGAGACAAAAAAGACTTTCCAGGTAACAAAGATTAACACATCCATATTTGCAAAGAAATTTGAAGTGGCAGAGAGAGCAAATATCATATTAAATGGAATATCAAGATCAATGATATATAAAAGCAAAGAACATGCTATTAGCCGCCACTTCAAGAACCATTCAAAGAACATGACTTTAAATTTAATTTCAGTAACATTTACCCTGCTTAGTACTCTATCCAATGGGGTAGAATCGTAAAACGAAATTGGTGCACGGAAAAGAGAGATCAATAGCTGCGAAAATATGGACTTTGATGATTGTAGCCCCAATTCAACTGTGAAGAGTGATCTAACAAGTAAAAACATGATTGCTATAACGCCAATAGCCAAATAACCAGGATCAGCTTCAAAGTGCTGACATTAGGATTTTCCACATTTGTAGCCATCCATGAGTTTTGGCATACATTGCATGCGACAGTGGTAAATTGTGCGATTACTGCAATAGAGAAGAGCACGTAACCTCTATTTTGATTTAGATATTGTATGTAAGGTCTCAAACCAATGTCGCCTTCTTCTCTTTCTTCTTTTTTGATCAATTGGTTGTTTTATGAAGTTTCGGGTATTCTGTTTCTAGGATTGTTTTTTAAATCTTTGATTGACGGTATCTGCTTTGTGGACAAAAACAGACAAAAAACGTGCGGAAACGGATGAAAACATGCAAAAACGGACGAAAACCTGAAAAACGAACAAAAATATGCAAAAACGAACGAAAAAGTGTAAAAACAGACGAAAACGTGCAAAAACGGACGAAAACGTGCAAAACCAGACGAAAACGTGCAAAAAGCAGACGAAAACGTGCAAAAACGAACGAAAACGTGCAAAACGGACGAAAACGAGCAAATACGGATGAAAACGTGCGAAAACGTGCAAAAAACAGACGAAAACGTGTAGAAACGCTAACGATCGTTAGAAATGGACGACACATGTAAGGCACATGTGGGAGTTAACAGAGAAAGCTAACGATAGTTAGAGATAAGAACTGATGGTGTTACCAAACTTCATTATAAGGACTCATGACGCAAAAATAAAAACAAATGGACTTGCGGTGTTATTTTGGGCAAACCATAAGGACGAATGGTGTAATTTACTCTATAATTTATTTTTAAAACAAGTTCCGATAATTACCGTTTGCCACAAATAGTTTCGAGTTTCATGTGGGAGTTACATAAAAAGTTATACCTAAACCTACACATACACTTGTGATACTTACATAAATAGTTGCGCTAATAAACACACACACAATATGAAAATAAAAACACATATAAAGATATACTAAGTAATGTGATAATGTGTAAGTATACATAAACATAAAGACGATAATTTTTGTGGGAAGTCTGTGGGTATTTACACACAAATTTCCCACACATTAATTAAATCGGTGGGTAATCTGTGGGAAATTACCGACGACTTTCCCACAAACATGATCATTTTCTTTTACTTTTTTACTATAGTTACACGTTCACGCACATAGACATCCATATTCCTACATACAAAACATATATATACACAATGAAGGTCATAAATAGACATACGGAACATATATGTGTAGGTATCCACAAATATACAAGGATTTGTTATACAAAAAGGTTATACCTTAACCTATACATAAACTTGTGATACTCACATAAATAGTTACATTAATGAAAAACACGTATAATATGAAACTAAAAACACATATGAAGACATACTAAGTGTTTTGAGAATGTTTAAACATACACAAAACATAAAAACGATATTTTTGTGAGAAATCCTTGGGTATTTACACACAAATTTCCCACATATTTATCACATTGGTGGATAATCTGTGGGAAATTACTGACGACTTTCCCACAGACATAATCGTTTTCTTTTAAATTTTTGATATAGTTAAACGTTCACACATATACACATCCGTATACCTACATAAAAACATCTAAAGATACAATAAAAGTCAAGGATATACAAAACATATACGTATAGATATTCATGACAAACAAAAAAATAATATTTTGTGGTAAATACGTGGCTAGTGTCCCATGGATTTCCCACAGGCCAATTACATACCGTGTAAAATCCGTGAGTAATGTAGCTAAAATTTGCCACAGACTTTGGCTGTGGCTATTATGTGTGAAATTTGCGACAAGTTTCCCACTGAATTTTAATCAACACAAATAGTGTGAATATTGTCGCAAATCTGTGGGAAACTTGTGATGGTTTTCTCACAAAAACTTGGTCAACAATTTAGTGTCTAAATAGTGGGAAATCCGTGGAAAAATTACTACATATTTCCCACGAAAATTTAGTCAACAATTTGGTGTGTAATTTGTCGGTATTTCGTGAGAAATTTTCCACAGATTAGTTTCCGTGTGTAAAGTTTTGTGGGTAAAACCAGTTTGTGTAGTAGTGAGATGCTACAAAGATCTAACCGTTTATTTGCAGAAAATAGTTTCTAGATACCCATGAGTAACATAAATCATGATATTACAATAATGCAAGCGGTTGTAGTAAATTAATTATGAATTTGTTTTCGTGTGTGTTTTTATTTTACGTCTTTTTAGTTTATTGAGCTCGGAAACTTGCTAGTTAAGTGTAGGAATTTGTTCACTAATGCATTTGATGATCTTAGGTGCGCGCGAGAAGTTTTTTTGATTGTCAGGAACTGAAAACCGGATTTCCTTGTAAAGTTCTCCGTGTTACTACATTGTAAACATCCTTTTCGTGTTGAACTTAATAAATAATATCATGATAGGAAATTAGTGGTATAGATCTATTTTGGAGTAGGTTCATGTACGTTCAATGGCAACAACAATACAGTCATCAAATAATTAAACTTTAAGTAGAATTAAATAAGTGCTGGTGAACATTTTTCTAGCCAAAAAGCGTACATATAGTTCGTGATGATACGTAAAGTCACAGGTTCTACTCACTACAAGAAAAAGTGCCTATAGTGACCAAAATTTAGTGCCGACTTTTTATTTGGTCACTATTTAGGCAAAATAGTGACCATATAATACATGGACACTAATATTTGGTCATCCGTAAACAGTTAGTCACCAAGCTCAAAAGTGGTCACTAATTTCGTCACTATACATTAAGGCTGAGCATCGGTCCCGGAACAGACCGGTCTGGACCGGACCGACCACGACCGAGATTGAATTAGCCCAAAAGCCGAGACCGAGGACCGGACCGAATGTGGTCGGTCCGGTCCGGTCCGGTCTCGGTTGGTCCGTCGGTCAGTCCGGTCCAACAAGGCAAAATAGTCGGTTTGTGGTCCGGATCGGACTGACCAAGACCGAGACTGAATTAGCCCAAAACAGACCAGACTGGACCGGACCTACCACGACCGAGATTGAATTAGTCCAAATACCGAGACCGAGGACCGGACCGAATGTGGGCGGTCCGGTCCGGTCTCGGTCGGTCCGTCGGTCAGTCCGGTCCAACAAGGCAAAATAGTCGGTTTGTGGTCCGGACCGGACTGACCAAGACCGAGACCGAATTAACCCAAAAGTCGAGACCGAGAACCAGACCGAATTATACTTACTAAAGATAATAAAATGAAATTAATTTGCACACTCTTAATTTTTATTAGCACACACTGCATTAAACAATTATACTTTAAATTTCATGATAATTTTACCACTTCTAATATTAGAGTATAAAAAATATACGAGGTCATAATAAAAGTCGACAGATATAAAATAGTTAAGGCTACTAGTAAAAAATTACTGTAAAAGTTCTAAGATAAAAACAAAAACAAATGCTAAAGAGTAAAGAAAAGCTGAAAACTCCTTTCTCTAACGCTGTGTTCTTGAGATCAATTTACTGGAGAAAGGAAAAGAAAAGGAAAGAAACTGAAAACATTTGTGTTCTCGAGATTTTTTATAGGGAAGAAAGGAAGAGAAGTGGAAAGAAGTGGAAGGAAGTTGTTAGTGTTTTTGTTGGTAGATTATTTTCTTTCCGGATTTGGGAGGAAGAGGAAGGAAATTGATTCTCTTCCCTTCTTTTCTCTTCTTTCTCTTCTCTTCTTTTCTTTTAATGAATGAACTCGAGAACACAGCGTAACTGTGGGCGATCCAAGCCCTCACAACCTAATCGCTCCATCTCCGATCACCGAAACCATCGCCGACACCGTCGTAAATCCCGTAGTATTCTCCTATCACCATGACCGTCTCCGATCACTGTTACCTCTCCGATCACCGTCACCGTTCGCCAATCACTATAACCATTTACGATCACCGTAACTGTCGCCGATAACCGAAATACTCTCCGTTCATCAATTTAGGTATAATACAACTATTCATTTACATATTGTTACGATTTTTGCGGATTACTTTTCCATATTATGATTTGTTTGTTAGATAGTGTATTGTTATATAATCTAGAATTAGAATTGATTGAATGAGTGTTGTCCGTGACGATTGGTATGCATTGACGCATCGTATAGAATAATTGATTAACGGAAACTTTTTTTGCTGATAATTTTGAGGTGATTGAGCTACGATTTGTTTTTTATTAACGGAAACAAAAGTACTTCCTTGTGATGAAGATAGCAATAGTCTATTATGTATTACAAACAAAAGTATGAGTTTAAAGACGCACCCAATTAGTACTTGAAAAAAAACCATGATGTGTCGCTTTGTTGAAGTGAACCTTGTTTAATGGGAGGGGTGAGAAGGAGTTGTAGGGAGGTAGGCTATTACGTGAGTACAAGTAAGAGAATATGAGAGGTGGTTACGTGGGTTAAGGTGAGGGTGTTTGCTACTGGAGATGAGAGTTTTGCGTGACTGTAAGTGTGTTAGTGAGGTACTGAAATGTAGGTTTATGGTGAGAAATGATGTGACCATTATCAGTATAAAGGTGACGAGTGAGTGAGAAGAAAAGGAATGGTTTGACGTTGAGGTCATGAAGTGTTAGTGAATAGAGAGTATTTTATAAGAAAATTGCATAAGCTGCATATTGTATGTGCAAATGAAGCAAATGAAATGGATCATCGAACCGAACAATCACTTAGTGAGCATAGTTGTTCATAACAACGTGTTTTTAGTGCATGCCTATCACTTGTGCATATGTGTATAATTGGGTCTGTTGGTTTTGCGCTTCTACACTGCCACAAATTGTTATTATCCTATGTTAACGTTCCTGATTTTATAATGCTGAGGAGACTCTTGATCTAAAAAAGTTATAGTGCTTGCTGAAACACACTAGTTAAGGCAACGGTTAAGATTG
Organism: Chrysanthemum seticuspe; assembly: GCA_019973895.1. Lineage (NCBI taxonomy): Eukaryota > Viridiplantae > Streptophyta > Magnoliopsida > Asterales > Asteraceae > Chrysanthemum > Chrysanthemum seticuspe. The sequence continues at coordinate 27,657,206 of BPTQ01000002.1, read as the reverse complement.
ATGACACCAGAACTTGATCTAAAATAGTAGGCTGAATTCTTGATATGCAGAACCAATGCATGCTTTATGGTCCCAAATCAAAACAAGTTAATTAGAAAGGGAGTAGGATAAGGCAAATATGGTATTATGGTACTTTTTGGAGTGGTTAAAGTGAGAAATTGCGCCCAAGAATTACATCCCATGGCTAGATGATCACATACATGCCTACTTTTCTGTTGATATGCAAGTGGTGATGAGACGGTAAGCAAAAAAAAGTTGCATGAATTTGTGAGATTATGATACAGTATGCTATATTCTTATCAAAGTTTTACTTGTCATATTACCTTATAATTAACAAACATAAATTTGCTTACAGGTAACGTACAATTCTCTTTTCTATTGCAAGAGTTGGCTGGGACCAAAAGTTAATACAATAAGAACTTCTCAGGTATCACGTGTTAACTTACAGTTAGTATGTTAACACTATAATAAAATGAATTGACAATGGCAATGTAGCGTGTTCTTAGAATTGCAGTTAGAGCATGTTATTTCACACTTGTTAGCCCAATAGCTGGCATCACATATGCGACTATACGTGTGGGGAGTCGTTATAATAATAGTCGTGGGTGAGTTTCTTTGGTTCTGAACTGACTTTGTGGTATTCTTACGTTGATGTGAGTTCCAAAAAAAAGATAATGTAGTTTAGTTAGTTAGTGGCGAAAGTTGAAGCTTGTTTGTCTTATTTGTCTAACTTAATTGGAAAACTAAGGATACGAAGATGAGTACAGGTGGATGAATTGTTTTAACTCTAGCTACACCCTGATGCAAACTATATGTAGGGTCACAACCCCATTTTGAGAAGTTAAACGAAAAAAAGCATCCTATATGTACCGTGATGCAAATTATGTGTAGGATCACATTGTTAGAGTTCACCCTGTTAAGAATGAACATAGGATTGATTCATCCACGGGTTGCTAGTCGTAATACTGCAATCTTTCTTGTCAGGTATTTAAGGTGATGAGAAAGCAAGAGCAGGCCCGTCTTACTGAATTGGCAACAGAGAAGCCTAATCTGGAAGCTATTCAGTCACCTTGATACTGTAAGTAACATTATATGTTATAGGCCTATTCTTCATATCACTTTAAGTTTGTTTCTGTTCTCGGACTAAAAAAATACGAAAATGTTGCTTGTTTTTAAGTAGATTATATAGTGGGTAATGTAAACGGGTCGGGGATGATGGTGGGTGAGCTGTTTATTTATACCCTTTACTCGTGATTTCATGTCTGTATCTCTAGTTCTGACTGATATTGGCATTTTTGGGGGTATGTTATGTGTAACAGGAACTGGAGATATGCAGTTGCTGATAATGTTTCTGGCAAAGAGTCGGCTTAGTGAGGTTCTAACAAATTCTGGAATGTTTATTCACAAGAACAAGGTACTCCCATTACCCGTCTATACATCTAGTGCTATTCGATTCTTGATGATGATGATAATTTAAGGGGGTGTTTGGGTTAGCTCACTTTTAAGACTTATTACTAAATTTGGATAAAAGCAGCTATGAGGATATTATCATGTAATAATACTTAAGGGGTTGTTTGGTTAGTAATATACTTGTTTCGATGTATGAAGTTAAAGTAGTTAGGGGGTTTCTGGGTTAGCTTATTTTTTGGGCTTATAGGCTTATTTGAATTTGGAAAAGCTTGTAAGCTCAATTTTCCGGCTTATGAGCTTATCGAGCTGAGCTTATGTACTTATTTAAGTACATAAGCTGAATTAAAAAAGCATAAGCATCTAAGCTGGAAAAAGTGAGCTTATGAGTCTTTCCAAACTCAAATAAGTCCATAAGTTTAGAAAATAAGCTATTTGAGACAATCCCCTAAGTTGTGTTTGGGTTACCTTATTTATAAGACTCGTTATTGAAATTGGAAAAAAGTAGTAAATGTGTTTTTTAGCAGATCATGAGGTTAGTAACTAATAATACTTAAGGGGGGGGGGGGGGGGGGGGGGGGGGTCCCCTATAAATATAGTGGGTTAAGGGCTTATTTATGTGTAATTTAATTAGGTATGTTCCAGTCAGCACAATTTTATTGGCTCCTCATATTCAGGTCCATTGCACTCCACAGATTCTCAGTTCTTCACTCTATGTTCTATAATTTTCTGTAAGTACTGATATATAATTGGTGAACTTCTGTTGGTCATAACTTTTCTATATGACTGATGCCGTATATGAGTTTGAAGGATCCTTGCATACCAGGTAATACTCTGTTCTGGGAATTTGATTGAAGGAAATCCTGGGGCTGCAAGTGGTGATGAGACGGCAAGCTAATAAATGGTATTATGAGCTGGACTTAATGACAAAGAATTCTACACTCAAATAATTTGTATCGCTCTTGATGCTTTTGTATTATACTTTCATAGCTAACAAAACTATTGATGTGACATGAATGCATTCTGTCTTGTGTTGTGCATTTTCTAGTACTTAGTTTTGAATTGTTAGACTATTTTTGTTTTAAAACTTTTTCCAACTTTTTGCAGGAAGTACCACATCATTTAATCGACATATTGCACCCTGATGAAGGTATATTGCGTTATAGCCTATGATTAATGTTGTTGATCATTGTTTTATTTCACAAGCTAACCATCTTTTCCAACCAGATTATTTTGCTGGAAAATTTTATGACGATAGGAGGCAAGCTACAAAAGACATTCTTAACAGAAGTCGTGTTCCAATAGTGACCAGAGCCATGGACCGGATTATACGTAAGATGGTAAATTGATTGACATTATTAAGCTTTTTAATTTTATTGACATCGGTTTTTTAGGTTCATTAGATTTTGAAGGTTTTTTATTGTTGTATAAGGGTTGTATACTGGAAACAAGATGTTCCAAAAGCAACTACAGAGATTAGTTTAGAAGTGTGATCTGAGTGTGCCACTTTTGAGAGATGTTATGACCGGGGCAGTGTCGTGGAGCTGGTTATGAAAACAGGTGATTCAAGTGCTCAATCCTTACCTGCTAATGATTGGTATCGTTTGAGGCGCAAACTTGAAATCATCAAGGTTAGTTTTCATTTGATCCCAAAGTCCTCAACTTCTTTAGCTAAGTGTTTCACAATATAATGTGTCTGCATTTAAGAAGTTCTAACACCTAAATCAGTTAATTTAGTGGAATGCAAAATACTCATTAAAGTTTAGAACATTTTATTGACGGCTTACCACTGATATTCTACAGACCTTTGCATCGCCACCCTACTGATGCAATTCTTGAAGAAAAGCAAAAGGATCTCTACTGATGCAATTCTAAACTTCAGAGATTAGTTTAGAAGTGTGATCTGAGTGTGCCACTTTTGAGAGATTATGGTTTTATTGGGGTTTTTTCTTTCAACGTCAAGAACGGATCTCTATAGATCAATTGATTTTCAATGTGAAGATATGGCTTTAGGTGAGTGCTGGGCATAGCATTTAAACTATGGTTTCTTATCTGGTTAGGCAATCTTACAGGTGAATGTTTATATATGTTGGTATTATGAGGCAAGGGCATTTTATCCGAGGCAAGATGGCTTCTTGATATGGATCTTCTGGAAAATTCAAATTTTGCCACACGAGCAATAGGTTATTATAGATTATGTAGATGTAATTGATTATGGATTTATGTTGTTTTGAATAAATTCTCTTCATTTTGAATATTAATAGCCCGTATCCGTGATTATGAGCAGCATTTTTTTTTGCCATATTTTTTCAATTAGTGACCATTGTTTTGGTCATAAAGTTCAATGAAAAGTGACCACATTCTTGGTCACTTCATCTAAAACAGTGACCACTTTTACATTTAGTGACAAAATTCAGTGACCACTTTTACATTTTGTGACGAAATTTTCTGACCAAGTTAGGCGTCACAAATAAGTGACAACAAATTTTTGGTCACTATTTAGTGACCATATTCAAATGTCATCACTATTACTTTTAGTGACCGACTTTTAGTGACCACGAGTGACCACTTTGATATGGTCACTAAATCAACTTAGTGACCAAATATCTACTATTAGTGACCATAATCGTGTTGTCACTGAAGGCCTTTTTTCTTGTAGTGACTTTGTGGTTCAAGTCGTTTTGAGTTCACCATCATTCTAGAGAGTCGATGACTAATATGAAAGGCTATGAGTTTCTAAAGATAGTATGTCAAAGGACACGAGGGTTATTAATATTTTCTCGAGTGGCGATTCCCCTAAGGTAACTTCATATTATATATGTAGTTTTACGCCACATTTTCGAGTTGGGATCGAATGACTTTGTTTGAGAGAAGTGAAAGTTATTTGGGATATCTTCCCTTTACTCATGCTCCTTTTTTCATAATAACATGTAAAAGATTAAATATAAGAAGTGAAGTGGTGTAGGTTGTCTTCTCATTGCCTCAAATGCTTCTTATTTATAGGAGGTAACGGTAAAGAGGTAACCACTTGAGAGGGAATCGAATATATCTAAAATTAAATCAAATATTATCAGATCAAATATTTCTTTTGCCGATATCACGTATCCCTACAAGAAAAAGTGCCTTTAGTGACCAATTATTTTGTGACAACTCATGTTTTGGTCTCTATTATCATAGTTTAGTCACCAATATAATTGTCGTCACTGCATTTTCGTCATTGCCACATAATTAGTGACCGTTACAAAATGTGGTCACTAATTTGTCACAATGACAAGCATTAGTGACAACAAATAATGGTCACATAGACCTAAAACCGTAAATGTAACATTTTTCAGTGAAATAGTAAGTTACCAAAAGTGGTGGTCACTGTCGAAAAAGGTATTTTATATTTAAAGACAAAAAGTAGTGGTTACTAGGTTTCTAATTTAAAGACCAAAGTTGGTGGTCACTGTTTTATAAAATATTGAGACGAAAATTAGTGGTCACATAAACTCTAACCCCTAAATTTTAACCTTAACCTCAAAATTTAAAGACCAAATATTAGTGGTCACTAGATTTTCAAATTAGAGACCAAGGTTGGTGGTCACTGATTTATAAAATATTGAGATGAAAAAAGGTGGTCACATAAACCCTAACCCCTAAATTTTAAAGACCAAATATTAGTGGTCACTAGGTTTTCAAATTAGAGACCAAGGTTGGTGGTCACTGATTTATAAAATATTGAGACGAAAAATGGTGGTCACATAAACCCTAACCCTTAAACTTTAACCCTAACCCCTAAATTTTAAAGATCAAATATTAGTGGTCACTAGGTTTTCAAATTAGAGACCAAGGTTGGTGGTCACTGATTTATAAAATATTGAGACGATAAACGGTGGTCACATAAACCCTAACCCCTAAACTTTAACCCTAACCCCTAAATTTTAAAGACCAAATATTAGTGGTCACTAGGTTTTCAAATTAGAAACCAAGATTGGTGGTCACTGATTTATAAAACATTGAGACAAAAAACGGTGGTCATTAAATTATGAATTTTACGAGTTGGTGAATAATTAAAATGAATGCATCAGTATTATATTCCAAGATCATGTTCTTTTCCAATATGAAATATTACGAAAATTTCAAATCAAAACAAGCACATTTAAACTTGTTCAATTTAAAAAAGACGACAATGTATCAATATTATATACTAAAGTTAAGACATATTGATTATTAAATACACTGATAATTCAAGACATACTAATTATTCGTAAGATTTTGTTATATTATGTGCTTTTTTCTTTTATCTAAATAACTTTAATAAAATTAAATTTACACTTACAAAAGTTAATAAGTAAAAATATTTACATTTTATTATTTTATGTACTTTTTTCTTTTATCTAAATAACTTTGATAAAATTAAATTTACACTTAGCATACCACTTAAATTTACACTTAAAAACATTTGGGATTAAATTTACACTTAAATAAACGCTACCACTTAAATTTACACGTCAAATAAAAAAAACACATTTTAAATTTACACTTAGCATACCATCGTCTCTCACCACATCTCTCACAACCGCACCATCGTCTCTCACCACCACGCCCGCCGTCGCTCACCACCACGCCCGCCGTCGCTCACCACCACAACCGCGCCACCGCCATCTTCTCATACCACTGCTAACGATTTGAGGTATTTATCATGTTCAAGTTCAAATTCAACTCAATATTATTGTTGCGTTTTGCGTTTTGTTAACAATCAAACTAATTTTGTTGAAGTAACAGCTCTATTGTTGAATTAACTTTTTGTTTGTGCTGAATAACTATTCGACGAAATGCCTGACTTAGTTGTGTGTGGTTTTTGCATATAAAATGTGGTGGATTGGAAGTGTCGATCAAGTGTTTGACGAAATGCCTAATCACATTTTTTATAAACTTATTATTAGTTCAGTTAATCACATCAGTTAATCATAATTGCTAGATCAAATGTTATCGAATTTGTGTTTGTTTAATCGATTATTGCGTATGGTTATAATTGTTTAGATCTATGTGTATGTTAGCTCATATTTCAAGTATATTAGTTAGTTTGAATTTAGGTTAAGTTAAGTGCATTAGTTAGTTGGTTTTTTGGTATGTCAAAGTAGTTTGGATTATCAGTTGCTTGCCGTTAATTCTGCTAGAACAGGGTTATTATGGTATATTGGTATGTCAAAGTAGGCACTGCCTATTGAAAGTATTAGCGTTGCATAAAAAGCATATGCTGAAGGTAATTGCATTAAGAGTCAGTTAACATGTATGCAGCGGATTTTGTGTGGCTTCAGTCCATCTTATGTGTCGTCCCTAACAGATATGTAGGCATGTTTTAGGCCAACAGTCCTTAGACGATCAGGTCCCGGTCCTTTTAGGTCCTGTTGATGTCCTTTTATGTTATAGTGTATTATATATTCGTTATAAATAACTGAATGTTTTGTTACATAGATTATGTCTTTTATAGTTTAGTATTGGCAAATTATAAAAAGAAAGTACCTCCAACAATTTTATCAAGTTTTTTGAATGGTCTACAAAACTGAATACAAGTATGCTGACATGATCGTTGGGAATGTGAAGACCTTTACATTTGGACTAGTGAGATTATTTAAATGATTGATTTGAGTCGTCGTGGGTCTGAAAATTGTAAGAGATACTTTGCAAAGTAATAGTTAAAACTTGAAAGATTTGGTGCAAGGTATGCATTATATGCCGCTTTGCAAATGTATGCGTGTTTGACGAATGAAGCAGCATTTAGGCCCCCTGAATAGGCTCAAACTTAGAAACTTAGGACAGCAAAAGGGCCTTTGGCCTAGTGGTATGTGGGTACAAGTTTTACCTGAGACATATGTGGTATTTGGTGTATAATAGGGGTGTGTTTGTTAAAAGTAGCAATGAGCACCGCTTCTTTAAGAAGCATTGGAAAATTAGCCTTCCTAAAATTTAGCCAAAGCTCACCGCTCTTTTGCCAAACGACCATAAAATTCAAAATGCTCATTGCTCACCGCCTCAAAAAGCTCCACACCGCTTCGCGCCAAACATACCCTAGGTGTGTGCCAAAATAAACTAAGGACAGCATAAGTACCGTAAATATCGGGATTTATTGTTTGAAGTAAATTTGTAGAAGATACTGGAACCATGCCCTTAAAGTTTAAGCTAGCATGCTACTTGGGTCAATGCTATTGAAGCAGAAGGACTTTCTACAGTAAAGGGAGTTTGAAATAAGTATCTTTTTAATGCCGCAATTCCTGCTGCTGTGCTATTCATATGTTCTAGTTTCTAATCTGTTTGAAATAAGTCATAGATTCGTTATTTTGTATGGAAACTTTAAATTTGAGATGACACACTTTTTTTTATGTTGCAGTTGGTTGACCCTGTAGATAGGACAGTGAATAGGGATCTCTCTCTTATAAAAGATTTGGGATTGAAACTTGTTTATGCTATCAATACTCACGTGCATGCCGATCATGTCACTGGAACCGGGTTGATCAAGGTATAAAACAATTTTTACTGCTAATTTTGATTAAAACAGTAGTTGACGATAATTTTATGATATGATCAATATTTGCAAACTAAAGTTCCTGGTGTCAAGTCTATCATATCTAAAGCAAGCAAAGCCTCAGCCGATATTCTTGTTGAAGCTGGTGATAAAATCCAATTTGGGGATCTTTATTTAGAGGTATTGAAATTCAAGATAAGTTAGAAATGGGTTGCTTGATGAATTTTTTACTCAATTAACTACCAAATATAGGTGCGGGCAACTCCAGGGCATACGGTAGGTTGTGTAACATATGTTACTGGTGACGGACCTGATCAGCCTCAACCAAGAATGGCGTTTACTGACGATGCTGTGTTAATATGTGGATGTGGAAGGACTGATTTTCAGGTATAGTAGTACAATTTGGAAACCAGCACAACATAAATGGGATAATTTATAGATGATAGTTATCATTGATAATCTTCATATCGCAGGGTGGAAGTTCACAGCAGCTGTATGAATTGGTCCACACACAGGCAAGAATATAGAAAATATGAAATCGAATCGAAAGATGAAAGAACTGGTATGCATCCTGTTCATGATTTTTCCTCGAATGAAACTGAATACTTCTTTTGTCATCTGTCTAGATCTTTACATTGCCAAAAGACACATTCATTTATCCCGCTCATGATTACAAAGGGTTCACGGTTAATGCATCATTTCATCTGGTATTTTGATAATTACATACTTCATGTAGATATTGATAGAACCATTTGGCTTTCAGGTTAGAACCATGGAAGTTTCGACGTTTTACTTATGAATGGTTGTTCGAGCTTGTGTTTGATCTCTAACAATCTAGCGGGTAAAATCACAAATATTGGCTAAGAAGGAAACAATTCAAATGAGTTGAAAGTTGTCCATATCGTCTACATGAAAGATTAGATTATTATTATTGAAATAATAGTAGATATGGTACCATTATAATACTAGTTTATACAAAAAAAAAATACAGTTTTTGGACAAATGTTGTATCTGTTCAACCCAACCTGCTCAAAAGTTACCTATTTTACTTGTTTGTCAACCCACCCATTTTTCCTGAACTGGGAGTGACTTAAAGTCTTAAGAAGTGTTGACTGTTAGGAAATCCAGTAGTTACAACTACAATGCATCAACTCCTTGATCACTTTCAGTCTTGTTTTTCATCATTGTTGTGACTGAGAGTATTGTGACTTTTACATGTCTAGCAAGTGTTTTGTTTTGTCCAACAAAAAATGCAGGGCATTGAAGCATCCCACATATTGGCTATGACATTCACAACGGCTGCTGCTTCAGAAATGAGAGACAGGATTGGGGGAGTGCAGCCACCATGAATATGTGTTCCAAATGCCACAAGGAGATGATATCAAAGTAGGAAAATGCAAAACTTGCATCTTCATCCTTTGATGACATTATCAATGATGGTTCAGGCAGCGATGCTGGAAAAAGATGTGGTGGTTGCTGATGCCATCAAGGCCCAACCGGCAGCGCCAGTGGAGTTGAATGTGGTTCCAGTGAAAGCCCGGGCTGATGACTCGTCCTCGATCCAAGTCACCGAGCCAAAGCTGAAAGTGGGACCAAGCAGATGTTCACTTGTCACAAGCGGGTTGGTTTAACCGGCTTCAACTGTAAGTGTGGTGATCTTTTCTGCTCTGCTCACCGCTACTCCGACAAACACGACTGTCCTTTCGATTACCGAACTGCCGGCCGCGATGCCATAGCAAAGGTTAATCCTGTGATCAAAGCTGAAAAGCTTATTAAGATATGAAGAGCGGCATTTGGTAAAAGTATGATAATGGTTACTACTCAAAAGTGTTTATATCCATAAGGTATGTATGTGGCCTATAACACCATGTTCACTTTTCTGCAACTATGCAACAAGTTGAGGTCATTACTGTATAATTTAGATAGAACTAGATTCATTTATGTAGCTTATAATTGGCTACCAGAAACCAATATTCTATCTTGCTTATACTTTAGGATGTTAAACATATGTTGTGTAGGGACTGTGGATTTTGGCTTCAGCTTTGTCATTTCCCCAAAATTTTGATACCTCCACATTTATGATAAAAAGAAATTATTGTGTAGTCTGATTCAAAGTTTTTGCATTTTGCAGGGTGACGAAAGGCCGAGTTGGATGGAGTGATCTTCATAAAGCGTGGATGTGATTTGAGACATCCTTTTTTTTGTGCTAAAAGAACACAATGTTAAACAATTGGCACGCTACGTTTTTTCTTTTATGTTTACTTTGTTTTTGATTAGTAGGATACAAAGAACGTTATGTTACAAAGAATATAATGTAATGCAATTACGATTAATATTTTGGATGTTGTTGCAAATTTGTAGATTTTCGATTTTATTATAGCCGCACATTTTGTTAAATTGGTAGATTGTTTTTTAAATATATTTGAATGAGTGATCACCATATTTAATACCAAGTGACCACACATATGGTCACTATTGGTCGTTAACGGTGTGTTAATGGGCTCGTTATCTTTAACAAAACAGTGACGATTTTAATGACCACCATTATTGGTCACTATTTGTTCAATTCAGTGACCACCTTCACTGTTTCGTGACCAAACATAGTGACCGTATATATCGTCACAAATTTAGTAACCACTTTCTTATCGTCATTAGTTAGTGACGCATTTTATTATTTGGTCTCTAATAAAAATAGTGACGGAGCTATTGTGACGAAAAGTGACCACCAAGATTTTGGTCACTAAACTGTGTTAGTGACCGGTTTTACACTGATAGTGACCATATTAGCTTTGTCACTAAAACCATTTTTTCTTGTATCCAATCAAATATCCCCGCACATGTATATTTCTCTTCTAGAACATGAATCACCATTTCACTTGGATGGGTTATCTCATCAGTTCGTATCAATTATGAAGTTAAGTGACATCTGAAGGCACATCATCCGATTTGTTCAGTTGGACATAAATTGTAAACTAGTACTAGTACGTTATGCATTCTTTTGACTCTTGTAATGGCTTTTAGATTTATTAAGGTATTTATAGTCTACTAGCTTAGAGACCCGTTGACACCGGGTTAGTTTTTAAAGAAATAGATAAATGAGATGATAATAAAAGTATTAACGTAAATTTGTTAAATTTAAAATATGTGTGAGTCACAATCGATAAGTAAAGTCAACAATAGATGCTATGGGGTCATCAGCAATATCTATTAGAATATCTTCCGGCACATCTATAGAAACCTCTCCTTCGTTTGGTCCTCCAAGCTTGCCGTCTCCCACATTCAATATCCATTCTGCAAATTCTCTTATCTCGCTAACATCTTCCGGTCGTGAACCAACAGTAAGCCTCATGTTAGCGGTTAGCTTAAGAACTTTGCAGTAATCCCATATATCTTATTTCGCTAACATCTTCCGGTCCTGAACTTTGCAGTAAAGTCAACCCTTTAAGTAGTTTAAATAAGCCCTCCAAACAACCCATATATCTTATTGAGAAAAGTTTTAAAAAGTGACCCATTTTAGTAAATTAGTACTTACTTTAGCTTGGGTATCTATTATCTACTCGATAACCCATTTCATTCCAAAACAACTTTATTAGTTTTTAATATAAGCACTCCAAACAGCCCCATAAGTAGTTTAAATAAGCACTCGAAGACAGTCTTAAGACCAACTACTTGACTACAAAATACAAGGTTAACAATGATCATAGATGCAGTCTTAGAAATTTGCAAATAACAAAAGCAAGAATGCAAGATCATTAAGAATACCTCCTAATAGATGTTAAGTTTGGTAAAAGGTAATTGATCAGTCACCACTTGCGCAACCCTTGCAACCATAATGCACACACTCTATTACGCTTTCCTCCCTTAGGTGCTTGGGCACTCTACAAACACACCTTGTCTGGAAGTTGTGATCACGTGGCTGAATGCATCTTAAGCATCAAAGTCGTTCATACCGAGGCTGAAAATTCCACAACAGAACAATGAGTAGGCATGTAAAATGTACACTATCGACGGAGTGTTCATAATAAGACCTTAATTGGAGACAGATTCCAACTATAGGAGGCAAATTACATATTTACTTATTGATGGGATGATTCAAATTGCTTATAATTAGAAAGTGTCAACAAGTTTTTTAGTTAAGTACGACATGCAGGCATTTACTACGTATTATATAATCAAAAAAAGGAATAAGCAAACTATAACGTAATTGGTTTCTCCGAGAATAGAGGAAAAGTCAGCACTCAGTGTCGAGTTCTTTAAAACAAAATTAACAAAAATGATAACTAATGTAAATACATCGTTCGTATCTGCAATACAATAAAATGTTCAGATCTTCGCATCATGATAGTAATTTTGGAGTACCACTTTAAATAATTTTTTACCCATTTGACCCGTATCGTTTTCAATTAATTTTATAGTATAACCCGTTTGACCCGTTAGAGATAAACATACCCAAAATCAGCCCATTTATAGACAAACTGGTCAAAACTTGTCACCACTAATTAACTGCCAAAATGCACTATAATTGATATAGAATACTTACTTGTAGTAATTGGTTTCTCCGAGAATAGAGGAAAAGTCATCACTCAGTATCAAGTTCTGTAAAACAAAATTAACAAACATGATAACTGATGTAAATACATCGTTCGTATCTGCAATATAATAAAATGTTCAGATCTTCGCATCATGATGAATTTTACAACAGGACTAATTCTCTTAAAAACTCTTATAATTTATGCTGAATGTTGTGTTACATCATGTGTTTAGATAAACCACAAACCATGTACTGTATTTTATTCGTTTAGTGTTGTGACTACAATGAAAATGATTACAACGGTGTCTTAATAGTGTCTAACACAAATCTGTGGTAACACATCCCTAAAGGTTGTCGAAACAAAATACATTCCCTTATGATGGTATTTGAAGTGCAATTTAGTAGTGCCTAAAACAAAATGAGTACTCAACCAATAATTCAACCTTTTTGTGAAGGCATCTCATAATATAATGACTAAATTAATAAGTAAGTATAAAAGAACTCAAAGTTGAGTTGTGTTGCATATTTACAATCAATCGATAAGTGACAAAATACTAATCCAGTTTGTGGTGTTTTGTACTCCCTTTTACGTCTAAACACATGATCCGAACATAAGCTACATCTTATTATGGAACTGAACAAAAAATTAGATAAGACATCAACTAAGATAGCGGAGGAAATTTTACTCATTTCGAAAAAAATGTGAAAGTATCATTCATGCTTTTTAATTGAGTGTATCAGGATACATAGTTAGGATAGTCGTTGAGATAACAACAGATTATCAGATTCAGTTAAATGGTATGTGGTAACTGGTAAGGTTCTGGTAGTGGTGAAATTGCTCTAATTTCCCTACTTTTTATCCACTTTTACATATATTCAGACTCCTATTTGTTAGAAATAATTGGTGACTAATTAGATTTTATACGTTATTTGTTAGAAATAGTTGCTTTATTTCTTATATTTATAAACTTCTATTGATTGACAGGAAGAGCTCTCGCCGCTGTAAATAAGCTAAATACATAGGTAGTGAAAAAGAAAGAAATAAACCTCATCATCCAAGAACGAAGAGCTTTTCTTGGTTAATAGGAGTGATACAGCTTCTGTATGTAATGTAGATTTATGATCGAACTTCCTTGATAGATGATGATGAGTCTTTAACCAATCCCAAACGCCACCTAACCTTACCAGCTGATGCTCCAAGCCATGCCCTTGCAAAGACACATAATAAGAAGGGTAACGTTAATCATTTTAAACAGGAAAAACATCAATAACTACTACTGGCATGGAAAACAATATACATCTCTTGTAGCCACCTGAGAATTGGATTGCATCCATCGAGAAACCATTGCAATCACAAAGACATAATGAATTCAATGCAGAAAACTTTTAGAAATTTTTTCCTCCTTTTATGCTCATGTATAGCATACATGTTGTTTCCTGACATTGCCTTGTAGGACTCGATTGCATTCACCAATGAGCTATGAGCTTAAATAAGGAGTTGGGTCTTCACTTTAGAAAAATGTTCACCTGGTATGCCAACAGTTTCTACCAATCGGCTATCTTCCATTTATATTAGCAGCAAAGCTTAACATCCTTCTCCACGTTGGCTTTCTAAAAAAAATTTATTCGACAGAAAAAACCTGTTTGAAATTTAGCAACATTAACATTAAATTACACATTCTAACCATCAATAACTATAACTTTTACCTCAATTTCATGCTTACAGATTTCTTCTTTGTTAGCTTATGATATTGCACTTCTTTTCACCTCAAATACAACGACAGCTAAGCGAAATCCAATAAAACCTCGTAAGATAATCCAAAAAGTGAGCGCATAATTGAACATATCATAATCCAAAAAGTAAGATAATCACCTAATTTGTACTACGTTATTATGAGACTATTATCAACAATATGAAAGCTAAAACTTTAAAGGGGTGTTTAGCTCAGCTTACATGACAGGCTTATAAGTTTCTATTAACTTTAGTTGGAGGGCAATAGCTTAGGTTCAGGAACGCACACTGAAAAGATTATGAAAACACAAAGAAGAGAATATCATTACATAGAGTTAGCCAAATCTATCATTTCATGTCTGATCTTTGTGTGTGTATTGCATAGCTACCTGTTGAAAATGGGTTGTTGAACTTCCATGACCAGATTGATGAAGTTGATAGTAAGTTAGTAAAAGAATTTGAAGGTACTCTATGGTATCAAACATGTTAGCTATCAGTTGCATTTATAGAACTTGTTTGTTCAAAAGCATAGAAAGCTAAAAGGCTAAAACATACTTTTGAACATCAGGGCCGATCTTGTAGAAGAGGAGCAGCTCGTTGGAATGAAGTTTAAATAGTACAGGGCTCCACACTCAGACGTTTTCTCGCTCTTCAGCAATAACCGGGGAGTGCCACTAATCATCCTATCCGGTCCATGAATTTCGGTAAAAACTCAGTGTGAGAATGATAATAGTACGTTGATATGTCTAAGCATACATACCTTGTGCATTTGTAACCAAATTTCGAAGTCAGTTGGCCCTTCATATGAACCCCCAAAGTATGCGGCTGAGAAGCTGTCGTGATCACTCAAATTCACAAGATTGGCCAATTGAAGCTGCACCTCCGACATGTTCCATGAGTTACCAAGAATAGCCCTGCCCCAAGGGATTGTGTTGCACCCGCAAATTATAGGTACACAAAAAAAATTGATTATCCTAACATCTCTTAATATAAATAAATCACCATCATCAAATTATCAAAATACAACGATAAAAAAACATACGTAAAGAGTTAAAAGATCAAGAAAATACCATTAACGTAGGAGCATCATTCTTTAAAACCACCAGAAGTGGTAGCATTTATAATCAAATCTGGTTGTAAGGCCTGAATAGTTGCATAAGTCACAAGAGATGCATAAACGATGCCAGCACTGTTAACCCCTGTGAAATAAATAATTCCAAAGGCATAAAGAAGTTGATTTTGATGACAAACTACACAAACACGTGGCGTTTTTTAAATAACATTTGCATTCGAACGTGGATCTCATTATAAAAAAGATCGATGATTCAAAGGCTTTTCACAAAGCAATCTAGCCAAAAAAGCATAAAACTTTGCTACATATCTTTCATTTATTGCCATTTTTTTAACTTCAAACAATGTTAACTTCACAAAATGGGTTATTGTTAAGTACCTCAAATAGAGTTCTGAGTGCTAAATCTTATCCCAAACTTGTTCCCTAATCTTATCCCAATACACATGCAAGTATATCATCAAGTATACATCACAACTAAAAACATATCACCAACCATTAATCCATACCCAATTCCTCCAAAAATCACATCACATTTAACAATTCATTCCAGAATAGAAGAATACGAAAAAAAATCAAAAACTAAACTTTATAAACAAAAAACATACTAAAATCATTAACATAATCCATATTCAAAGTATAGCCATAAAAAACTTGGTTATTTAAGTCGAAACTCACCTCAATTAATCCTCAGAAGCTTTGGTGTTGTCCTCATCCAGTTTCACCAAACACCCCTGCACTATAATCAAAAAATAAATATTATAGAATCATCAGGCATCGTAACTATGGATTTTACATCAAAAACCTAAAAAAAAAAAAAAAAAAAAAAAAAAAAAAAAAAAAAAAAAAAAAAAAAGTTGAATAGATTCAATACTTACCAAATCACTGGCAAATGAAGAACAATTTAATTGCTTTCCAAACGTACAAACAAATCGCTCAAAGTCAGAGGTTTTGTGCATAGGATTCTGGTAAAATACAAATAAATTTGAATAGTTATATTGAAAATTATCTTATAATTGAATTGAAACAAAATTATGTAATATGGAACTAATAATTCGATAACCTATAGATTATAATAAATGAGTACTTACCAGCTCTTTCTGCAGGTGCATCATACACATCACCAACACACAAATGAATAACTCAAAATGTTTTCTTGATGGATTTGAATCGGTATGGCACAGAAAATGGTATGGCACATAGTTTTGCTTTAAGGAATATTGAAACGTATTCTGAAGTGTAGGGAGAGGGTGGTTTTTGAGGAGGAGCGTGTTTTGATAAGGAGCGTGAGAGGTGTATACAGTGTTGACTAATTTTCTTAAACACATTAAATACATAATTAGGAGTTTCAATACATTCATTTTGAAAACGTATTGCATAAAGTAATTGTACTTAGAAGCTAAATAAGGTAGGGCATTAAACCAATTTTTAATGCATGGTGCTTAGTAGGCTTGGTACAAAAGCTTATTTTATTATATATTATATATATATATATATATATATATATATATATATAATAGATAAATATTTCAGCAAAAAACATTATATATTTCATGGTTTTAACTTTTAATCACTGGTATGAATGAGAGAAAGGTCTGTAACACCCGAATCAACGGTATGTAAATTAGTCATTAGATTGAAAATTAGTAAATCATCTCGTCTTAGAGTTTAGTCATTCTTATCAAACTAGCTAACGTAATTATTTTGCCAAATAAACAAGTCATAAGGTAACGAATATGATTAAAACTGTTTTGCTACTAAGTTATTGCATACAACTATCCAGTTGAAAGTAAAACATGTGATAACAAATAGTTATATTATTTTATTGATGTTTACCATAGAATATGACTAACCTGCTTTAGGCTACCCACAATAATGCCTCAACCTATTGGGTTGAAGGAGGTTGTAGAGGGTTGGCATTGTTGTGGAGATGAGGGTTGGAGGAGGTTGAAGGGGATGTGGGTTGAGGTGCCACCTATTTGAGATGAGGGTTAAGTGTTTATTTTGTATGTGTGTTGTGTGTATTTTATTATTTAGAAGTTATTTTTGTGGGGTATGTTTTTTGTAGTGTAGGTTGACTTATTGTGCCAAAAGGGTTGTGTGTAGGTCGTATGAGAGAGAAAACTGATGTGGCAGGAAAAATAAGAGTCGCTAAGGGTTGTTATTGGGGGTAGCCTTATCAACTAGCCAAAATCATTATAGTCTAAAAACACAAGGTGATTAATTAATATAGATGAGTGAGAACAATTATTGAAATGAGAAGAATGAGAAAAAATTGTAACCACGTATTTTAAATAATGAAAGAGAAATAACAAGGAGATGCATATATTTTTATGAATGCATATAATGTTTGTGGTCGTGCTTTCTTCTCAGTTTTCTCATCTTTATTATATTTCTTATTTGATCCTTGCTCTGTCCTTATATAGCTAGATGTTTGCTTATAATATCAATAGACAACTGGACTTAACGAGCCAATAGCACCCCAAATTTTTACAAACAAAATCACACTACTTTCGGTCCTACTTAGTAGCAACAATAAACATTAAACATCTTTAGTTCAGTTTTTAATTCAAGTCTATTGACATGTACTTTTCCTGTAAAGGCAAAAATGCATATATATCATTTCAAAAGTAAATAATTGCATATATATATCTTTTGTACAAGTTTTTTATGCACATAGTATAATGGTTTTTATGCATGCTTTGGATATATATGTAATTTTGCAATTTCGAAAGAATATATATGCAAAGCCCCTTGTTTAAATGTTATAATATGCCTATAGAAAATTTTACACTGTATAATGCATATTTGTGATGAAATGTACAACTAGAAGTTAGGTTTTAACACTTTATAGAGTTTTTGTTATGATTAGGAGTTAGGTTTTAACAGTTTAGAAGTTAGGTTTGCGAGATTAGATGGATTTATCGAAGGCGTCTTATGCGGCTAAGCCGCCGCATAAGACGGCTTCGACTTTGATGAATGCATAAGGCTTCGCCAAAAGCATTCGCTGCAGCTAAACCTTTGGCTCAGCCAAAGGCATCTTATGCGGCTAAACCTTTGACTCAGCTGCATAAGATCCCTTTGGCTTCACCAAAGGCATCTTATGTGGCTAAGCCGAAGGAATAGGTTGTGGCTAATCCTTTGGCTTAGCTGCAGAAGATGCCTTTGGCGCCAAAGGCATGTTCTGCGGCTAAGCCTTTCGCTTAGCCGCATAAGATGCTTTTGCATTTGACAAAGGGATAGGTTGTGGCTGATGCACAAAATGGTTTGAGCGAATATATGATAACTTAAAATAAGCTTTTAAATCTGTTTTTTATTCTATATCACATATGATATAATAAACATTTGCTTTTAAAATAGGCTTTTAAATATATGATAACTTAAAAATTTCCTTAGAAACAAAGGATTTGGCTTAGATAGAGGCATAGCCTTCGGTAAAAACTTTCAATGAGTAAACATTTGCTTAGCCACAGGCATAGCCTTCAACAATTCCTAACGCAATGCCTGTTTGTAACATATTTTGTAGCTACCAAAAAGTTTATGTTATATATCACATATGATATAATAAAGATGTATTCAACTTTGCCAAATGTCTAGGGTGCAGATAAGCAACAGAAGAAGCCTTTGGCTTCGCCAAAGGCATAGGCTCCGGCTAAGCAAAGCCTTAACCGGATAAAATGCCTTTGCCTTCAACTTACATGCAGAAAATGCCTAGAAAAAAGATATCATAAAATAAAATAGGCTTTCAAATATGTTTTTATTCTATGTCACATATGATATACTAAAAAAATTAATTATAAATAAAGGATTTGGGTTATCTACAACCATAGCCATAGGCATAGCCTTCAGCAAAGGCTTAGCCACAGGCATAGCCTTCAGCTTTGCCGAAGGCTATGCCTATGGCTAAGACTTTGACAAAAATGAACAAATATTCAGTAGCTAAAAAAAATTTATGTTACATATCAAATATGATATTACAAAGAATTTTGGTACTATACAGGCATAGCCTATACCTTTGCCAAAAAGATATGCCTGAACCTAATCCTTTAAGTAAACAGTCAGGATATCAGATAATTGGTGATTGTTGATGATGTAGGTGATGAAGAAAATGACGATGGAGATGATGATGTAGGGCATCTAATATCTACAATGCCGCTCTTAAAAACAACTGATGAATTGAAAAACCCTGCTAAAGGTACATATCATGTTATTAAAGAAACACGTTATGTAATGAGAATATTTAAAGTACTAAATCACATATGATATAATATAAATTTTTTTTACAAAAAAACCAAAAACAGTTGCTCAAAGGTTAAGGGAAATACAGAAAAACGCAAAGAAGAAAAAGTAGAGGAAGAAAAGCAAATGAAGCTTGAAGCAGAAAAGAAACAAACTAAAAAACAAGATGAAACAGATACTTCAGCAAAGAAAAAAAATTAGACGTCTAAAGAAAAGAAAAGCATCAGAAATGCAAAGAACTCCAAAAAGATTTACAAGAGGCGATGCTAGAAAAATTGAAGAGGAAAAAGCTGTTGATAAAAGTGGTAACGAGGATGATGAGACAGTAGAAGAAACTGAAAAGGAACTTGATGACGAGAATGAAAAGCAATTGGTAGTAAAAGAAACCAATAAGAGAAAGAAGGAACTTATTGATGAGAAGGAGGTTGTAGATAAGGAGGATAAAAAGAAGCATCAACTGGTTAAGGTGAAAAAGGAGAAAACAAAATCAAAACAATACCCAACGTGTACAACAAGGTCATCCCCAAAACCTCTCTATGAAGCGATGATTGGTTTATCAAACGAGAGGAAGAAATGGTTAAAAGAGATGGGGTTTGAGAGGTTCATCAAATTTCCAATAGTGAACTTCCAGGAGCTTTGGCGTACCACGTCATCGATAAATTCCATCCACCAAGCATGGAATTGAGATTACAAAAAGGTTCAATAAAGGTAACAAGGCAAAAAATCAATGATATGCTAGTTATGCCGATGGGGAAAACAAATCTGGAAAATCTTGAGGAAAGATTTGATGATGACGATTTCATTAAAGAATGGGAAGAATAGTATGCTCATCTTGGAAGAATTACACCACCTGCCATAGCCTTCGAGATATTCAGCACAACAGAAGCAGATTTCATGTTTAAGATAAATTTCTTAACGCTGTTTGCAAGCACCATGGGGACTCTGGAGAGTGCAGGAAAGGTACCAACAACAATTCTCAGTCACGTAAAAGAAAATGACGATATTTTTTATATCGATTGGTGCAGCTACATAATGGATTGCTTGCAATCCAGTAAGCTCAACTGGGACAAAGTGAAGTCGGGGACCAACTACTATTATGGCCCACTGACATTCTTATGTGTAAGTTATTTTTCATTTAATATAAACTTATCAACTATGATTCACTCATATAAAAATTATCTAAAAAAAATTTAATTGTATTTTTCTGTATAAAAAAGCTGCTATACTTGGACACAGCAAACTACCCAAGCTTCCAAGTTATGCGACACCGCCCAGCACTCAGAAGTTGGAACACTCCAACAATGAGGAAAAGGATAAACATGGAAATCAGAGCCAGTTGCTTGGGGATGCTAGAGCATCATGGAGAATTTGATCCAGAAGAGGAGCAAACCGGTCTTAATTTGTACAAGGGAGCAGACATTTACTACGAACCATTGCCTCCTAGAAAGCCTGTGGAAAGAGAGGTAATTTTATTGAATTCATTTATAAAAATGTTGTTATAAAAAAGTATGTTATGATATATTTTACTTGATATTATTATTATAAAAAAGCATGTTTAAAAGAGTTACGAGAAGAAAACAAAACCTTAAGCTTAGGCGCAAGCATAGCCTTCGGCTAAAGCCGAAGGCTATGCCTGCGCGTAAGCCATTAGGCATAGCCTTCGGCTAAAGCCGAAGGATATGCCAACGCCTAAGCCTTCTGCTAAAGCCGAAGGCTATACCTGCGCCTGCGCCTAAAGCCGAAGGCTATACCTGCGCTTGCGCCTTCAGCAGGCTAACATTCAGTTGTGCTTGAAAAAATTTCATATATGATATTACATAAAATGTGAACTTGTTTGAAAAATCAAATATGATATCTTTGAAAATCATATATGATACTTTACATGTTTTTGTAAAATAAAAAATATCACATATGATTTTGCATATACATTAAAAAACTAACCTGAAATACTTCCTTTACAGGAGTTTTATGAAAAGATTGATGAGAAATTTTAAATAATTTCAAAAGAAAATATAGAGTTGGTTAAGACAGTAAGAGAGGGAATGCAGAAGTTCAAAGGAGACAAGGTGATGTTGAACTTATGTAAGAAATACAAGAGATTGTTCAACAAGATAGATTTCTATTTAGAAAATAGCTCGATGGAAGAGGATGATGATAGTGATAGTGAGAACGAAAGCGAGAATGTAGTAGAAAGCAGTGAGGATGGGAAACAAGAAAAACTAAATGAAGAAAATTCTGCAAACAATGAACGGGAGAATGAAAGTGAGAACAAAAGCGAGAATGTAGTAGAAAATGAGGGTCAAAATAAAGATGAAGGTGAGAACAAAGATGAATCTCAGAAAGATGTATGGAAAACGAAACTGAGAAGGAAAAAGAAGTTGAAAAAGAACAAGCAATGCCAACTGAAATGCAAAAACAACCTGAGAATAGAAAAGAAGCTGATAAACAACAAGGAATTTACACTAAAAAAGTTAGTGAAATGAAAACAGAAATTGAGAAAGAAACAAAACATGAGCAGGAAAGAGAAATTCCAGTAGTGAAGGTCAGTAAGAAGGAAAAACAAAGTGAAGTTGGAAAATAAGTAGGAACTCCAAGTGGGAAGAAAAGAGAGGGTTATAAGTTGGCTTCGCCAGATGACTTTTGGAATGAAGAAAATTTTGACAATCTCCTCAGTCAAGCTACACAAGATTATCAAAAGATTCATGGAACAAAAGAGAAAATAACAAGAGGCAAAATAAGACAATCAATGACACCACCATCTTTCAGTCTTGGTATAAGCCCAGTGCAAACAGAAGTTGTTATTGAAATAGAAAAAACTGCAAAAAAAAAAAAAAAAAAAAAAAAAAAAAAAAAAAAAAAAAAAGCAGGAAGAAAAGACAGAAAAAAGGGTGAGAGAAACTGATGTTGAGAATGAAACTGCATCAAAACAAGAAGAAGAACATCTAGCCTCCAATGCTACAAAAGCCAAGAATGATAAATAGAAAAAGAAAAGATACATCGAGAAGGACACTAAATGGTAATCAAACCATCATAATCCTTCCTCGTCAACATCTATCACAACCCATCAACATCAATTGCAAACCCATAGACTATAACCGCCAACAAAAAATCTGTCATCTCGTTCCTAACCCCATCACATACTTCCCATCACAAATCCAAGAATGAAAAGAAAAAACTACAAGAGATCTTAGATTATTTCAAACTTTATTGCCAATCTTTACAATAGTTTTTTAGTTTGAACATCATCATCGATCTATATGAAGCATATACTTCTTGGTTTAATATCCGAAACCTTTTAAAAAATAAAAAAACTTGTGTTTTACTCTACTCTTTGTTCGGTCTAAAATAATCAAACGCAATTACAACATTAACCTACCTAAGACCATTTTGTAAATGATCTTGAAGACGAAAATCGTTTGGTTTTTCACTCGTAGGTCTGATCGAATCGAAGGAGTTTTTGTTTGTGTTTTGTTCGATTAAATGAGTATTGTTTCTTGGTCAAATGGATCTGATAAATCAGTTTTGATGAGATGAATGATGGAGGCGGAGTGTTTGAGGTGGGAAAGATTTAGGGTTAAGCTAAATGATAAATGTGATTAGGGTAACTGTTTTTATCATTTTGAAGTTTGGATCGGGCACTATCATTTGACCATTGGACCGGGTACTCCATTCGGATTTGGGCTTCAACGATTTATGGTTATTGTGTTGGTCTGGATCGTGCACTGGGCTAATGGATCACATATAGTTGAGCTTGTGTTATAAACGAATTATGGACAATCAAATAGTTATAATCTGAAATGTTATTTTTTGGCTGCAACATTATTAATAATATTTGGTAAAATGAGAGGTATTTTGGTTCACCAAAATTTTTCACAGGGATAGTTATTCACGGCTTGAATTATTCTTTGATCAAAAATGACTACGGGGTTTTTGTACGGTATTGCTTATTTGGAATTGAAGTGATGTTTCATGGGTGTACTTCTTTATCTTTGTGACGTTGGTTGGTTGGTTGCATGTCTCAAGATAACTTGTCTGGGCATTTTTGTTAAGTGATTAAGAATTGACAATCTAGTTATAACTGATGTAAGGAGTTACGGTGTAGTGCTCATAGTGTATAACTATCACTTTAAGGAGTTACGTTGTAGTACTCAGTGTCACACGGAGTTGTGGAATGTTCAAGAAGATAGTACAAGCATTAAGTCATAAATTTGGGATGTTTACTTCCTTTTCAAGTTGGTCGTATCGGGTTGTCTCCATATGTAGTCATTACTATTAGCCGGTGAATTAAAAGGAGGTTCAATTACAGGTTGGTTTGAGAGAAGTATTGAGACTATTTTTGTGACATACTCTCATGGATTTATACATAAACAAGTTATGGTTTTATATTGCTTCAAGAAAAAGGTAATTCTACGGCATGTACGCAACATTATGATGATTCCGATAGCTCGTAACCATCAGGAGGGAGAAGTTGGTGTTTCATCTTCTGTGATTGGATTGATCGAGGGAACTGTGCTTAGTACCGAAGAAGGAGAAGTAGTGTGTGTACATCGGGGATTTTTACCAACTTGGATGCAATACTAAGTGAGCTAGGTTGTTATGATGTTCCCCGAACGACAACCATGGTGCTACAATCAAGAGTCTACTTTCTCAGCTGCGTGTTTGAAGACTAAAGAGATTTTTTTGAAAGAGAGTCGTCGATTCAGGAGGGAGTAGACAAAAGAAAAGGGCTCACTAGTTAGGAGGGAGTAATAACCTAACTAGACCATTACAGTTGAAGTTCAGAGCTACAAAGATCAAATGCCGAGTGTAACAACGCGCATTTTTCAGGTTACTTTTCATATTTTTTAAAAGTTACTATTCACTTTTACTATTCACTTTCACTATTCATCCCGTAAAATTTTTATTTCACATTCTCGTAAGATAAATTATTTTAGTAATGACCTGAGAGTTCGACAATCGTTAGATCATTTTTTCAAAAGTTATTAAGAAAACATCGTCTTAAAGTTTCATTTTGGTCGGAACACCATTTCAACATCCCGCGCGTAACGAAAATCGCCTCTGACAATTTTCCCCACATCAGATAAATTTTAAGATCACTCATAATTAATTTGAGAATTTTTAAGATTTATTTTTATGTTACCAAATAAACCCTGCGCTGTACGAAACTAAACTTACGTTTTAAACAATTCTACTTACATCCAGACTTAACGATTTATGCACTGTGTTTCTAATATGTTTTTGACACTTTTACATTTTTTGGAAAATTTAAACATATTTCCCACCTCCTTTGACCATAAAGGAATTAACCTTGTACGTTCTACATTT
The DNA here is from genome assembly GCA_019973895.1 of Chrysanthemum seticuspe. Lineage (NCBI taxonomy): Eukaryota > Viridiplantae > Streptophyta > Magnoliopsida > Asterales > Asteraceae > Chrysanthemum > Chrysanthemum seticuspe. The sequence continues at coordinate 27,632,395 of BPTQ01000002.1, read as the reverse complement.
TTGCTTAAATCGCGTAACTTTTAAACTTAACGAATAACTATAAAGTTATCCAGCGTATGACGAAAATCACATTTTAATATCTCATGTCACTTTTATACTAATTTTAGTCAACTCTAAATAAATTCACGGTCGTTTCTCTGAAATTTTGTTCTTTTATGATAAACTGCGAATTACGCGTTTTTGACCCGTATTTCCAGCTTTAAGCAGCGTTTTTGCACCCAATGAGACTTATCACTCATTTTATATTTTTAGATGGAGTATAATGATGAGTCTCATCATTCCTGTAAGTTTCGTATTTTTACGATACCCGGTTTTACATTTTATGGCTTAACGACTTAAGGTTGGCATTTAACGGAACCAAAACTTACTCGAAACTAAAGATAAGATCAAGACTTATCATCTAAGCCTTGTCATGCAATTGTGACAGCCTCTAGGGGGGGCGGGTCATCATTCATGTGGCTTGATCTTAACCATAGTTCATTTAGATCATTACAAGTGTCCTAACATAACCATGGTTAATACTTAACCCAATATATGGTTAACCAAACTTACTCTCCTATAAATAGCAAGTGAAATACATCCTAAAACCCCTCAAAATCTGATTTGGGTCAATCATATCACAAAATATTCATATCTTCCATCATTTGATCTATAAACTCCAAGTTTATGCAAGGAAGTTCCAAAGATCAAGCTACTTCATCAAATCTCTAGCAAGTTTAAGTGATCTTCTTGAGTTTAATTCCACTCAAGTCACTTATTACTTCATCACCAACTCTTCAAGTTTGCAAGGGTTCTAAGGTGTGGAAAGCTAGCTCAATCCAAAGTCTTAAGCGATCAATCAAAGTCCTATCCTTACTAAGTTACTCCTTTCTTAAGTGAAAGCCAAAAGTTGTAAGCAACTTATCACCACCATCATCTCATCTTCATTATTCATAATATTAACTATTTCATGCTATATATATAGTTACTATTTTGATTCATGATTTATACTCAATCACATGTTTTAACTAACATATTGTCATAAAAGTAACAAACTAGTAAACTAGTCATATTCTATACATTTGAGACCATTAAAATCAGTAATATATGGACTTTCTAACTTATATACTATGGTAGACAAGATAAAAAGATAGAAATAGCAACTTGAATCACCCGAAACGGACAAACGAGTCAAAATAAGTTAGCGAAACTAAAACGCCAAAACTGCCATATTGAAACTGTTTTGGGTCTGGTCGTGTAAAAAGTGGTACTTCTGGTCCGAATCATCAAAAATTTAAATCACGAAAGTTGTCCGGAACGACGTTTTCCTCCAATATTCAAGAAGCTCGGACCTTGAAAACGCTTAAATAGGCCATTATCTTTCAAAAACAGAAATTGCCCTTTTTATGGCCTCACAACTATACTTTTGTCACAACTGAAAGCAAACCAAGAGGCCTAATGGCCATAAGCCAAGACCACGGCTACGGCTAAGGTCAAAGCTGAGTCTCAAGACCATGATAGTCAAGACCAAAGTCACGGCAAGGCCATGGCTAAAGCCTCAAGGCTTATTTACCCAAGATCATTAACTATGGTAATCATATTTATGAAACGACGAGAACTTGTAAAAACATGATAAACTTATTTATATAACAATCTTCACTCAAAACATATATTGTATCTACTAAGTGCTATAATAGTAGGGAGCTTCAAGTGAGGGGTTTCATTTGAGTAAAACGTATCGACGAGTTGTTGGATTTACGATTTAAAGTGTCCTAGCTCCTCGAACGTTTACTGCATGACCTCTGAATTATGATGGCCCGAACAGTAGTACAATATCTATAAACTAAATACGTTTTCACAACTAGACCATTTCTATAAACGACATACACAAACACCATGTACTACATCATGATCAACATAGAGACATATATAGGATGGTTTATGTTTTCCTAAACATTATTCCAAACCTAAGTCGCAACATTCCATTTTAGGTTGCTGTAGAAGTTCTCACAGCATATCCATCATTCTCATTATACATTTGATATCATTTACTCTGAGGTGAGTTCATAGCCCCACTTTCTATTATTTAATTATTTTACAAACCCTTGGGGGAGATACATGCTTTATTTTAAATCGAACACATTGCTTTCAAATTATACTTGAATATATTAGTTGCACTAAGTACACTATTTCCAAAGTCCCTATTATAATGAACCATTAATCACTTGCGAGTGAACGCGAATAATGTGGATAGATCTATCGGGAATGACAAATCCCGTTTGTGTTGACCGGGTAGGCAAACAAACGCACTCTATTTGAAGATCCATAGGTTTAATGGCAAATTACCTATTAGGGCATCGGTTACTATTATATGACAGCTGTTAACGTTTCGGTATCATGAGCTTAGTGCAATAATATCTGTTTTGTTTTCAAACTATTGGTGTGAGTCTATAGCTCACACTACCAACATAATGTGTTCAACCATCAAACAAACTCTATGAATTTCACTCAACCTTTGTGTTGACAGTTTTAAGCATGTATTTCAGGTCCATAATGTCGGAAGCTGGCACGGAAGAGCAATGACTAGATCAAGACGGCTATAAATATTTTATCATTCATAAAACATCAAAGACTTTATATTGATGTATTTTGTAAACAATGGAACCAACTGGGACCTATTTTATAAACTCTGATATATTTGAATAATTTGAATGATAAATCCTTTTTAAACGAATCCTTTAGAGATCGTTTTCTATTGTTATGACTGTTGTGCCATGAAGTAACACCCAGTTTGAATTCCGCTACGTATCGCGAAATTGGGGGTGTTTCAGATTGGTATCAGAGCCACAGTTATAGAGAAACGGGTCTAATTGAGACTTAAACTATAACTACTTTTACAAACAAAAACATTTTATAGCCTTTCGTTCTCCGTGCCTTCCATCATCCAGATGATTATGTGACTTTTAGGCATTTTAAGCTATACAAACATACTAGTATATTGATATATACACTTGCCATAATTTCAAACAAAGTACTCAACATATCTGCGTATGCCTATTCTAAGGCATTACGGCACAATCATATTTTCCAAATCTCCCAATCATGCATCTACTCATGCATTTTAGGATTACGAAACTTCCTCCAAGACATTGTAACTGACTACAATGGTCTTTCCTACTTCCCAGACATTGTGAGATACAATGGTCTCATTCATTTTTCAAGACACTGTGAGATACAATGGTCTCTATTACATTCTCAGACACTATAAATCCTACACTGGTCTCTATTACATTCTCAGACACTGTAAATCCTATAGTGGTCTCTATTACATTCTCAGACACTATAAAACCTACAGTGGTCTCTATTACATTCTCAGACACTGTAAATCCTACAGTGGTCTCATTTATTCCTAAGACATTGTGAGTTACACAATAGTCTTTCCTACTTCTCAAGACATTGTGGGTTACACAATGGTCTCAACTATTTCTCAGACATTGTGAGTTACACAATGGTCTTAACTATTTCTAAGAAATTGTTAGTTACACAATGATCTGTCCATCATTTCTCAAGACATTGTGGGTTACACAATGGTATCTTCATCATTTCTCAAGACATTGTGGGTTACACAATGGTCTCTCCATGTAACACCCTAGGCAAATCCTACATTGGCTGTGGCCTGGAGAGATGCTGGGCTCATAAGATAACATTCGCCTTACAATGACACAACGCGTTTTGTGGTCTACTGCGGGTGGAGTTCTTAGGAACTGGCAGTTAAGCGTGCTCATGTGAGAGTAGTATTGGCTTGGGTGACCTGCCGGGAAGTCTTCAAATGAGGCCACAAAAACAAAGCTGTGAGCCTGCGGGCAAAGCGGACAATATTGTGGTCAGATAAGGCGGGGTGTTACAAGTGGTATCAGAGCCAGGTTTAGCCGTTTATGATGCATTTTAAGGACATATTAGGTTACTCGATTATTATTATACTTTAAGGATCATTTATGTCAACTTACACAAGTTCAAGTTCCATTTGACATAATAACACTAGATATATACGCATGATTTAAGCATGATAAAACAAGGAAGAAAAGCATGTCGAGAAGGTTTTTACCAAGCAGATTTATGGACCCGTTTTTATTATATTTAAATTGACACATATGAGTTAGGTTCATGATCTTATGCCACTTAATATTAGGTACCTTATACTTTTATTTTATCATAAAATGAGACATGGTTTAAGGTTCAAAAAGGTACGTGTAGGGTGACAAGTACCCACGACCAGAACTAAAACATAATCAGTACATATGTAAGGATTATATATGATTTTATGTGGACAATGTACTAGGCTTTCATGGCTTGGCTTAACACATTAAATGACACAATATACAGGGTTTCAAAAGGACATGCGCATGCTGTTTTAGGACAGATTCAGGGGACCAGTTTTATACACATATCTCGTCCTATATACTGTGTGATTCATTATTTTATGTAGCAACATATTAGGTATGCCTAGGCCCCTTTAACATCTTAAGTACCATGTGATATGAATGAGAATGAAACATGCGTATGGTGTATTGTTCCATGACCAGAATCACAACCTCAAACAAGATATATATAGTGCATTATTTGACATGTATGACCATTTAAGTAATATGTTCCATGGACAAGGAAAAGCATGTGCATGACTAGGTTTATAAACTCTTCATTGACATAAATAGAGGGCTTGATTCCTGATTTATATAGCAATATATTTGATTAGTTGCAACATGTTTATGTGAGCAAAACCATGCGCATGAAAAAGCAATCACGACCAGATTTTATGACGAAAGAAGATGGTGAGACGAAGATTATAACGGTTACCTTGGTGTGTGAACGAGAGAAGAACAAAACGAATGAGCCAAGGGTTTTTAGACCCCACGACAGCAGCAGCAACCATGACTAAGAAACCCACGACAACCAACCCAAGACGGCTTCCTTCGACCTAGCAATACCCACGACTAAAAGCCCTTATCACGGCCTCCCTTGCTGGCTTAGAACACCATGACAGAGACACCAACTGCCACTCATTCAAGTCCAACGAAACACGATCACTACCCACTTCCAGATTCAGAAACGGAAAAAGGAACAACGAGGTCATGATAGTATCTTGTAGCGTGTGAAAAGGAGAGGAAAAACCAATGATCAAAACAAAGCAAAACGACCCCCTGGTGTGCCCTAGTATTACGACAGCAGCAACAATAACAAACCCGCACTCGAAACCAACCAACACTCGTAACAACCATGTGAATTCAGCCTTGCAAAGAGGCCTTCGAACCTCCCTTTGGACTGGTCTTGTGTCGACAAAAATAAGGGTGAAGATGGGAGTTTTTTTGCCGTGAGTTTTTCTTGGGAGAATTAGGGTTAAATGCATATTTTTGAATGAGATTTCATGGCTTATATTGATAATAAAGGTGAGTTAATTTTAGCAAAAATCAAGGGAAGTTTGGCGTTGATTTCAGCCGAAAAAAGGAAAACAGAATAAGGACCAAATCAAGTTTATTTACTTGCCACTTTCTTTTGTCACATTTATTTAATTATTTAGTATAAATTTTAAAGTGAAGTCCATGAAATGTTTTAATGTGTTATATGTATAATTGTCATTTAAATGTAGTTCTTATTTTCAATGTGACCATTACAGTTAAATGTCCAACGAAATTTACAAACTCATCTTTTTTTTATTTTACGGATTATAGGTTTAGGGTATTATAGTCATTAAACGCATTTACGATTTTAGGGTTTTACAACTCTTCCCCTCTAAAAGAAAAATTTTCGTCCTCGAAAATTAAAGTCGCAGAAGTAACCGAAGACATACCATTTACGAAAGTAATACATAGTCTCGCGCTTTCCAATCGAACACAAATCATAACAATTTCCGGTCTAGCTAGTACAGAATGTTTATAGCAGATGTCGATGAGAATTTCATAAAGAGGTACAGAATTCCAAACGAACATGAGAAGCTACAATTAACGGGTATAAGTCATATTCCATTCACGTACCAACCTCAGGCATTTCCCAAGATGTCGTATGATTTCAATAAGTTCAAATTATATGATCTCGGTATTACCACGTTGATCAAGCGTCATAATACTTGCATCACATAACAAGCTCTTATTGTCATCATATTCTGTCCCGGGTCATGACAAACCACACAACCGATATCACAACAAAACATATACAGATAGCAAGCAACATACCAAAATAGGCCAGATCACATACATGCAACATATAACACATCAAACAACTTACCATACTACACAAGAAAAGAAGGCCACCAACTTGCACAAAATGGTTCCTCATGACTCATTACTGACGATCCAAGATAAAGCTGGGATAATACCAAAATGCGAAATCATAAACTTCACGATTCAAACCGAGTTCTGAACGAATCAAGGAGAAGCAATACTGATCAAAATCACTTAACAAAATATCAAACCGCCTCAAAACGTATGACAAACGAATCGGAGTAACATAAGTCGCGCCGAAATCATATGAAGTAGATGAACCCTCTCAACCACCGGTTGAATCTTGTCTCCGTCTTTTGCGTCTTTGGTTGGTCCGTCCAGCTTCCTCCAGCAACATCCTGATGCCTCCAGCAGCATGGCAGTCGGGTGCGGCTTCTGCTTCACGAACCTCTCCAGCACAAGAACTGTTGCAGCAACGCAGGGTCGGCACCATCATCTTCGATTCCACGAGTAGTCTCCATCTAACGATCGACAAACAGATGTGCGAAGACAAAATAATAAAATCAAATGTGAAGAGAAGAAGACCAAAACAGTGAAGACAAAAGATTATCGAAGTCAAATCTGAACGACAATCAAAAGGAATCGGAAAAGATCATAACAGACGGAAGCCTAGTGTCTACCCAGTCCTCACAGGTCAATCCTAAGGTCAAAAGACGAAACCTGGCTCTGATACTTGTAACACCCCGCCTTATCTGACCACAATATTGTCCGCTTTGCCCGCAGGCTCACGGCTTTGTTTTTGTGGCCTCATTTGAAGACTTCCCGGCATGTCACCCAAGCCAGTACTACTCTCACATGAGCACGCTTAACTGCCAGTTCCTAAGAACTCCACCCGCAGTAGACCACAAACGCGTTGTGTCATTGTAAGGCGAATGTTATCTTATGAGCCCAGCATCTCTCCAGGCCACAGCCAATGTAGGATTTGCCTAGGGTGTTACAATCACCCCCCCTTAGGGACTCATCGTCCTCGATGAGGTTTGCCCCACCATCCCGAACGGCTCAGGAGTGGCTCTGATACCACTTGTAACACCCCGCCTTATCTGACCACAATATTGTCCGCTTTGCCCGCAGGCTCACGGCTTTGTTTTTGTGGCTTCATTTGAAGACTTCCCGGCAGGTCACCCAAGCCAGTACTACTCTCACATGAGCACGCTTAACTGCCAGTTCCTAAGAACTCCACCCGCAGTAGACCACAAAACGCGTTGTGTCATTGTAAGGCGAATGTTATCTTATGAGCCCAGCATCTCTCCAGGCCACAGCCAATGTAGGATTTGCCTAGGGTGTTACACTCCATCTTTTCTCAAGACATTGTGAGTTATACAATGATCTCTCCATCATTTTTCAAGACATTGTGAGTTACACAATGGTCTCTCCATCATTTCTCAAGACATTGTGAGTTACACAATGATCTCTCTATCATTTCTCAAGACATTGTGAATTACACAATGATTTAATTTACTTCACAGACATTATAAGTTATTCAAAGTCTCTAAAAATTATCTTATAAACAATATATGATATTGTTTTACATGAAACCCGTCACAGTCTATAAATTTCCCTATTGGAAATACAAGAAATGGGATTTCTAAAGGACAAACTGACTCATCATCTACAAAAGCTTAAGTTCAGCAACTTTCTCTTCATTCATCAAAATTCTCTTCTAAAACCTTCATTGTTAAAGGTTCGTGATTCTAGCCAAGTATAGACTATTTCAGAGTTCCTTAAGATTTCCTTTCCACACGTATCTACCCATACTATCTTCTATGCAATGGAATATGAAAACATAGGTTACAAGTCTTTTATGGCCAGGACTTGCAACTGGATGGTTTGATATCGCCTTTGCTTAGTGGAAAATTTCTCAAAAGATATGGACATATCACGAGTATACCTAATTTAGGTATTTGAAAAATTTATCGAACCTCGGCTAAATATAGTCTAGTCACCTATATTTAACCTAGGGATAGTGGAACATAGTCTGACTAACTATGTTCGACTTAAATTTTTCAAACACTGAGAATAGTTATACAAGTGTTATATTCAGGTTAATTTCCTCCTTAAACTCGATAAACCACCAGAATTCATTAAAAATATCTAGAGACACGATAGTGTCTTACCACTCAGCAAAATCTTAACATCTTATTTATACTACCTAATTTCATTCTTGAAATTTTCATACATGAGATAATCCGAACTACTATCTTGGGATAGTCATCAAATCTTCTCGTCATTTCTTAGAAGTATTAGCCTGATTAGGTTTCAAGGATATCATTCCGCCATATTCCTTTAAAATTCACTCATGATTTTAAAGCGAACTTGACATCTCTACCTAAGAATAATGGTAAGCACGCTACACTCTTCTAATCGTCAACATATCACATCATTATCTGAACCCCATTATAAGTCAGTATATAAAACTTCACAGTATCACGTTTCCTTCAAACACTAGTTGACATAAACACTATACGATATAGCCTTAATCTCGAAACCACCTAAGACATGATCAACTTTGGAAATGGTTTGGATAACCACTTGCCACTAGCAAGACTTTCCCTACAACGACAGTTATCACATCTTTACAAACCATTTCACATCAACAATATCTTACACCTTTGCTTAACAACAGTTACCCTAACAACAACAAAACTATTCTATTTTGAGGCACTATATAGACGAATGTGTTAGTTAACCATTTTCTGGACTAAGGTGTTCAGAGATCACCCACGAAACAACTAAGGAAACCATACAAATACAAATTAGGCTCCATGTCGTACACTATCACCAAAAACTCCATGTTAGAAATTAAGGTTTTATTGATAGCCTCGATACAATAAGATATGATTCGTTTTGAGAATCGGAAAAAGCCAAACTTGAGGTATATTAGACTCAATAAGATTTAAAAAAAAACCCTTTAGGTTATCAACTTAAGCCACATGGTACATAATACATTCTATGACCAGAAATTTGAAAATGCAAAGGTTAGAATTCGGCGCATACACCCACATTTTCCTAGACACTTCAACATCGGTTAACACACATTGAATTCCGGGACGGAATTCCCATTAAGGTGGTGAGACTGTAACAACGCGCATTTTTCGGGTTACTTTTCATATTTTTGAAAATTTACTATTCACTTTCACTATTCATCCCTGATGACGTATAGTCCGCATTCGGGTCACGAACCCGACCAATGACCGCTACTAGCGAGCCCAGTACGACTGGGCTAACCCGATAACAGTTTGGGCTCACGAAGGCCCAAACTCAAAGTTATTTATGGCATACGATATCGGATATCTCTTATTTTTGGAGATAAACGTTTAATAACCGACATAGGCGGGATACGCCGAAGCTTGAGGAACACGAAATCAATAAGGGTTTCGTGTGTATATAAAGGGCATCCCAGCCCTCATTAAAGGTAGGATCTCAAAACCCTAACTCTCAACTATACCCTAAAACCGATTACTTACTCTCACGCCAGAGGATAATCGTGGGAGACAATCCCACGGTAAACTTAACGGTGTTTTCTGTTTTCTTAGTGCGCAGGTCTCAAGCATTAAGATCCAATTGATACGGAAACTGAGTCCAAATAAGGAACGCCCAACTTTTGTATCAACAATCCCGTAAAAATTTTATTTCACATTCTCGTAAGATAAATTATTTTAGTAATGACCTGAGAGTTCGACAATCGTTAGATCATTTTTTCAAAAGTTATTAAGAAAACATCGTCTTAAAGTTTCATTTTGGTCGGAACACCATTTCAACATCCCGTGCGTAACGAAAACCGCCTCTGACAATTTTCCCCACATCAGATAAATTTTTAGATCACTCATAATTAATTTGAGAATTTTTAAGATTTATTTTTATGTTACCAAATAAACCCTGCGCTGTACGAAACTAAACTTACGTTTTAAAACAATTATACTTACATCAAGACTTAACGATTCATGCACTGTGTTTCTAATCTATTTTTGACACTTTCAAATTTTTTGTAAAATTCTAACATGTTTCCCTCCTCCTTTGACTATAAAGGAATTAACCTTGTACGTTCTACATTTCTGCTTAAATCGCGTAACTTTTAAACTTCACGAATAACTGTAAAGTTATCCCGCATATGACGAAAACCACATTTTAACATCTCATATCACTTTTAGACTAATTTTAGTCTACTCTAAATAAATTCACGGTCGTTTCCCTGAAATTTGTTCTTTTCTGATAAACTGCGAATTAAGCGTTTTTGACCCGTATTTCAGCTTTAAGCAGCGTTTTTGCACCCAATGAGACTTATCACTCATTTTATATTTTTAGATGGAGTATAATGATGAGTCTCATTATTCCTGTAAGTTTCGTATATTTACGATACCCGGTTTTACGTTTTATGGCTTAACGACTTACGGTTGGCATTTAACAGAACCAAAACTTACTCTAAACTCAAGATAAGATCAAGACTTATCATCTAAGCCTTGTTATGCAATTGTGACAGCCTCTAGGGGGGGGGAGTCATCATTCATGTGACTTGATCTTAACCATAGTTCATTTAGATCATTACAAGTGTCCTAACTTAAGCATGGTTAATACTTAACCCAATATACGGTTAACCAAACTTACCCTCCTATAAATAGCAAGTGAAATACATCCTAAAACCACTCAAACTCTGATTTGGGTCGTTCATATCACAAAATATTCATATCTTCCATCATTTGATCTATAAACTCCAAGTTTATGCAAGGAAGTTCCAAAGATCAAGCTACTTCATCAAATCTCTAGCAAGTTTAAGTGATCTTCTTGAGTTTAAATCCACTCAAGTCACTTAGTACTTCATCATCAACTCTTCAAGTTTTCAAGGGTTCTAAGGTGTGGAAAGATAGCTCAATCCAAAGTCTTAAGCGATCAATCAAAGTCCTATCCTTACTAAGTTACTCCTTTCTTAAGTGAAAGCCAAAAGTTGTAAGCAACTTATCACCACCATCATCTCATCTTTATTATTCATAATCTTAACTATTTCATGCTATATATATAGTTACTATGTTGATTCATGATGTACATATACTCAATCACATTTTTTAACTTACATATTGTCATAAAAGTAACAAACTAGTAAACTAGTCATATTCTACACATTTGAGACCATTAAAATGAGTAACATATGGACTTTCTAACTTACATACTATGGTAGACAAGATAAAAATATAGACATAGCAACTTGAATCACCCGAAACGGACAAACGAGTCAAAAGTTATAGTCAAAAGAAGTTAGCGAAACTAAAACGCCAAAACTGCCATATTGAAATTGTTTTGGGTCTGGTCGTTTAAACAGTGGTACTTCTGGTCCGAATCATCAAAAGTTAAAGCACAAAAGTTGTCCGGAACAACATTTTCCTTTAATAACAAAGAAGCTCGAACCTTGAACAAAAACTTCCCTTTTTATGGCCTCGCAACTATACTTTTGTCACAACTAAAAACAAACCAAGAGGCCTAATGGCCATAAGCCAAGACCACGGCTACGGCTATGGTCAAAGCTGAGTCTCAAGACCATGGTAGTCAAGACCAAAGTCACGGCAAGGCCATGGCTAAAGCCTCAAGGTTTATTTACCCAAGATCATTAACTAAGGTAATCATATTTATGAAACGACGAGAACTTGTAAAAACATGATAAACTTATTTATATAACAATCTTCACTCAAAACATATATTGTAGCTACTAAGTGCTATAATAGTAGGGAGCTTCATGTGAGGGGTTTCATTTGAGTAAAACGTATCGACGAGTTGCTGGATTTACGATTTAAAGTGTCCTAGCTCCTCGAACGTTTACTGCATGACCTCTGAATTATGATGGCCCGAACAGTAGTACAATATCTATAAACTAAATACTTTTTCACAACTAGACCATTTCTACAAACGACATACACAACCACCATGTACTACATCATGATCGAGATAGAGACATATATAGGATGGTTTATGTTTTCCTAAACATTATTCCAAACCTAAGTCGCAACATTCCATTTTAGGTTGTTGTAGAAGTTCTCACTGCATATCCATCATTCTCATTATACATTTGATATCATTTACTCTGAAGTGAGTTCATAGCCCCACTTTCTATTACTTAATTGTTTTACAAACCCTTGGAGGAGATACATGCTTTATTTTAAATCGAACACATTACTTTCAAATTATACTTGAATATATTAGTTACAGTAAGTACACTATTGCCAAAGTCCCTATTATCATGAACCATTAATCACTTGCGAGTGAATGCGAATAATGTGGATAGATCTATCGGGAATGACAAATCCCGTTTGTGTTGACCGGGTAGGCAAACAAACGCACTCTATTTGAATATCCATAGGTTTAATGGCAAATTACCTATTAGGGCATCAGTTACTATTATATGACAGCTGTTAACGTTTCGGTATCATGAGCTTAGTGCAATAATATCTGTTTTGTTTTCAAACTATTGGTGTGAGTCTATAGCTCACACTACCAACATAATGTGTTCAACCATCAAACAAACTCTATGAATTTCACTCAACCTTTGTGTTGACAGTTTTAAGCATGTATTTCAGGTCCATAATGTCGGAAGCTGGCACGGAAGAGCAAGGACTAGATCAAGAAGGCTATAAATATTTTATCATTCATAAAACATCAAAGACTTTATATTGATGTATTTTGTAAACAATGGAACCAACTGAGACCTATTTTGTAAACTCTGATATATTTGAATAATTTGAATGATAAATCCTTTTTAAACGAATCCTTTAGAAATCATTTTCTATTGTTATGACTGTTGTGCCATGAAGTAACACCCAGTTTGAATTCCGCTGCGTATCACGAAATTGGGGGTGTTACACCGAGATCATCGGAAGAGAGAACTTCAAGTCATCCTCAGTATCTAGACTACAGAGACTATGCGCTTCAACAACGTCAACATTGTTTTTTCTTATTGTAATTTACTTTGTTTATAGGTCTCATTGTAACCATTCAAATGTGATTACATCTTGGAGGGAGATTGTTAGCCTCGCTTATTTATAAAGATAACGTCTTACACGTGAAATGGACTAGATACGTAGGTAGTTGTACCCGCAGGGACTACTATCATACAAGTAGGATACTTATGTTGTAATGAGCCTATAAATACCCCTCATGACTCTCCATGAGAGGGTGTGGGAAATCATTGTGTACCTTTCATCTTTTAATCTAATAAACACATAGTTTTTCTTCACCATCTCTCTAATTTCTCTCACTAGATCTATGTATTTTTTCATCATGTTTGATCAACCTCGACCTCCCGAACCACATAAATCATACATAGTTTTCGGTCCTACATAGTGTTTCCGTTGCACTAAGTTTTTGACATCGAAACCTTAAATTTTTGTTTCTGGTTTGTTCACATTTGCACTAAGTCCGTTAGTTTGTTATTATACCAATTCTATTGGATCGAGATTACACCAAGTCCATTAGATCACATAGTTTGTACCACGTACATGAAATCATCCCATTTTGTAGATGTCGATAACCTCGATAATCTACCCGGTAGGGGGCCACCAATCGTTTTGTGTCTGGGTTACGTTGTTATACACCCACAGCATTGAAGGTTTTTTGTTATTGCACTATCCTTATGAAAACCAAAATGTAAATCTCGTACCAATAGAAATTGGAATAATTGTTGCAATCATAGCCTAGTAGGTAATCTGTTGTTATACCTAGTGTTATCAAATGTTTTTTGTGTTTGTTTGCTCTAACTGAGTCAACTTAATGGTTACATTAATCCCCATAGGTCAAACCATAATATTTGTACTCACTACGTAGAGTGCTTAATGGTCCATGACATAGAAACTCTAAGTATGACAATAATGTTATTTAGCATAAATAAACATTTAATTCAAATACAACATATAGTTTGCAAATAATAAAGATTGAAATTAAAATAGTTGAGCATGTATCTCCCCCAAAGTATTTATAAAGTAATTAAACGAGTAAAAGTGGGGCTATGACTCACGGGAATCCATAAGAATTTATAGTACTTGTGAAGGTAAATGAAAATAGTTAAGCATGTGTATAAGTAAAGCAAATAATATGTTTCAATTAACAAATAGAGTGTTTCATCAACCGAGTAAAATGTTTCAGGTAAACGAGTAAAATATGTAAGTTAAACGAGCATGTATCTCCCCCAAAGAGTTTATAAATGAATTAGATGAGTAAAAGTGGGGCTATGACTCACGCTAATCTATAAGAGTTTAGAGTACTTGTGAAAGTAAATGAAAATAGTTAAGCATGTGTATAAGTAAAGCAAATAATGTGTTTCAATTAACAAATAGAGTGTTTCAATTAACAAATAGAGTGTTTCATCAACCGAGTAAAACGTTTCAGGTAAACGAGTAAAATATGTAAGTAAAATGAGAATGTATCTCCTCGAACAGTTTATAAATTAATTAAATGAGTAAAAGTGGGGCATGACTCACGGTAATCTATAAGAGTTTAGAGTACTTGTGAAAATAAATGAAAATAGTTAAGCATGTGTATAAGTAAAGAAAATAATATGTTTCAATTAACAAATAGAGTGTTTCATCAACCGAGTAAAATGTTTCAGCAAAACGAGTAAAATATGTTAGTAAAACGAGCATGTATCTCCCCTAAAGAGTTTATAAATTAATTAAATGAGTAAAAGTGGGGCTATGACTCACCTTGAGTTAATCATTTTTAGTGCTTAACGAATTCGATGGATAAGCCGGGAAACCTTTACGTACAACCTAAAATATGATGTTGCGTTTTAGGTTTGGAATAACGTTGAAAAAATATAAGCGGGCCTATATAAGTTGTAATATTGATCATGATGTTGTATATGGTAGTTTATAAGATTTGAGTATGTCGTTTATAGAAATGGTTTTAGTTTTTGAAAACGTGTTTAGTTTATATATATCGTACTCCCGTTCGAGCCATCATAATCCAGAGGTCATGTAGTAAACGTACGAGAAGCTAGGACACTTTAATTCGTACATCCAACAACTCGTCTATACGTTCACCCCGAAGAGGCTCCTCACATGAAGTTCCCTAGTATTGTAGTACTTAATATGTGAAACATGAATTTTGCTTACTTGATTATATGACATATTAAGATTTTATAAAACACTAAATAATTAAATAAAAGTTCATAAGTATTTAAAGTTTATAAATACTTACCTTAATATAGAATGTTTGTTTTATTGTTTATAAGAAAAGAAGGAATATAAACGGAGCTTCAACGTGAAATTAATAACATCCGAGAAACCCGAAATTACTTGGAGATTATTGGTATGTGCGAAAACACATACCTTTTCTTGACCAAAACAGGCCCAAAATAAACGGAAATCAGTCAATAATGCTTAGCATTTGTATATTTCTTGAGTTTGTGCATGTGCAGGTCCGGATATCTCAAAACAAACAAAAGAAAGATGAATCAGATGAAAACCAAACACGAGAAGGAAGAGAGTGAAAAAGCTTAAACCGGGGAATCAATTAAGTGAATTTTAAGATTTGAATGCTCAAAGGATAATTTTTGGAAGCTTGGATAATATTTGAATAAATTGCAAAATCAGTCCCTCAACTTTGGCAAAATGACAAATTCTACCTTGGAAATATCAAAAGTGTCAATTTTGGTCCCTCATCTTTCCAACAATTACAAAAAACACCCCTATATCACTTTATACCCAATCACCCAAAATTACCCTTTCACTTTTCCCTAAATACATTTTCTACCCTTTTAAAATCTTAATTTTAAACCTTTAAACCTTTTAAATAATCCCTAGTCCAAAATAATTCTAAACATATCCTTTCTAAACCTGGCCCTAGCCAAACCAGTGAACCTTTAACCTTTTTTTCCTTTGAACCCCTTGCCAAAAACCCCCACTTGACCTTCCACCTTTTACCCCAGTCAACTCCCACAGTCAAACATTATTAAAAAAAATTACCCTCTCCCAGAAACGCGCCCAAAAGCTGTTACTACTATTCACCTTCTTCCCAAAATCCTTACCCCGTCCCAATTTACTGTAATTAAGGGTATGTTTGTACTTTTCCCTGACACAAGGAATGCCACCTTGGCAATCCGTGTGCCAAGGTGTGCTCTTATTGGTGGAACTTATGTCATCAGGGTGATCCAATGGTCGAAATTGAAGAAGGTCTGATGGGATTGCCAATTAAGCATGATCAAAGGCTGTGATTGATTTAAACAAGCACAATTTGAGCTTCCTGAAGCTTCCCAACTCCTCTGGCTCAGTTATAAAAACCCATGGATTCTTCACATAGTTAGAGTGTAGTAGTAGGTGTTTTAGTGTGTGATTTCTTCTAAAAATTGTCTTAAGTTTCTAATTGTATTCTTGTTTCAATAGTGTAATCAAATTTATTGTTAATGAAATTCAGCTTTACTCTTTATTTTTATTGAATTATAGTGTTAAATTTTCATCTTAAATTCTGTCATAAGCCTTTATTAATGTTCTAAAAGCTCTCTTTAATCTCAACTTATAGTTTTTATAACTCATTTATTTTCATTCCTGTTTTTAAAATCAAA
Organism: Chrysanthemum seticuspe; assembly: GCA_019973895.1. NCBI lineage: Eukaryota > Viridiplantae > Streptophyta > Magnoliopsida > Asterales > Asteraceae > Chrysanthemum > Chrysanthemum seticuspe. The sequence continues at coordinate 27,615,604 of BPTQ01000002.1, read as the reverse complement.
AATTAAAAAATAAGAAAAATCATAAAAAAATCAAAAATATTGTCAAATTGTACTAAAGCTTCAATAAGTTTCATTTTCAGTTTACTTTAGCTTATATAAGTTCTATATAGTGTTGGAAAATTTAGTGCACTTGTGGGATTAGTTCACACCTTGTAATGGGTTAGGAGGTACGGAGTGTACACCCATAAGGTCCATGAACACTCTGACTCTTATAGTGGTTTGTATTGGTAGTACTGGTGAAAGTACTGCTTGGTGAAAGTACTGCTTGTGGAAAGTACTGCTTGTGGTTTCCACTGATAAGCAGTGTTTCCACTGATAGGCAGTGTTTCCACTGAAGTGGTGTATCCACTGATAGTGCTATGAAAGTACTGATAAGCAGTGTTTCCACTGATAGGCTGTACTTCCACTGCAAGTGAAAGTACTGCTAGTGGAAAGTACTGCTTATGGAAAGTACTGCTAAATGGCAGTTACAACTTCTTTATGACCACGTTTAATTGGTCATGTAACCACTAACTGCTATAATAGGGATAATTATAAGGCTATTAATGGGCCGATTAATACTCATAATTCCATTGGAATAGCTCAAGAGTAACCTCCTATATATAGGAGATCTGAACATGCATGATAAACACACAGAAAACACTAAATACTTATAAGCGAAAGGGTTATAGAATTGTGCCTAATTCTCTAACTGCATTTGGTCTTATCCCAAGTAGATATTCGTGATACCCAGGCATTAGGGTCGAATAGTTTACTTTGGAAAGTGATCACACGATTCCAAGTGATATCCGGTAACCACCTAGTGGTATTGCTACTGTCATTGATTGTCTTAACCCTGTTCTGGGAGCTAACCCCCAACAATCAAAGTAAACTATTTTGTGATAATCAATGGCAACTGCTGCAATGAAACACATGGCTTCAAACTTTGCTAAGCTGGACAAGTTTGAAGGGGTGGACTTTAGGAGGTGGCAGAAGAAGATGCATTTCTTGCTGTCAAGCATGAGTGTGGTCTATGTGCTGACTACTCCAATTCCTGATGATGGTGATGATGCTACTGTGGAGCAGATCAGGAGGAGGAGCAAGTGGGAGAATGATGACTACATATGCAAAGGTCTTATTCTGAATGGTATGTATGATTCTTTGTTTGATATTTATCAGAACTTTGAATCTTCCAAAGAACTGTGGGATTCCTTGGATGCCAAATATATGGCTGAGGATGCATCAAGTAAGAAGTTCCTTGTTAGTAATTTCACAAATTACAAAATGACTGATTCAAGACCAGTTATGGAACAATACAATGAACTTCTTGGAATACTTGGAAGGTTTACACAACACCAAATGAACATGGATGAGGCTATCAAAGTCTCGTGTGTCATTGACAAACTCCCTCCTTCATGGAAAGATTTCAAGCATACCTTGAAACATATGAAGGAGGAGTTAACTCTTGTTGAGTTGGGCAGTCATCTGCACATTGAGGAATCTCTCAAGGTGCAGGATAATGACAAGCCAAAGAGTAGCAATGCTACTGGTGCATCTGTTGTCAATATGGTGGAGCATAACAACTTCACCAGGTACAATGACAACAAAGGCAAACGCAAATATCATGATAACACAAGGGCAGATCCAAACAAGAAGGCAACACCTACTTGTTGGAAATGTGGCAAAACAGGTCACATTAAAAGGGACTGCAAAGGTGTTAAAATTGGTGGTAAAGCCAATGGATCAGGCACTAATGGTTCAGGGAGTGGTGGTTCAGCCAACTCACTGAAAGGTCAGAATATGTTTAATAAGTCTTTTCAGATTTATTATGTTACATATGTATCTGAATCTTTTTATGTGCAGGATGATGATGTTGCATGGTGGGTTGACTCTGGTGCAACAGTTCATGTGTGCAAAGATAGAAGCTGGTTCAAGACTTATGAGTCACTGAATGATGGTTCTATTCTTCACATGGGAAATGAGTCAACAGCCTTGGTGCATGGTCGTGGTTGTGTAGATCTTAGGTTTAGTTCTGGAAAGATTGTAACTTTGTTTAATGTTATTCATGTTCCTGATATAAGGAAAAACTTGGTTTCAAGTAGTGTTTTGAATAATCATGGATATAAACAAGTTATTGAATCTGATAAATTTGTTCTTTCTAAATGTGGTGTTTTTATTGGTTTTGGTTATTTATGTAATCAAATGTTCAGGCTTAATATTACCACTGACAGTGTTATTTCAGCTTTGTGACCACATATGATCAGAGTGATTCTAACCTTTGGCATGCTAGACTTGGTCATGTTCACTATAAAAGGATGCAAGATATGTCTAGGGATGGTTTAATCCCTGCTTTTGACATGGACACTGAAAAGTGTAAAACTTGCATGTTGACCAAGATAACCAAGAAACCCTTTCAGGGTGTTAGTCGTGAGACTAAGATCTTGGAGCTTATTCACAGTGACCTGTGTGATTTGCATGCCACTCCTTCTTTGGGGAATAAGAAGTACTTTGTGACATTTATTGATGATGCTTCTAGATTTTGTTATGTCTATCTATTACATACCAAGGATGAAGCATTAGATAAATTCAAAGTGTTTAAAACTGAAGTTGAATTACAACTTGGGTCTTTAATCAAAAGATTAAGGACTGATAGGGGAGGTGAGTACATGGATACTCAGTACTTTCAGTCTGTTGGAATAATCCATGAAACGACTGCCCCTTATACTCCTCAGCAAAATGGTATTTCTGAAAGGAAAAACAGGGTGCTGAAGGAGATGGTTAATTCCATGTTGTCCTATTCAGGACTGAGTCAAGGGTTCTGGGGGGAAGCTATGTTAACAGCTTGCTATTTGCTAAATAGAGTTCCCAACAAAAGGAACAAGGTTACCCCTTTATGAACTCTGGACTAAAAAGAAACCCAACCTGAATTATCTCAAGGTTTGGGGTTGTAGGGCTGTTGTAAGACTCCCTGATCCAAAGCAAAAGACTTTGGGAGAAAGAGGCATTGACTGCATCTTTGTTGGATATGCTGAGAATTCCAAGGCTTTTAGGTTCTATGTTATTAAACCTAATGAACATGTTTCAGTTAACACAATAATTGAATCAAGGGATGCAGATTTTGATGAGAATAGATTCTCATCAGTCCCTAGACCAAGTCAGAGGATTCCTAATGGAACTCATGACACTGGTGTATCAGAGGTCCCTGATGATGAACCATCAGTGGTCCCTGATGAGGTTGTGGTTCAGCAACCTGAACCTGTGCTCAGGAAAAGCAAAAGGGTCAGGACTCCAAAGTCATTTGGACCTGAGTTTCAACTATACTTAGTTGAAGGTACCAGGGATGAGGTCTCAGACCAGTACTCCTATTGCTTCATTGTTGAGGATGACCCCAAAACATTTGAAGAAGCAATGAAGTCCCAGGATATTGCTTTCTGGAAAGAAGCAATCAATGATGATATGGATTCTATCATGGGCAACAACACTTGGGTGTTGGTTGATCTACCTCCTGGTTGCAAACCTTTGGGTTGCAAATGGATTTTCAAAAGAAAAATGAAGGTAGATGGAACTATTGAAAAGTTCAAGGCTAGACTAGTCATTCAGGGCTTTAAACAAAAGTCAGGAATAGACTATTTTGATACTTATGCCCCTGTGGCTCGTATCAGTACCATAAGACTGTTGATTGCTATGGCATCTATTCACAATCTGGTTATTCATCAGATGGATGTGAAAACAGCTTTCTTGAATGGTGAATTGGAAGAGGAGGTTTATATGAACCAACCTCAGGGCTTCATCATGCCTGGCAATGAAAACAAAGTGTGTAAACTGGTTAAGTCTCTTTATGGACTTAAGCAGGCACCTAAGCAATGGCATCAAAAGTTTGATGAAGTGGTTTTGTCTAGTGGTTATGTTCTTAACCAAGCTGACAAATGTGTATATAGAAAATTTGATGAATCTAGTAAAGGAGTCATCATTTGTCTATATGTTGATGACATGTTGATCTTTGGCACTGACCAAAATCAGGTTGACTTGACAAAGGAATTTTTGTCATCAAGGTTCTCCATGAAAGACATGGGGGAGGCTGATGTTATCCTTGGTATAAGGATTAAACATGAAAGTAATAGAATTTCTATCTCTCAGTCTCATTATATTTAGAAGGTACTGAGGAAATTCAATTACTTTGATTGTACTCCAGTGAGTACACCTATGGATACTTGTGAGAAGCTGATTCCTAATCATGGCAAGGCTGTATCTCAACTTGAGTATTCTAGGGTAATTGGCTGCTTGATGTATGCCATGACTTGTACAAGACCTGACATTGGTTTTGCAGTGGGAAAATTGAGCAGGTATACTAGTAATCCTAGTGCTCATCACTGGTAAGCAGTTCAAAGGGTACTGAAGTATTTGAAGAGAACTATGGATTATAGTCTCTCATATACTGGTTACCCATCAGTGTTGGAAGGATACACTGATGCAAGTTGGATCAGTAACACTTAAGACAATTCGTCTACCAGTGGCTGGGTATTCCTACTTGGTGGAGGTGCAATTTCTTGGGCATCCAAGAAGCAAACTTGCACCACCAGTTCAACAATGGAATCTGAATTTGTGGCCTTAGCAGCTGCTGGTAAAGAAGCTGAATGGTTGAAAAACTTGCTTCTTGAGAATCCATTGTGGCCTAAACCTATAGCACCTATTTCTATCCGGTGTGATAGTGCAGCTACATTGGCTAAGGCTTATAGCCAGATGTACAATGGTAAGTCTAGACACTTAGGTGTCAGACATAGCATAATTCGTGAGCTTATCATGAATGGGGTGGTATCTATAGAGTTTGTGAGATCTCAACAGAACTTAGCTGATCACTTGACGAAGGGTCTGGCTAGAGACTTGGTTATAAAGTCTGCTATAGGGATGGGTTTAAGTCCAACTTAGTCACTGAATGCTAGGACACCCAACTCCCTCCTGAGGAAACTTAGTAGCTGAGTTCAATGTGGAAAGCTGAACATTCAGTGGACTGGAGCACATGTTTTATTTACATCCCAAGGTTGTGCTCAGAACCTGCTGAAAGGAGGATGAAGTCTTTACTTCTTAATGGTTAATTTTCTTTGAAAAAGTGCTTGGCAGGAGCATGACTAAAGAGGAACCACCTATGTAAATGTTGAAGTTTTGCCGCTTCAAGAAGCTTTGGACTTTTAGCTTTTACAACATTTATGAATTTGGATATGGACACATGGCTTGTATAGTGTCAGGAGCTTTTAAGTGTTTGAAAACTTGTGTGTATTTTATCTTCAGGTATTCAAATGGGTTGAAGGGTTCAATTCTTAGAACACCCTGATTCTCGAATATTTGAACGTGTAATTTACTAAGATGGAAATTCAATCCTCAGGACATTTTCGTTTATGCACATGTTTTGATTGATGTTTATTTTTCATGCAAAGGAAGTGAACTAAATTTGGGGAGGATTGTTGGAAAATTTAGTGCACTTGTGGGATTAGTTCACACCTTGTAATGGGTTAGGAGGTACGGAGTGTACACCCATAAGGTCCATGAACACCCTGACTCTTATAGTGGTTTGTATTGGTAGTACTGGTGAAAGTACTGCTTGGTGAAAGTACTGCTTATGGAAAGTACTGCTTGTGGTTTCCACTGATAGGCAGTGTTTCCACTGAAGTGGTGTATCCACTGATAGTGCTATGAAAGTACTGATAAGCAGTGTTTCCACTGATATGCTGTACTTCCACTGCAAGTGAAAGTACTGCTAGTGGAAAGTACTGCTTATGGAAAGTACTGCTAAATGGCAGTTACAACTTCTTTATGACCACGTTTAATTGGTCATGTAACCACTAACGGCTATAATGGGGATAATTATAAGGCTATTAATGGGCCGATTAATACTCATAATTCCATTGGAATAGCTCAAGAGTAACCTCCTATATATAGGAGATCTGAACATGCATGATAAACACACAGAAAACACTAAATACTTATAAGCGAAAGGGTTATAGAATTGTGCCTAATTCTCTAACTGCATTTGGTCTTATCCCAAGTAGATATTCGTGATACCCAGGCATTAGGGTCGAATAATTTACTTTGGAAAGTGATCACACGATTCCAAGTGATATCCGGTAACCACCTAGTGGTATTGCTACTGTCATTGATTGTCTTGACCATGTTCTGGGAGCTAACCCCCAACATATAGCTTATTATAAGCTTAGTTCAAGTTTTAAATTAGTTAAACACACTATTCCACCAAATTCAGTCAAAATCAGTCAAAATACCTTTGCTTATTATGGAGAGCCTTGGAAGTGGTCTAAATGGATTGGCCAGATGGATTTTTATCAGCTTATTCTCTGAATAAGTTGGAGCTTGTGGCTGCCCATTTGGGGACCCTTGTTTAGCTAGGGCCAACAGTGAGTTATTTTTCCAATTTTTAGCTTATAATTGCATTTACTAGCTTTATTAGTGTAGATCTTTCATTGTTAGCTTATTATTGATCATTTAGCTTATTTGAATCATAATATAGCTTGTTGATTTCATTTCATAGCATTTGTTAGCATTAATCTCATATTGCTTAATTTTTAGTCATTATCTATATTGCATATGCATAATAATGTAGGCTGCATTTTAGTTGATAAGTGTTGTGCTATTTGTGCTTTAATCATCTCATTTGAGCTTGTTGATTATCTATTTTTAGGTTTAGTAGCTTAAATTAGACCTTTATTTCATTAATCTTTCAAAATAGTCCAATAAGGGGTTTAGAGTAGTTTTAGGTAATTAGGTCTGTTCTAGTAGAAATATATGGTCTAGTAAATCTTCATTAGGTCCAATTAGGTTGGTTATTGCATAAAATCATAAGTTTAAATTGCAAAAAGTCAATTCCTACTTATTATTGCATATCAGATAGATTTAGTTGGAATTAGGGTGCATAATCTAGGATTTAGGTTTAGTTAGTTATAATCTAGCTTATTTAGGTCATAAAGCAGCGTATTACATCATTTAGAATTAGTTAGATTCAATCAAATCTCAAATAAGTCAAAATTCAGGTTTTAGAAAAAAGTCAAAAATATTCATAACAGTTTTAATAGGCTTTACTTTTACATTTTTAATTTGCTCAATTTAATTCCAAATCTGTTTAAACTTGGTGATTCTTGTATTTGATTGGTTGTTGTCAAACTAGTATTTTTAGATTAATTTTTAGATTTTTCTAAAACAGTTTTTAATTGGCTTAAAGTTGGCATCTTGTCAAAATTATGTCCTGTGCAGCCTACACCAAGCTGCATAGATTATTTCAAGAGCTTCTCAAAGGCTCTCAAAAGCTTTTCAAAACTCCCCAATTGATTTTATAAGCTCTCAGCTGAGCTGTATTGAGGTTCCAAGTTGAATTTTGCTAAAAGTTGTTTCCTACAAGCTTCTAGGAAGGCTTGAAGTTGTGGTGTTAGACTGTTTTGATCTCAGTAGCACATAAGTGCTTATTCAATTTAAAAAGCTTTTTATTTGCTTTAATTTTGCTTAATGTAGCTTAGTTAGCTTAGTCTAAGACCTCTTAGTGCATTACCTAGCTTTTCTAAGTTTTTCATAAGCTTTTAGTGATTTTCATTACCAAACAGTTAGTTTAGTTAAGCTTTTAGTTCATTTTCAGTTTGCTTAGCTTATTTTCCCCATTTCCCAGCTTATTTCTTAGAGTTTTCAAGTTTTCAAAAAATTATTTAAGCTTATTCTTAAGCTGTGCAAAAGGAAATTTTTAAAAAGAAAGCAAAAAGGGAGTTAGGGAAGTTAAGGGTGAGCCTGGCTCAAACCCTTGACCTCAACCCTTCTCAACAACACACTTCAAACACCAGAGCCCTTGGGTCTTTCTCATTGGATCTTGCACGCTTATTTCTTTTAAATACATTTTATACTTATAAGCTTAAAACACCTTATTGCTTTTTAGCAGCTTATTGGAAGCTACATTTGTAGCTCTAGTATTTTTCTAAAATCATTTTTAGCATAAGTAATTTTTAGAAAAAGTTTGAGAATTTTTCACTTAGTTTTTATATTTTTAATCATTTAATTTGTACATTTTAGTTTTAAATTCATAAAAAATAAATAAAAAGTCAAAAAAAATATTCCGCTTTTTCCCAAAATTTTATTTTGTCGTATTCTTTGTAGGAAAATTGGTTTTAAGTATCTAGGGTTGTTTTTCCTTAATTTTTCACTTTTAGGCTCGAGATTTTCCCGAGCGTGAGCGTTTTTAGGTTTTAAGTACATTTTAGGCCCCCGGTAGTTTAGTTTTAGAATTTTACTTGCATATTTAGTTTCTTTTAGCTATTTTTTGCATAATTTGGCTTAGATCCCCGTTATTTAGTTTTAATTCACGTTTTTTTTAAATTCTCGTAGTTGCGTTTTAGGCTTAAATTGCGTTTTAGGATATAATTGCTTTACTTAATTGTTTTTTATGCTTATTTAGCTCGTTTTAGTTTATGTTTCATTATCGTAGTGTAGAATCTTATTATTCTCCCCATTTTCCCATTCAAAAACCCGTAAAACGCGACGTGAGTTATAAATTCCATTCATCCTTCGCTAGGAATGATCCGGGGACTCAAACCTAACACGTTTGAGTTTCTCTACACTATAATTGGTTTCCCTAAATCAATTATAACGCCGCCTTCTTTGAAAACTTGAAGGTATTCGAAGATTATAACGACTTTACTTGAAAACTTTGAAGAAAAGAGGATCAAAACCTAGTTTTCTTTCAAGAACACAAGATTTTTATTTCAAAATCTATAAGAAGTGCCTTTAGGGTTTAGGACTTTACATGTTAAGAAGGTTAGGTGCTTTTTTTCCAAGTGATTTGCTTGGTATTTCATTACTACAAAACAGGTCATTTAGACCGGTCACAAATGTCATTTAGACCGGTTACATGAGGGGTCCAAAGGGGGGAAGTCCAAAAGGTATAAAAAATATAGACCTGTTGGTGCACCGGTCTAAAAGAGAGTTTTTGTAGTAGTGTTTAAAGACTAAAGAATTTGTTTAACTATATATTAGGTTAATAATTAACCATGATTAAGTTGTATATGTGTAAGCATCCTAGAAATCAATTGTTGAAACCAAGCCACCATGCTTGATGACTCATAAAAAATGCCACCTAGGGAAAGAATGAGGAGGTTAAGAGTTTTAGATAATTATCTTGCCTTTACGGAGTGAGTTTTGGTCTGGGTAATCGCTAACGGTAAGTATTTAAATCACGAAACGTAAAACCGGGTATCATAAAAATATGAAACTCATAGAAATGATTAAACTTATCAATATACTTTATTTAAGTATATTAAATGTGTGATAAGTTTAACGGATCGCGTAAACGCTGTTAAAACTGAAAACGTTGGCTTAAAACGCGTTAAATGTAAAAATCCAAAACTTGTGGAAACGTTGTAAGATATGAACAACACAATTTTTTTTCTTGTTTAGAATATTAGATGGTCATATCGGGATGTTTAAATGTCGTTTAGACCAAAACAAAAAATTAAGACACGGTTTTTGGGAAAGGGTAACTTAGACATATCTATACTACATACAATAGAAAAATGGTCAAACCTTGAAAAGTGAAAAGTTGAAAGTCAAAGGTGAGAGAAATGTATTGTGTAATTAATACTCTTATTAAAACACCCAATTACTTAAAAGTACAATAATTTATTCGCATTATACAACCAATTAAAATCATATCTACCAAATTAAAAAACAACAAATTAAAACACCTCTAACTAAAAAGTACAATAAAATTTTCACAATGTACAATTTAAACAAGCTACAACATAATTCTAAATATAAAATAATTAAACACACTAATTAATATTATTTTTAAAACACCCTAAAATGAAAAATACATGTTATTATACACATTATACAAATTAATAAAACACACAAAGTTTCATACAAGCTAACAAGTTGATGGTACATATAGTTTTGAAAATCGGACCGGACCAACGGGTTCAACCGGAAACCTGTGTCGCCACCGGTTCGATGATAAGGTTTTAAAAGGTACCATTTTGAGGGGTCGTTTAAGCCCTTATTTGATCACTTTTGTATCCGTTATTGCTTAATATCGTTCCTTTTCACTTTTTAGGTCTCTTGAAGGCAAAATGCTGGAATGGCACTTATTTGGACGAAAAGGCGCGAATATACGAAGAAAATGGCCAAAGTCAGAATCGAGACACTCAAAGCTGCTGAAAACAGAAGGCGACGGCGTCAGGTGTTAATTGCGACGCCGTCGGAGGATTTTTGTGACGATACAGTAGCCAAAAACCCTATTTTCAATTGACGACGTCGGGCTTTAAAAGAGTAGGCTGTCGCAACTCAGACGGCCTAGATTCAATCCAGACGACGTCAGAAGCTAAAGAGGACGGCGTCACAAGCATAAAGTGACGCCGTCACAAGTTGATCAAGTCACAACATGCGTGCGAAGTAGCTGATACTGTTTTGACCATAACTTTTGCATACGAACTCGGATTAAGGTGATTCAAAAGCCCACGCGACCAGAACAAGAAAATCTACAGTCTGGTGAAAAAAAGTCATCGCGACGCCATCACTCTTTAGGTGTGACGCCGTCACCCTTTGCCGACAGAAAATCTGCCTATAAATAGAACATTATAACTTCACTTTTTGTAAGCCCTAAACCCTAAGTCCGATTCCAGGGTTTAGGTAGGTGTTTTTCCAGCAACTTAAAGGGTTTCAAACACTCCATAAACATCGTGTAATGATTTTTTTGTTAATCCAATCCTATGGTATGTCTTCAATTATCACAATTGTTGCTTGCTCTTCATTAATTATGCTTGGCTAATTCACCTAGTGTTTGCTTATGATTGTATGAAACTTGTATATAATTAATTAGATCTTATTGATTTCTTAGTGATGCTTGTGTCTATCTTCATCATTAGGGTGTGACAATTTCAATGAGTCTAATTAGTTTAGTTTATAATTCTTGCACCCTACTGTCTCTTGTTTGATTGGTTGTCTCTTATCTTAATGTAATTAGCTTAGGAGTGCGACTAGGCTATCGTTGTGTTTAATACTTGATAAATCTTTGATAGTTTATGAATGACTTGGTGGATTTCGTTTACTAAATCAAAGATAACCTTAAAGTTAGTTTATGAATGACTTAGTGGATTTTGTTTACTACACTTAAAGGTGACTTTAAAGAGTTAGGGAATGCACACCTTACGACCTTAGAAAACACAACGCGTTAAGAATAAGGACGTGACAATTCAACCATAAATAGGACGTGACAATTCAGTAGGTAGAATTAGATAGCTAGCAAGGAGTAATACATCATAAGTAGATACGCTTCACGTTACTGGTAGACCCCTAATTTAGTTAGTACCTTTTGGGATAGTTGACTAGCAACTAATTCCACCCTCCCCTCCAAAAACCGAGATTTATAAAATATAAAAATACAAAAATAATCATCCCTCATCTTTAGACTTAAATCGACATATACTTCAGCCTAACGACACTATTCCCCTAGAGAACGATATCAATACCCGTGGCTTACCCCTAATACTACACTACAACGATTAGGTTCACTGCCTAGGGTGTTGAAAAACTTGCTCGACGAAAAGGAAGTTCCTTTGACCCCAAACGACGCGTGTAGCGTTATCAAGTTTTTGGCGCCGCTGCCGGGGAATAGTTATTGTTTAGGCTTGATTTCTATCTCATTTAGGTCTACTCACAAGATTCCTATCAAGTGAGATTTTTTTTTTATTAGCTTCCTTGTAGTCTATCCCCCTTCTTTGTGCCTTTGTTCGTAAAACTTGTCCATTGACTCTTCCGTTCACCATTATGGAGAACGCGAATCCACTATATTCGCGATTAGGTATTTTCATAAGAAATTATGATATTACTAAAGCGGATTATTCAAGATGGTGGGAAGAAAGTAACCAAGTCCATAAACCTTTTGAGGGTTTCACCATTCCATCAAGCCCACAAAACACCTCATCTAGTGAAATCTATGCTTCGTATGAGCCTTTACCTAGGATAGACTTTCGTGAACAACCTCCATGTTTAGAAACTATTGTTAGTAAGGCCCTTAGGAGAACTGACCAAATTTGTGAAAATATTATGGAAAGCAACCAAGCTTTAAACCATAAGTTGGATCAATTACTAAGTTTGGTTTCATCACGACCTAAGGAAATAGCACATGATGAGCATATAGATGATGTAGATGTGATTGAGGATAAGGTGAAAAGTCTAGACCCACAAGGTATCCCACAAGTTCTACCATCATTTAAGGCATACACACCGCACGTGACTTACCCGGAAGTAGTAGAAGATAATTTAGGAATCCCAATGGAGGTAGAACATTTGAACCAAACGCAACTGGAGAATATAGGTTTGAATATGTTAGCCTTAATAGTTTTTATTAGAAGTGATGGTCATTCACGATTAGGAACTTTGTAACGCGTGTTAGATATCATGATAGAATAGTCAACGGGCTCGTGGATTGGGCTAAGCTAATTGGTTAGAAGTTAAGATAAGCTAGCCTTATATCAAATCCAAGTCCAATCCAATCCCACGAAGCCCATATACGGCCCATGGCCAAGCCTTAGGGCATCCTTTATCTTGTACTATAAATACCCCTCAAGTATGTCATTTGAGGGGTGTGCTTGAGTGTGTGTGTGTGTGTTTTCCTTTGAAGCAATATAACATATTATTGTTTTCATCTTCTTTTCTCTACCTCTCTAAACACATACGCCTAACATCTCTTGTCACCACCTCTTAATCTTTTCTTCTTCATCTACGCATAACTGTTACGTGTTTGTGTTGGGTTTGCTTGGTAAAGTGATAAGGTATACGTGATAAAGGGGTATAACAATTGGTATCAATCACCTAACAATGGTTTAGGAGTGTTTGGTTGAAGTTTTTGTTTGTGTAGTATACGCGTAGTTTTGTTCTCAAAGATTCACGCATAAAACTTTTATTTTTGCACTTAAATCTTCAAGATTCTTATGGTCTAAGGTTTATATAGTGTTAAAGATTCTAGTTTTGGAAAAAAGTTCGAAGCTTTACGCGTTTTGGTTAAGTTTTAAACTCATTTTTGGTTCATTGGTCATTTCTACTCGTAACTTTTCTAAGCACTTTGGGTGAAAAAGGTCAACATTTTTGGGTTATTCGAGTGTTTTTAAGGCTATCTGTGCAAAAGAAATCATTTGAATCGTTGGAAATTTCTTACGAGTAGAAGTCAAAAAGTCAAAACCCTAGTTTTCTACTCGTAACTTTTTGGTGAAGAATCTTCGAGCTATAACGGTTACTCAGTGCTTCCCTCACTTGGATAAGTTTGTGGAACACTTCGACTTTTGGATATCTCTTACACTGTGATAGTGTAAAGGATTTTTTGGATTCTACGCGTAAGCCATTCCTACGCGTAAGCCATTCCTACACGTAAGCTATTCCTACGCGTAAGCACTCTTGCTACGCGTAAGTTGGGTTCTACACATAAGAATTTCCTACGCTTAAGGATTCCTACGCCTAAGATCCTACGCATAAGATCCTACGCCTAAGTCTCGTCTACTCATAACCATATCCTACTCGTAACTTCTTTGGTCTACGCCTAAAGTTTTTTTTTATAAAAAAAAAAAAAAAAAAAAAAAAAAAAAAAAAAAAAAAAAAATTCAAATTTTTGAGGAGACTAAACGTTCAATTTTTACGCGAAATTCAAAATTTGGTATAACTGGGAAAATTTTGGTCAAAAATTCAAATTTTTGGGCCTAAATTCAAATTTTTCGGGTCAAAATTGGCGTAAAAATTGTCATAACTCAAATTTTTCATACGACCTTAGAATTGATTTTTATAGTGAATTTCAAATTTTGGGCGAAAATTTTTTAAGGACCAAGGTTACGAGTACGACTTTCAGAAACACCTCAACCGAGCTTAATCTTCATCAACCACAACTCCTTTATCGTTGAATCGATCCTACATCAACTTTTTCAGATCATACCTTCATCAATGGCAACTCAACAAGACATTCATGCAGCCGGTGCCCAAAACCGGCCTCCTATGTTGGCAAAAGGTGGTTATCTTCAATGGACAAGTCGAATGCTCCGCTACATCAAGACCAAACCTAATGGGAAACTCATGATTAAATCCATTCAGGATGGACCCTTCCAGCCTCGACAAGTTCATGTACCTGGAAATGCAGATGCAACACCTCCCATCCCACCATCCTCTCATCTTCAAACTGAATCAGAATACACTAAAGAGGATCAGAAACAAGTCGATGCAGATGACATGGCAATTCATATTGTCCAACTGGGTTTACCAATAGACATCTTTGCTGCGGTAGACAGTTGTGAAACTGCTTTCGATATGTGGGAACGTGTTAGACGGCTATGTTATGGAACAGAAATTGGTAAACAAGACATGGAGAACAAGCTGGTAACTGAATGGGAGAAGTTTACATCTACACCAGGAGAATCCATTGAATCCTACTATGGAAGGTTTTGCACCTTGATGAATGAGCTTATCAGAAACAAGTTGGCACCCAGAACAATCGTTCAAAACATCAAGTTCCTGAATAATCTTCCAGAAGAATGGGGACGATATGTCACTATTGTCAACCAAACAAAAGACTTACATCAGGTGAACTTTGATCAACTGAATGATTTTCTGAAACAAAACCAAGCTGAAGCGAATGAAGTCAGGCAAGAAAGATTGGCAAAGAATCATGATCCATTGGCACTTATTGCTAAGACTCAAACTACAGTGAATACACAACAACAAGATTCATCATCTTCCAACAACAACAACTTGCAGCAATACATTCCACAACCACAACAACAATTCTATCCAGATCAACAATACCAGGAACAAGGAATCACTGATCCTGAAACTGACCCAGAAGCGACCTTGCAACAGATATTTTCTTTATTGGATAAAGCATTTAACAGTCGCATCGGTAATCAGGCGGTTCCGTATCAGGGTAATCAGTCGGGTCAGTATGTTGGAAATCAGATGGGACAGAATGTTGGGAATAGAGCAGTGGGTAATCAGAATAGCAATGTGGCAGCCCCTGTCATTGGGAATTATGGAAATGTGAATAAGGGGAATCAGATGCAAACTGCAGAGAAGTTTGATGGACATCAAGGGGGTCAGATTGTGAATCAGAATATGGGATATCAAAATGGGAATAACTGTTTTATGACTTCTATTCAGAATGCTACCTCCGAACCTCAAAGACAAGATTCAGGATCTAGTGTCAACCGACTTACGAAGCTTGAAAAGATCCAGTACATGTTGATGTTAGCAGAAAAAGAAGAGTTGGGAATTGAGTTGACTGCTGAGGAAATCAAATTCAGGTACCCAAAATGGGAAGATAAAGCAAACGATAATGCAACCTCCAGTCATACAATCAATCAACAGGACACAACATCAAGCGGTACTTATGACACAACTCCTGTCTACGACACATATTCACTCAATGAGGTACCAAATTTGTTTACTCATGAGAAGCCACATTCTGTGTCTCCTGAACCTTATTATAACACATATGTGGGAGAGCAAGTTAATAGCAATGTTAACTCTGAAACTCCATATATGGATCCTAATGGAGGTCAAGTGATACAGAATGGTGCTAATGATGAGGAAACACGTGCTTATGTTGAATCATTAATCAATCAATGTGGCATTGAAGTTGAGAAAGTTAGAACGGTCAATCGCGATGTTAAGGCCGCGAATGCTAAATTGACCGCTGAGCTTGAGAGTTACAAAGAGAACGCCAGAGCCTATGAATTTCATACAAACAAAATGTCAGAATTAGAAATTGGTTATCGAGATTCTGTTTTAAGAGAAAAAGATTTGCAACTCAAGTATGACACACTTGATGTGAATCTGAATTTGAAAATAAAATCTTTAAACAAGGAAATTTCTGAACTAAATGACCAACTTTCAAAACAAAAATCAACATATTCTGATCTTGAAAAAGAGAAGAAGAAGTTGATAACTGATTTTGCAAAACGAGAAGATTCTCTTCTTGATGAGATTCTGGATAAAAATGAAACTATAAAGAAATTGGATAATTTGCTTCTTACAACGGGTCATTCCGCTAAATCAAACAAGATGCTTTCTAATCAAGTAAATCCGATTTTTCATACTACACATAAAATGGCTCTTGGTAACAACCCTTCTTCGTTCCTCAAGAAAGCTCAGAAATCTCAGAATGTGTTGAATAATGGACAACCATTGCATGAACCCATAATTATGCATGATTCTCTTGAAACGTTGGAACTATCTGAGGAGAGTAGATCAAAAATGAAACAAAAGAATCAAGATCTTAAACCGATTGATTATAACAAATGGAACAAAATTAATGGAATTACTTTTGTTAATCAAAAAGAACAATCAACGTTTTCTACCACACCAAGTGTTTCAAACAAAGTGTCAACACCAGTTTTAAAACCAGTTTCCAAATCTCTTTCGAAAATCGAACAAATGTCTTCAAACAATCCTTTTAACACAAGTGATACTAGAAGCATTTTAGATGACGTTAAAACTAGAATTGGGTATCTTCAAGAGACTGTCAAGTCTAAAACCAATATTACAACTAACATCTGGTTTACTCGTCATGATGACGAAACAAAAGAGTTTTTTAAAACCCAAATTGCCCCTCCGTTAACTGCCATCAGTGCGAGGGTAATTCATGTTGAACAAGCACTTTTGAAAGAAACAGCTGACTTTGTCAAGGACCATAAATCCCTGGTAAAGCAAGCTAATGAAAGTTTTGAACACATCAAAGTTTTGGAAAATTTAAATGATTCTCTCTTCGAAGATGTTATGACCACTGATATTATGTCCATCATTTTGCAAACATATTCTGTTGAAGATCATGAACGACTCCAGGATGAGACCTCCGAAATTGTTTCAAAATATGAAAATGCTCTTGAAAAAATTGAAAAAGAAAACGTGTCCTATTTTAAACAACTTGATCGAAAAACAGAGGAATGCAAGTATGACAAACTGTCGTATGAGCGTGCCTACAAGGACATGAAAGAGCAAAATGATCTTTTGAGAGCTCAGCTGGGAATTCAAAAAGGAAAGGCTGTGGATACTAAGTTTGCAAAACCATTGACTGAGGAGAACACAAATGTTCCCAAACCGGTTTTCAAACCAAAAATGTCTATTTCTCAGTTTGCTCCAAAAGTCAATGAGAAAAATGATTTGTCAAAAACAGTCACTCCACAGTCTCTGCCTATTAAAAAGAGAATTATCAAAGCTTTTGAAAAACCTGTTTTTGAGAAAGAAAAAGTGATTACACATGGCAATTCTAGGAATAGTACACGAAATGTGACCAAAAATCTAGTTAAAGAATCTGTTGGTTCTAACGACATGGTCAACAATCACTATCTAGAAGAAGCTAGGAAAAAGGCATAGACTCGAAAAGATGGAATTCTAGGTGCAACATCTAGGGTGATGAATTATACAAGATTTCAAGGCACTGCTAATAGTAGTAAACCATTACCTAGGAACACTCTACAAAAGACTAGGGATTGGATTGCATCTAAGAGTAGTTGCGCAAAAGAAAATGCTATGCCCTTAGAAAACAACATTAGGAATTCTAAGTCTTTTTCGAACAAGAATCAATTTCCAAAAGACTGTAGGGACAAAGTTAAAGCTGCTGTTTTAAACAAGAATATTGAATTTGTCTGTACTACATGTAAAAAATGTATCTTTTCAGCTAATCACGATGCATGTGCCTTACAATATCTCAAGAAAGATAATTCTCGTGCCAAGGCACAATCCACTAAGACACCAAATAGAAACAAGCCCGTTGATAAGATGAACATCAAAAGGAAACCTAATAGGTGGATCTCTTCAGGACGTAGTTTTTCCAAAAATGAGTCTTCCGCTGCATCTGATAAGAAAACAACTCCTCGATCTTACCTTAGGTGGATTCCCACGGGAAAATTTTTCAACCAAATAGGTCTTAGATGGATTCCCACAGGAAAGATTTTTGATACTTGCACCAACACAGATAATAGTGAAACTCATCATGTTAAGGAAGTCAAAACCACTACAACTGTTGATAGTGATCACCCTCACCGTGAGGAAACATGTACTTCTAACACTGTTATTTGTGAAAATTCTTCTTCTGTGGATGCAGGTACTTGTAAAAGTGTTGAAGATTCTTATACCCCGTGTGGTAAAGAAGAATTTTATGCCAATTTCGCATGTGGAAATCCTTTTCTAGTTCCACTCTTAACTCCACTTTTACTTGGCCAAACTTAATCTTCTTTCTTCAAATCTTCTTTGTAAATATTTTTGAAAAACAAAATACAAAATTTGAAAAACCAACAAAAGCAAAATACAAAAATAGAAAAATTTCAAAAAATACAAAAACAATATAAAATCAAAAAATCCAAAAAATATTCTTCTCATGTCTCTTGTATAATCGATATTCTGTACGTATCTAGAAATGTCATTCAACAATGATACGGGCATGTACAGATGCTTGAGCGAGAGTTCTTTAATTTGTTTTCTAAAACATGTCGTTTCTCAAAATTTCTCAAAACAATGGCTTTCGTATACTTCAGTACGAAACCCGGACTTCAAATTAATGGCTTCTGAACACATCAGTTCAGGACCCGCGCTTCAAAGAAAGGAAAGTGCTTATCAAAATCAAAGGTTTTAAATATTTTTCAAGCACTATTCCTAAAAACAATGGCTTGCAGTTACTTCAGATTGCAACCCGATCTTTAAAGAAAGGAAAGTGCTACGCAAAATCGATTTTCATATATATCGAGCACTTATCCTAAAACAAATGAAGATTATTCTTCTCGAATATCTTCAAAAGATTTTCAAAATCTTCTTTTCATCTTGCGTACCATTGATTCGAAATTTTTCAAAAAGATTTTTCAAAATCTCTCACATTTGGTATCAAGATAACTCCATCTAAACCCTTAATTGATTCCAAATTTTCTGTATGAAAAATATGCTTTCGTTAAGGGGGAGTATAAAACCAAAATTGTTCCAAAATTCATGCTAAATCAGTTTCTCTCCAAATGCTTTTCGAAAAACATATCTTTTAATCATTTTGTTTCAAAAACATCATCGATATGCTATTTTTGAGGGGGAGAAACGTGATTAAAATGTGATCAAAAAAGTTTAATGTTCGTTGTTTGAATCTCAAAAGAGCTCGAATCAGTCGTAACCAATGAATTGACGAGAAATTAAAGTCAGGAAATGTACCATTTCGAAAAACTTTCTATGGACTTGACCAGGACGGGTAATAATTTCAAGCTAGTTCTCTAGTGATGTAAACGTGTCTCGAATCGGTCTAGTTCATTTAAAGTCGATCAATTCAAAAAGTGCGAACTCTACCCTCTATGTGCAGATTTCTGTCAAAACTTATAAGCACATGTGAAGGGGAAGTGTTTCTGAAAATATAAAACTCTCGGAATGTTTCAAACATGTTTTCAATCATAAACACTCTGAGAGATTTTCAAGAAAAATGGTTTTATGGCAACAATAGGATAGTCATGGAGTTATAAGGTGACTAAGGATAAAAAATCAGTCCTATGATCCGCCAGAGCCGGAGGGATCTACCCAAGGACATCACATATAGTTAGTATTAGAAGTCCTTAGGAATGATTGAAAAAAGGAGTAATGTGAGAAAGGAGAAAGAAGGGGTTGAAGAATTAAAAAGAAAAGTAAAAGAAAGGGTGAAAAGAAATAGCCCTCCATAATCAACCTTAGGGCAGAAACCGGGTTCAATTCATCTGCTACTGGTTGTCACTAGATGACACTGGTATTGAAGACAAAGACGTCATGGACCCAGCGACGCACTGCACTAAACCTTCTAGCCACTCAATTCCTCTCAAAAGGGATTTGTTTCATTCTCACTGGGAACCCTACATAATCTATTGACTTTCTCTTAGAGATCGTTGGTATTGAAGAAGGAGACCCTCTCCCTAGTCTCCGCTCAGGAAAACCAAAATGCACTATTGAGTCTAGAGCCACGAGATTCATCAAAAGATCTCATAGGAACACTTGACATGACATCGCTTGTTGTTCATCAATAAGGGCACAAGTGATATATTATAGAGTCCTACGCAGATCTTAGCAATCTGCCAGAACATTTATGAGGGGAGTTACAACTGTAATCTTCAATGATTGAATGGAAATTCCTGCCAGGTTCAACATCAAGCAACCCTGACAGCAGGTCACTTCGGTAATTCTCGTGGATTACGCTTAGTGTATCTCAAACGGTCTACAGTCGTGGGGTGATGCTTCGGTGTACCTCAGCGACTCATCTGAACTGTAGATGTACTTTGGTATATCGTGTTATCTCACTTGTGGGACTCCAGTTCAGGAACGGCCTCTGTGAGAATTAGAGACGTGTTTTCACACTATGCTGTTAACACCCTCGAAATTCAAGCTTGTAAGTGCCAGAATCCGCTTATTACTAACATGTTTTTATGTTTTCTTCTTATGGAAGCTCCGGAGCGTATGGATCGTGCAGACTCGCCACATGCTCATACCAACAACACATGAAAGTTCTCATCAAAATTAAAGGCAACTCAAAGTTAAAGATGATTCTTCGTCTATGTCAAAGAATCTGCAAAGTTTAAAGACTCCAGAACTTCATCATTGGAAACTCAAAGTCAAATAGAAGTGTGAGCATGGTGGAGAAAGACGTGGAGACACCTAACCAACGAAGTTGACAATGGCAGACAACCACATTATTTGATCACAAAGCATGAAGGAACAAAGAATCAAGACTATTCTATATCTACACGCAAAGTTCAAGCTCAAGGAAATTAAAGACCTAATCAAGTGGAGCATCTTTTGAATGACCACCCCTTAGGGGGAGATTGTTAGCCTTAATAGTTTTTATTAGAAGTGATGGTCATTCACGATTAGGAACTTTGTAACGCGTGTTAGATATCATGATAGAATAGTCAACGGGCTCGTGGATTGGGCTAACCTAATTGGTTAGAAGTTAAGATAAGCTAGCCTTATATCAAATCCAAGTCCAATCCAATCCCACGAAGCCCATATACGGCCCATGGCCAAGCCTTAGGGCATCCTTTATCTTGTACTATAAATACCCCTCAAGTATGTCATTTGAGGGGTGTGCTTGAAAGTGTGTGTGTGTGTATTTTCTCTCTCAAGGAATATACAACTTATTGTTTGCATATCTTACTCATAACATACACGAATTTAACATCAAGTCATCATCTTTCTCATCTTATTTCTAAGCTTTGTTTGTGTTGTTTGTGTTAACGTGGTATTTGTGTTGGGTTTGTGATAAGGTAT
Organism: Chrysanthemum seticuspe; assembly: GCA_019973895.1. Classification (NCBI taxonomy): domain Eukaryota; kingdom Viridiplantae; phylum Streptophyta; class Magnoliopsida; order Asterales; family Asteraceae; genus Chrysanthemum; species Chrysanthemum seticuspe. The sequence goes on along the minus strand of BPTQ01000002.1, from coordinate 27,594,352 downwards.
ACGTGATAAAGGGGTATTTACAGAATACTTGTAGTCTCAGTCTTACTCTTAGTTCTAGGGAATTTCATAGTGTTGATGAACCGGAACCTCAATCTTTACTTCTATCCTTAAATAAACGAGGAACCGACCCACCCATCAACCAATTTAGTCCGGGTAGTTTTAGGATGAAGGAAGCCATTCACACACCCCCTTCACCTCACGTGGCATATTTCCACCCTAAGGGTGTGTATCGCTACTATCACCCGCACTTAAACTTAAGTTTAGGGAAAACTTCCTCTTTATCTGTTAAATAAGGGTAGAGTCAGGCTCGTGACTCGTACAAAAACAAGCGCTTCTTGGGAGGCAACCCATGTGTATTTGTTTTTATTTTTATTTGTGTGTCGTATATCTTTTATTGATTGTTTATTCTCATGTTTGAATTTGTAAAAATGCTTTATTTTGTTTTTAACCTCGTCTTAATTGAATATAAAGGTATTTTACATAAGGGATAAGTGTAGGGAGGATTACACACGTTTTCAAAAGAAACGTAAACATGAGAATAACAATTAAATAAAAGATATATATGTTTGTTTGTTCGAGTCAAATGCTTGTATCGAGTCATAATGGATGTTTTTGCAGAAACTTTTCCAGATTCTAAAGATGTAAATTTTCCAGAATTTTTTTTCAGAAAATCGCAGAACAGTTTTTGTCAGGATAACCTGACGGCGTCAGGATTGCAACCTGACGGCGTCAGGAAGGAGCAGAAACAACTGATTACTTTTTCTCGTTTTCTGTGCTACTTATAAATTTTTTGGAATTTTCCAGGTCTTAACTTTCTAGAAAATCTGCAAACATTCATTCCACAAGCATTATATCTTATTTAAGTCTGGAATTACATCTTGTTGTGATTTTTCTTTGTTCGGTTTGATGCGTTGGGTTGTTTGTTTTCTTCAAGTGTGCAGGTTTTATTTATCAAGAAGAAGATACATAAGATTGGAGGGAGCTTTTCACGCATAAGTTCTTCTTGAAGAAATGTAACCACCACTTCACACGGATCCTACCGAGCTAATCAGGGGAGTACTAGTTTCTTTCGTTTTTAATTACCTTCCGTTATCATAACTTTGATACTTTCGGGGAACATTGGGGACAATGTTCAGTTTAAGTGTAGGGAGGGAAAATAAAACGGGAACTTTGAAACTATGCTTATCCTTGATTATTTGCTTTGTCTAAATGCATTTGCGTAATAAACCATGAGAAAATGTCGGTTAGGGTAATTTTGGCACCAAATTTAAAATTTTTCATAACATATAGGAGTGGGCCATTAGTCTTAACAAAAGCGTCTCATGGATAGGAAGTTGCATGACTAGCACAAAAACCCTTTACCACCCAAATTCCACAAAAATGTGAGGATCGCCCTTAGATTAGTAGGAATTAAAAGCATTCATCTTCAATGCTTAGAGTGTGAACCGGTAGTATATTAGATTCTTGAACTTGTTTTGTGATGCATTCCGAGATCGCAAGTAAGACTACACTTGTGTAGTTAGGAATAACTAAATGATAAGAGGCATTAGGATAACCCTTGTTTGATACCCGTAATATAATTACTTCTTCCACATCGGTTGAGTAATTCCCCCACACCCTTTGCGTTGTACTCATCTTTAGTACACGATACCCCTAGTTAACCCCTCAGAGCCTATCCTTTTCGCGGTTCTCGTGATGTTTCGGTTTTTCCGGAATATCAATGAAGAGCATTGTTTACACCCCACCCCCAAATATACACCCAAATCGCCTTAGCCTACCCCTTATGCACTCACTTTTAGTGCAAATGTTTGTTATCACCCTAAACCCTTAGTTCAATTATCTAGTTGCTTGCATGAGTTGCTAAGTCGAGTCATATCCTTTGTATACAGTTTTGGGACGATTGGGATTCATGGGAAAAGTTAAAGTTTATGAAATGACGGGAAGGGAATGTTAAATTCAAATTCCCTTTGTTTGCATAATAATGTACCCCAAGTGTTTTGATCTTTTCAAATTCGGGTCAAATTAGTGTTAAAGTAATAAAAACTCAAGTGTAGGGATATGCCTATAAATCCCTATCATTTTGATGTTACCATAGAGGATGGTAGAGTAAAAGTGTATGATTAAAAAAAAAAAAAGAAAAAAAAATCGATAAAAAATAGAAAAAGAGAAAAAGAAAAAAATATAGAGTGTAAAAAAAAACATACGGGCTACCATCCTACATCTATCATTTAAATTTATGTTTGTTTATTTCCATTACCTAGAGTTTTAGAGTGTCGAGTCTTGGCTTAGCAACGCCATTCTTCGTATGCATTTAACATAGAGATTTTTTACTTGCCACCACTAAATAGCCTATCCCACCAAACCCTTGTTTCCCTACCGTAAGCCTAACATTACAACCCTTTAAAAGACCTCTTTGATAGACTTTCCTAGGTGCTTACGCCAAAGCGATGGAGGTTTGATCTATTCCCAAGTCTATGGTAATCTATGTACTAGGACCGGTTAATGAGTGTTTATCTTCCGTTTCCTATTTGTTATATTTCATATATACACCCGAGAGAGATGTGAGTATCCAAACACCCCATGTGAGGTGCTAGTATGTAATTTCCGTGCTTGTTATGACTTTTGCGGGGCTTATATGTGTTGTGGACCGTTTTAAATCAATGCTTCATGACCCCTAACTTATAAATTAATTGGCTAAAAGCACATTTGCTTGATGACAAGCAAATAACAAGTGTAGGGATATTTGATAAGGTTTTAAAAGGTACCATTTTGAGGGGTCGTTTAAGCCCTTATTTGATCACTTTTGTATCCGTTATTGCTTAATATCGTTCCTTTTCACTTTTTAGGTCTCTTGAAGGCAAAATGCTGGAATGGCACTTATTTGGACGAAAAGGCGCGAATATACGAAGAAAATGGCCAAAGTCAGAATTGAGACACTCAAAGCTGCTGAAAACAGAAGGCGACGGCGTCAGGTGTTAATTGCGACGCCGTCGGAGGATTTTTGTGACGATACAGTAGCCAAAAACCCTATTTTCAATTGACGACGTCGGGCTTTAAAAGAGTAGGCCGTCGCAACTCAGACGGCCTAGATTCAATCCAGACGACGTCAGAAGCTAAAGAGGACGGCGTCACAAGCATAAAGTGACGCCGTCACAAGCTGATCAAGTCACAACATGCGCGCGAAGTAGCTGATACTGTTTTGACCATAACTTTTGCATACGAACTCGGATTTAGGTGATTCAAAAGCCCACGCGACCAGAACGAGAAAATCTACAGTCTGGTGAAAAAAAGTCATCGCGACGCCGTCACTCTTTAGGTGTGACGCCGTCACCCTTTGCCGACAGAAAATCTGCCTATAAATAGAACATTATAACTTCACTTTTTGTAAGCCCTAAACCCTAAGTCCGATTCCAGGGTTTAGGTAGGTGTTTTTCCAGCAACTTAAAGGGTTTCAAACACTCCATAAACATCGTGTAATGATTTGTTTGTTAATCCAATCCTATGGTATGTCTTCAATTATCACAATTGTTGCTTGCTCTTCATTAATTATGCTTGGCTAATTCACCTAGTGTTTGCTTATGATTGTATGAAACTTGTATATAATTAATTAGATCTTATTGATTTCTTAGTGATGCTTGTATCTATCTTCATCATTAGGGTGTGACAATTTCAATGAGTCTAATTAGTTTAGTTTATAATTCTTGCACCTTACTGTCTCTTGTTTGATTGGTTGTCTCTTATCTTAATTGTAATTAGCTTAGGAGTGCGACTAGGCTATCGTTGTGTTTAATACTTGATAAATCTTTGATAGTTTATGAATGACTTGGTGGATTTCGTTTACTAAATCAAAGATAACCTTAAAATTAGTTTATGAATGACTTAGTGGATTTTGTTTACTACACTTAAAGGTGATTTTAAAGAGTTAGGGAATGCACACCTTACGACCTTAGAAAACACAACGCGTTAAGAATAAGGACGTGACAATTCAACCATCAATAGGACGTGACAATTCAGTAGGTAGAATTAGATAGCTAGCAAGGAGTAATACATCATAAGTAGATACGCTTCACGTTACTGGTAGACCCATAATTTAGTTAGTACCTTTTGGGATAGTTGACTAGCAACTAATTCCACCCTCCCCTCCAAAAACCGAGATTTATAAAATATAAAAATACAAAAATAATCATCCCTCATCTTTAGACTTAAATCGACATATACTTCAGCCTAACGACACTATTCCCCTAGAGAACGATATCAATACCCGTGGCTTACCCCTAATACTACACTACAACGATTAGGTTCACTGCCTAGGGTGTTGAAAAACTTGCTCGACGAAAAGGAAGTTCCTTTGACCCCGAACGACGCGTGTAGCGTTATCATTCGGCTAACCAATAACAACCATCCAAAAACGATAGAGAGGACCCGTTGAAACCGATACAAACTAGTGAATCAGGTCTCATCGAGATCTATTTTTCTGGTTAATTGTCACAGGGTACCCGCCTCCACAACGCGCGGGTACCCTGCTGATATGTGTCTGAATACACATATATTTTATACTATTTAAACCCACAAAACAACCAAAAACACACAAATGACTCTCAAAATGTTATAAATTCATCAAAATGTGTTTTTATGTGATTCAGGTACAAAAGATTGAAAAACAAGTGAAAAATGATCAATTTCACAACAATTGTCGTTTTCAGTCCCTGGAGCTACACAAATTGTCAAAACTAGTCCCTAAATGTTTTAAATGAATAAAAAGTCAACTTAAGTCCTTGGGAAATCAAAAATGTTCACAAAACATCCCTGGATAAAAGTTTACACAAAATGGCAATTTTTACCCCTCAAGTTACAAAATTAGCAAAAATGGTCCCTGGGTATTCTAAACTTGGAATTTTACAAATAATACCCTTGTGCTATGCATGATTGAAAATTTGGAACATTTTGATAAACTTTTGGGAAATTACACTTTTAGTCCCTCAAAATCCAAAAATGACAATTAAGGTCCTTTTAACTTTTAAAATGAAATTTTATGCAAAAAGGGTCCTTGTTTTATCAAAGTATGGCAAGTTTGGTCCTTGTGAGAAGTTTGGAAAAGTATCATAATGAGTCCTTGAAGTTTGGTGAAGTTGCACTTTTGGTCCTTGATATTAGCATTAAACCAAACGGATCCTTTTATATCAAAAGCCTAAAACCAAATCCACTACCCAATCCAGCTAGGCCCAAATCCAACCCAATCCTTTGACCCGGCCTTTTGTTATTACCCACCCACGGTCAACGAAAGTCAAACAGTTGAGAATACCGCCCTCCACTGTTCATCTCCCTCTCCTCCCCTGTAAACCCAAAACCAGTCCTGGTTTCTCCACTTTTTCAACCCCCCTCCTCACCTATCCATCCCCCTTGTCCCCTCCACCTTCACTAACACCCAAAACCCATTAATTGATTGAAACCAACTCAAAACTGCTATCAAGAAAAATGGCGCCAAACACAAGTGTATGGTTTTGATGATTTTATGCAATCCAATGGCTGGAAAATGATGGGAAACAACCAGAGAAGTGAGAGAAACAATTTGGATATAAAAGGAAGAAGAGAAGCAGAGGAACAACTACTCTTGGAATAGCCAATTGTCACTAGTGTAACTTAGATTTAAACTTGCTTTCGTAGAGTAAATCTTTAATGTTTTCTTAGTGTAATTGTTATTTTAAAACTTTCAGTAGTGTAATGGAACCTTAATTTACAGTTTTAATGCAAGTCTCTTTTAAATCTCATGTTTTTCATAACTGTCTTTTAATTTCATGTCATTTACATTTCCTTGTTGTTTGTAGTTGATTATATGGACTTTATAGGTCACTTAGGCTCCTGACAAAAGCTCTAAGGCTTTTAGAAACCTTAAAATCAGCTGCAACACATAAATCAAAAATACAAAAAGAAAAGGTTGAAGAAATGGGTTTACTCAAAAGAACAAGGTGGAGCAGGTTGAAATCTGGATTGTTTAAGGGATATTAGGAGCTTAATGGGAAGCTATTAGGTGTAACCTTGTCCTAAGAATGGTTCTTGTCACTTTGCATTCATCATGGACACTCTTGTAAGCTTTTACTTCAATTTTTCATTTTACTGTTTAAGTTTCTTTTATGCTATGATCTTTGTGTTTCTATGTTCCTTTTCTGTTGTTAAGTGAGATTATTGTGTAATATTAGTAGCTTGTTTATTGAAATTCTTAGTTGTTAAGTTTTTCATATAATCAGTCACATAGTATAAAGTTGATTTCTGTGTTCAAATGTTTTTATTGTTGTTGTTTCATGCTTATTTAGTCCTAATATATGATAATCTAAGTTTATGAATTAAGTTTATGGTTTAAATCTATGTTTTGCTTTGAAAAAATCATCAAATCAGTTTCAATAAGGGTGTTTGGATTTGCTAGTTTTAACTGTGATATTGTGTGTTTGAGTTGTTGTTTGTACTTGTTCTGTGTAACTTTAGTGTCTATAAACTCATTTCAGTCAAGAAATTCAGTCCTCATTCAAGTAAAAGTCAAAATTCCATATGATCTAATCTCTGTTGCTTACTGTTGGTTTTTCATGATCTATGATCATCATTTTGTGTTTATAAGTTGAAAAGAGTGCTCATATCAGTCTTAGTTTACCTTGTAAGAACATAATCAGTGAGCAGAATCAAATCAAAGTTTATTTTGGTCAACTTTTAGTTTTACTTAAAAAGTCAAATTTTTATTTAGGTCGTTTTTGAATAAAATAGATCTTTTTAGTGTGAGTTTAATACTGTGTTTTAGCTTAAAAGCTCTTAGGGTATTAATATTTAGTTGCTTAACAAAAATATAAAAATACTAGATCAGTTTTAATTAGCTTGTAGAGTGCTTATTTTTCAGCTTGATTTGGATACCATGTCTGAGAAAGTGCCCTGTGCACAGGTTTGGTACCCAACTTCATAAGCTCTCATAGAGCTCATTAGTTAGCTTAATACTGTGTAAACTTGTTTTTTGAGAAGCTCACCTAGCTTACTCAAGGTCTCAAGAGCTTATTCTCCAATCCTAGCTCATTTGCTTAGCCTGCTATTGTTTTTTAGATCTGTCCATTTTGTTTTAGTTAACCAGTTACTCAGTGTTCATCAATTCTTTAAAAGCCTCTCAAAAGCTCATTGTTGTACACCAATCTTTGTAATCTAGCTTTTTGGATAGCTCATCTGGTCTACTAGGCATTCCAAGTGTTCATTTTCATTTCTGAGCTTATTCATGTGCTTAAAATTAGAGTAGAAGGTGCCTAGTGATTCATAAGTGAGTACTGTGTAACAGTGTTGAGCTTTTGCTTACTTGTGCTTATTATTAGTTTATTCAGTGCTTATTAGTAGTCATTGTGCTTATTCAGTGTTCAAGTGTGCTTATAAACATTAGTTTAGCTTGTTACAGTTTACCTTGTGCTTATTAATTAGCTTATAAGTATTTTAGTTCAAGCTTAGTTCTTATTCATTTTCTAAAAAGCTTACTGTGGTAAAATCATTAGCTTATTTAGTGCTTATCAGTGTTTTTTGTAAAAAGTTGTAGTTTTCAAAAGTGCTTATTTTCTTGTGTTTAATAAGTTGTAAAAAGAAAAATCCAAAAATAAAATGTTTTTGCAAAAAAGGGGGTAGGCAGGCTCGAACCTGAGACCTCCCCCTTTGTGAGAGTGATAGTGTGTACCTGGATACCATGCGCCCTTGGGTCTTGTCTTGGTCATATCCTACACAATCAAATACTTAACCACTCTTTTCCAGTTTAGCTTATACGATTGTTTTAGCTTATTTGTAGCTTATTCAGTTTAGCTTTTTCCAGTTTTGCAATTTTCATAAATTTGTATTAGTATTAAGTATTTTCTGTAAAAGTTTTAGATTTTTCCGATTAGTTTTAGCATTTTTAATCATTTAATTAGTGTTTTATAGTAATTAATTCATAATAAAAAATATAAAAGTCAAAAAAAATACAAATCTTTTTTCTAAAATTTTCTTTTATCATATAGTACGTAAGAAAACTATTTTTACACTTGTAGGACTTTTATTTCATAAATTTTACGTTTTTGCTTGCGCTCCAGCGTTATTTTTACACGTAACGTACGTTTTTGTTTTAGACCAAGTTTTTAGATAATTTAAGTTTACGTTTTAGTTAATATAGTTTATTTAAGTTATTTTATTTTATAAAACACGTTCATCACTTTAAATATAGTGATAGCGTTTATTTAATAGATTTTATCTTTTTAATTTTTTTAATTTGTATTTAAGTCGCTTTATTTTATCACTTTTTCAGTAGTGTAATATTCAATCCTAATCTTTTCTGATCACTATCATTAGTGATCATTCTATCGTCTGAATCAGTGTTTGCACACCATTGAGTCTCCGTGGGACTTAACGACCCGGGAATCCACTGTATTCTCTGATCTTCATTGTATTTGTGCTTAAGCTGTTTTAAGTCTGTTAGACTTGACGGTTTAGCACAGATCAAAATTTTGGCGCCGCTGCCGGGGATCGAACCCGGGTCACCCGCGTGACAGGCGGGAATACTTACCACTATACTACAACAATATAAAATACAAAAACATTTTTTTCTTTGCGCACAACTTGCCCAGTTTGATAAGTCCCTCAGTTACAACATTTGGTTGTTGGCTGTTTACAGTTGCTGAGCTCTGTCAGACCCAGATTCCCTTTCGAGGGGCGGTTGTAAGGAATTTTCTCTCTTTTGTACATATATATAAAACTTAAAAATACACAAAAATATTTTCCCTTTCTTTTTATAAAATCAAAAATCAAAAGATTCTTCTCGCCTTTTCTAAGTTTCTTTTTAAGATTCTTAGACTCATCTTAAGTGATGATTATTCATAATTCTGTGAGTGGCAATCCCACTCCAATTTCTCACCCATTCTTTGAGTGGCAATCCCACTCAGTTTCCCCATGAACCATTTAATTCGGGGTCAAGTCAAGCTAGTGACTTGATTATAAAAAACAAGCCATACAATATGGGTTTTCACCCATATTTCTGTCTTTTTCCCCTTTCTACCACCTAGTGTGGGGGTAATAACCCACCTGTTGTATATATAAAAAAAAAAAAAAAAAAAAAAAAAAAAAAAAAAAAAAAAAACTTTGAAAATTGTAAATACAGAAAAAAGAAAATAATTGTTGTGTTTCTACACTTAGCTAGTAATGTTATCTTTTTACGTTCTAAGTTTCGGCATAACCGCCGGTACTTTGAATATTGAGGACAATATTCATTTCTAAGTGTGGGGGGGAAATTCTGGCGAATTTGATCATAAATGTACCCTTTTAGTCCCTTTTTCCCCAAAAATGGCCAAATTTAAAAAAAAAATAAAAAAATAGTGGAAGTACTATGTACTAAACACAACAAATGGTAATCAGTCCACCATGTCTTACCCACATAAGGACTGGCTAATCCAGGAGCAAACGACTCTTGGTAAAGATATATCAAATCCGTTTATATGGCTTGCAATTTGCCCAAAATTGTATGGTATTCAACTCACCATATCCTAAAAAGTGAAGAGTTGGCTAGCCCGCAAGGTTATGGCTTGTGGTAAAGGCAGTGGAAAATCCATAATTGGTATTCAGCTCACCAAAGATAATTCTGATAATTTATCTAAGAGTTGGCTAGTCCAGAAGGGTACGGCTTCTGGTAAAGACGAATCAAATCCGTTTACAGCTTATGATTTGCTCAAAATCATTTGGTTATCAGTGTACCAAGGTTCTTACTTGAACTGAAACATTTGGCTACTCCAGAAGTGATGGCTTTTGGTAAAGAGTTTTTCAAATCCATTAAAATCTCAAATCATTGCTAGGGACTAGCAATATCTCAGTGTGGGGGATTTGATATGTGTCTGAATACACATATATTTTATACTATTTAAACCCACAAAAACAACCAAAAACACACAAATGACTCTCAAAATGTTATAAATTCATCAAAATGTGTTTTTATGTGATTCAGGTACAAAAGATTGAAAAACAAGTGAAAAATGATCAATTTCACAACAATTGTCGTTTTCAGTCCCTGGAGTTACACAAATTGTCAAAACTAGTCCCTAAATGTTTTAAATGAATAAAAAGTCAACTTAAGTCCTTGGGAAATCAAAAATGTTCACAAAACATCCCTGGATAAAAGTTTACACAAAATGGCAATTTTTACCCCTCAAGTTACAAAATTGGCAAAAATGGTCCCTGGGTATTCTAAACTTGGAATTTTACAAATAATACCCTTGTGCTATGCATGATTGAAAATTTGGAACATTTTGATAAACTTTTGGGAAATTACACTTTTAGTCCCTCAAAATCCAAAAATGACAATTAAGGTCCTTTTAACTTTTAAAATGAAATTTTATGCAAAAAGGGTCCTTGTTTTATCAAAGTATGGCAAGTTTGGTCCTTGTGAGAAGTTTGGAAAAGTATCATAATGAGTCCTTGAAGTTTGGTGAAGTTGCACTTTTGGTCCTTGATATTAGCATTAAACCAAACGGATCCTTTTATATCAAAAGCCTAAAACCAAATCCACTACCCAATCCAGCTAGGCCCAAATCCAACCCAATCCTTTGACCCGGCCTTTTGTTATTACCCACCCACGGTCAACGAAAGTCAAACAGTGGAGAATACCGCCCTCCACTGTTCATCTCCCTCTCCTCCCCTGTAAACCCAAAACCAGTCCTGGTTTCTCCACTTTTTCAACCCCCTCCTCACCTATCCATCCCCCTTGTCCCCTCCACCTTCACTAACACCCAAAACCCATTAATTGATTGAAACCAACTCAAAACTGCTATCAAGAAAAATGGCGCCAAACACAAGTGTATGGTTTTGATGATTTTATGCAATCCAATGGCTGGAAAATGATGGGAAACAATCAGAGAAGTGAGAGAAACAATTTGGATATAAAAGGAAGAAGAGAAGCAGAGGAACAACTACTCTTGGAATAGCCAATTGTCACTAGTGTAACTTAGATTTAAACTTGCTTTCGTAGAGTAAATCTTTAATGTTTTCTTAGTGTAATTGTTATTTTAAAACTTTCAGTAGTGTAATGGAACCTTAATTTACAGTTTTAATGCAAGTCTCTTTTAAATCTCATGTTTTTCATAACTGTCTTTTAATTTCATGTCATTTACATTTCCTTGTTGTTTGTAGTTGATTATATGGACTCTATAGGTCACTTAGGCTCCTGACAAAAGCTCCAAGGCTTTTAGAAACCTTAAAATCAGCTGCAACACATAAATCAAAAATACCAAAAGAAAAGGTTGAAGAAATGGGTTTACTCAAAAGAACAAGGTGGAGCAGGGTGAAATCTGGATTGTTTAAGGGATATTAGGAGCTTAATGGGAAGCTATTAGGTGTAACCTTGTCCTAAGAATGGTTCTTGTCACTTTGCATTCATCATGGACACTCTTGTAAGCTTTTACTTCAATTTTTCATTTTACTGTTTAAGTTTCTTTTATGCTATGATCTTTGTGTTTCTATGTTCCTTTTCTGTTGTTAAGTGAGATTATTGTGTAATATTAGTAGCTTGTTTATTGAAATTCTTAGTTGTTAAGTTTTTCATATAATCAGTCACATAGTATAAAGTTGATTTCTGTGTTCAAATGTTTTTATTGTTGTTGTTTCATGCTTATTTAGTCCTAATATATGATAATCTAAGTTTATGAATTAAGTTTATGGTTTAAATCTATGTTTTGCTTTGAAAAAATCATCAAATCAGTTTCAATAAGGGTGTTTGGATTTGCTAGTTTTAACTGTGATATTGTGTGTTTGAGTTGTTGTTTGTACTTGTTCTGTGTAACTTTAGTGTCTATAAACTCATTTCAGTCAAGAAATTCAGTCCTCATTCAAGTAAAAGTCAAAATTCCATATGATCTAATCTCTGTTGCTTACTGTTGGTTTTTCATGATCTATGATCATCATTTTGTGTTTATAAGTTGAAAAGAGTGCTCATATCAGTCTTAGTTTACCTTGTAAGAACATAATCAGTGAGCAGAATCAAATCAAAGTTTATTTTGGTCAACTTTTAGTTTTACTTAAAAAGTCAAATTTTTATTTAGGTCGTTTTTGAATAAAATAGATCTTTTTAGTGTGAGTTTAATACTGTGTTTTAGCTTAAAAGCTCTTAGGGTATTAATATTTAGTTGCTTAACAAAAATATAAAAATACTAGATCAGTTTTAATTAGCTTGTAGAGTGCTTATTTTTCAGCTTGATTTGGATACCATGTCTGAGAAAGTGCCCTGTGCACAGGTTTGGTACCCAACTTCATAAGCTCTCATAGAGCTCATTAGTTAGCTTAATACTGTGTAAACTTGTTTTTTGAGAAGCTCACCTAGCTTACTCAAGGTCTCAAGAGCTTATTCTCCAATCCTAGCTCATTTGCTTAGCCTGCTATTGTTTTTTAGATCTGTCCATTTTGTTTTAATTAACCAGTTACTCAGTGTTCATCAATTCTTTAAAAGCCTCTCAAAAGCTCATTGTTGTACACCAATCTTTGTAATCTAGCTTTTTGGATAGCTCATCTGGTCTACTAGGCATTCCAAGTGTTCATTTTCATTTCTGAGCTTATTCATGTGCTTAAAATTAGAGTAGAAGGTGCTTAGTGATTCATAAGTGAGTACTGTGTAACAGTGTTGAGCTTTTGCTTACTTGTGCTTATTATTAGTTTATTCAGTGCTTATTAGTAGTCATTGTGCTTATTCAGTGTTCAAGTGTGCTTATAAACATTAGTTTAGCTTGTTACAGTTTACCTTGTGCTTATTAATTAGCTTATAAGTATTTTAGTTCAAGCTTAGTTCTTATTCATTTTCTAAAAAGCTTACTGTGGTAAAATCATTAGCTTATTTAGTGCTTATCAGTGTTTTTTGTAAAAAGTTGTAGTTTTCAAAAGTGCTTATTTTCTTGTGTTTAATAAGTTGTAAAAAGAAAAATCCAAAAATAAAATGTTTTTGCAAAAAAGGGGGTAGGCAGGCTCGAACCTGAGACCTCCCCCTTTGTGAGAGTGATAGTGTGTACCTGGATACCATGCGCCCTTGGGTCTTGTCTTGGTCATATCCTACACAATCAAATACTTAACCACTCTTTTCCAGTTTAGCTTATACGATTGTTTTAGCTTATTTGTAGCTTATTCAGTTTAGCTTTTTCCAGTTTTGCAATTTTCATAAATTTGTATTAGTATTAAGTATTTTCTGTAAAAGTTTTAGATTTTTCCGATTAGTTTTAGTATTTTTAATCATTTAATTAGTGTTTTATAGTAATTAATTCATAATAAAAAATATAAAAGTCAAAAAAAATACAAATCTTTTTTCTAAAATTTTCTTTTATCATATAGTACGTAAGAAAACTGTTTTTACACTTGTAGGACTTTTATTTCATAAATTTTACGTTTTTGCTTGCGCTCCAGCGTTATTTTTACACGTAACGTACGTTTTTGTTTTAGACCAAGTTTTTAGATAATTTAAGTTTACGTTTTAGTTAATATAGTTTATTTAAGTTATTTTATTTTATAAAACACGTTCATCACTTTAAATATAGTGATAGCGTTTATTTAATAGATTTTATCTTTTTAATTTTTTTAATTTGTATTTAAGTCGCTTTATTTTATCACTTTTTCAGTAGTGTAATATTCAATCCTAATCTTTTCTGATCACTATCATTAGTGATCATTCTATCGTCTGAATCAGTGTTTGCACACCATTGAGTCTCCGTGGGACTTAACGACCCGGGAATCCACTGTATTCTCTGATCTTCATTGTATTTGTGCTTAAGCTGTTTTAAGTCTGTTAGACTTGACGGTTTAGCACAGATCACCTGCTATACTATATATAAAGGAAAAAGTAAAAAGTGAAAATTTGAAACTATTAATACATATCGAAAACCGGGTTCACCCGGGACGCTTCAAACCTGTTTAATTTGACCCGTTTTGAACCAACCTGTCGGGTTGACTCGGTTTAAATCGACCCGTTCTTCGACGGGAACGGTTCAACCAGTTGAACCACCCGGGTCGAGCCGGGTTTCCAAACATTACATTTAATTTCCAAATATTCAAACTTTAATTATTTTTCATTTAGAACCCATAAACTTTTTTTTAACACAAAATGATCTGTCGCTATATAAATATATTATATATATAAGTTTTTCTTCAAAAACGATTATAATGTTTTACAATTAAGAGAAAATATCTACCCGTTAGTGCACATTTAACTTTTCAATAGGCTAAATACGCTCATTTCAAAAAAAATATAAGGCTAAATGTGCCCAAATCTTTTACAAAATAGCCAAAATTAACCCATTTATTTTTTATTTTGGGCTAATCACATTCATGCTAATTTTAGTACTGCGTTCTTCTTAACAACGGCACCATTAATCCCATCCTTGTTAGTTTTTACGCGACAAGTAACGTGTTTTGTTAGTTTTATCTCATAACTGACGTAATGTTTACTTTCATTTTCATTAAATGTTTTTATATGTTGTTTGATAGATGTTAAGAATTTTGTCTAGAATTTAGTTATCGTATATTACAACCGTTTGCAATTGCATTTTCATCGGTTCACGTTCTATCTTAAACGCTACACAAAACACTCACCACAATATCACAAATCCTTAATTATCTGACGCTAGAAACCGCTACCGCTAGGCGCGGGTACTCGTCTAGTCTTGCAAAAATGACCCAATGAGTGTCAAACTTTAGTGTCATCATGGAAATAGGTTAAGTTTCGACTTTCGAGAATGTAAAATAAAAAATACCTAAGTGAATAGTAAAAATATGAGGATGAATAGTAATTTGAAAATACGAATTGTTACAGCCATGGCGTCGCACCATGGCTCCAGCCTAGAGTTTCTCGCGCTAACAACACCATGGCTCGCGCCATCGCTTTCTGCGCCGAGGCTTCCAACCCACATGGTACTTTTTTTTCCTTTTTTTTTTGAATTTTGGAACGTTGTATAACTGGTGGGAAGGATTTTATAGTCGTTGTTTTTGTTTTTACTCCCACTTTTTCCAATTTTATACCTCTTAAAAATCCTATAAATACCCCCTTTTTCTATCATATTTCACACACTCTTCCAATATTATTTATAACAATCTTTTCTAATTCAATCAATTTTTTCTCACCAAAATGAATCCTTACAACTAATGGATCACCTGTATGCTCAACGACCCACAAAACCAAATTCTAACATCATCTTTTTCGGCTAATCCCAACACGCAAATGCCTACTCACTTTGGCAACTTTAACCCATTTATTAATCTTGAACAACAACTCGCATTTCAAAAATGGCAAATTAAACAACAACTCTCTCACACTCAACTTTTCTAACAACAATCCCAACACCTCCAACAACAACAACAACAACAACAACAAGACAAAACCGAAGCTAACACGACGACCCCGGCATCAAGCAAAGCAAAGGGAAAACTTGTCAAGAAAGTGCCTAAGGTAGCCAGTGAACAGAGACCGGAGGGAGCCGGTACTCTCAACTTTTTGACCCACGAGGAGGAGTTTCTTTTGGCGAAATGTTACATACAATTTTCGAGGATCCAAATGTCGGGTCAGAACAAAAAAATGAGACGTTTTGGTACAAAGTTCTCGACGAGTACAATGAACAAGCCAAGATTAAAAACTTTCTGATTTGTACAAAGAACATGTTGACAGAAAAATGGACTTCGATGAACCGAGAAGTCGGGAAGTTTAATTCTATGGTTAACGAAACGAAGGCTCTAAGCGGGGAGAACAGTGAAGATTATATGACAAGGGTTAAAATATTGTATAAAAGTATCGTGGGTACGGATTTTAAGCACAAAAACGCTTGGTTATTTTTGAAAAACAAACACAAGTGGAAAAATAAAGTAAACGTTCTTCAAACTCAACCACTCTAACCCGACAATGTTTCAAGGAATGCTCCAACAACAATACGAGTTAGACCGTAAAGAAAAAATGGAGCGTTTGGACGAAGAGACAGCGATGAGAGTTGAGTTAATCAATTCTCAAAAGGTAGCCGGGACTTCAAAGTCCTACAAATGGACACATCCAAAATGGATCCGATTGACGTGGCTATCGTCAACGCCCAAAAAGCAACTGAAAACTAGTTTACTTTATATCTTTTATGTTTACGTATTTTTTTTTATCGTATTATGTTTTTTATTTTTATGCAATGTTTTTTTTATTTAATGTAATGTGTTTTAATTTTAATGAAATTTATTTAATTAAATTGTATATTTTTATTTAGAGAGAGAGAGAGAG
Organism: Chrysanthemum seticuspe; assembly: GCA_019973895.1. Classification (NCBI taxonomy): domain Eukaryota; kingdom Viridiplantae; phylum Streptophyta; class Magnoliopsida; order Asterales; family Asteraceae; genus Chrysanthemum; species Chrysanthemum seticuspe. The sequence goes on along the minus strand of BPTQ01000002.1, from coordinate 27,578,103 downwards.
AGAAAAAAAATAAAACAAAAAAAAAAAAAAAAAAAAAAAAAAAAAAACTATATTTTGTGGTGTTTTTTGTGCCGCTGGCACCACTATGCCCAACTCTGTTATGGTTAAAACTCAAACATAAAAACATAAAAAGAAAAACATCCCATTATTCACTTTGTTTTTATGTCATTTCATTTCACACACACTAACTACACCCTCAAAAACACACACACAATTATCTGTCAAAAAACGAAACCCCCTGAGAGTCACCCATCATTTTCAAGAATCTGATCTTGTTTATTTTCAAGAATTGCATTGGAACAAAACCCCCTGAGAGTCACACCATCTGTTTGATATAATGTCCCATTGACCTAACTGTTGTATTTTTATGGGGTTTTGATTAGGCTCTGCTATTTGTGGTTATTGGCTAAGCTGTTTAGTTTATAGTTGAATTTCGGAACCTTAAACCTTAATGGCACCCACCAAATGTAAGCTCGAGAAAACCAACGTGGGGGAGGAAGTGTTAGACTTAGTTATACCTTACATACACAATGTCGAGGACCGAAACTCTGTTTCGTTAGTTTCTCGTAAGTTATGTGAGACTGATGGCATTACGCGTAAGCGCGTAACTGTCCACACTCTTTACTGTCCAAAACCTGCCTCTTTAAGTAAAAGATTCCCTTTCATCGAGGCATTAACACTCAAAGGTCCCCCATCTATATTTAAGGTCCCCCATGCTATCCAATTCACCCCATGGATTGAACAATTAGCTCTCGAGTTGAAAGAACTTCATATCCGTAATCTGGTTGTTTATGATGGCGATCTCGAGACATTGGCGAGAATGCATGGTAAGGATTTAAGAAGTTTTAGTATTAGTAAGTGTAAAGGGTTTTCGACAAATGGGTTAAGGCATGTCTCTAACTATTGTAACCAATTGAAAACTTTGTGTTTGAAACGTTGTTATCAAATTGGAGGGAATGATGTGACTTGGCTACATCAATTGGCATTGAATAGCACGGTTTTGGAAAGGTTTCATGTTATGGATATATATTATTGTGATGCAGAAGATCTTACACTTCTTGCCAAAAACTGTTGTAACTCATTAATATCGTTGAAGATTGGAGCGTGCTCTCTAAGTGAACTAGGAGATGCCTTTCGATATGCTTTTAGGTTGGAACATTTTGGTGGAAAAATTTTTGAGGAGAGTGAGCTTGTTAATTTCCAGTTACCCCCAAATATGCGTTCAGTAAGTATAGTGGATTTTGCAGGAACTCGATATTCGAGTGTACTCCCTTTTTTGAATCAAATAACGAAACTGAAACATTTATATGTAGATTGCTACTGTTTATTGTTTGAGAGGTGTCCCAATTTGGAAGTTCTAATTACCCATGATGTATGTGGAGACAAGGGATTGCAAGTTATTGGTAAGTTTTGCAAGAAATTGCGCAAACTTACCCAAATCAGTTGCCTTGTGACCGATGTGGGACTGATTGCTCTGGCAAAAGGGTGTACTAAATTGGAGTGTTTAAAGGTTAGACTCGGAGATATTTCACATGAAGCTATCAAGTGTCTAGGAACGCATTTGAAGAATCTCCGTAAATTCTGTATGGACTTGGGTACGGAAGATGGGACAACAAAGCTGCCGCTAGACAATGGAATTCAGGCTATGCTAATGGATTGCAGAAAACTCGAAAGGCTAGATATCACTCTTAGGCCTCTTTGGCAAGGAGGATTGACGGATGTGGGTTTGGAGTATATTGGGAAGTATGGTGCTAATTTGAGGTATTTGTCTCTTACCTGTACAGGAAATTCTAAAGCAGGACTTGTGAAGTTATTAGAAGGTTGCCCAAAACGAAGAAAGCTAAAACTGAGAGATTGTCCATTTAGCGAGCAAGTTGTTACCAGTTGTGTGTTTAATTCACCTTCTCTAAGGTATGTTTCGTTTTACAGTGATGGTGGTAGTGTCGTGGCACTCACTCGTACAGAGTTTCAACTTTGAATATCGGTATGTATGTTCTTACTCATTTACTTGCAAATTATTGTTTTTTAACGTTTTATAAATAAGAGTCTTACTTTGGGAGCTTTTGTTGTCTTGGAATTTTATCAATTGCATGCTTTCCATCATCTATTTAGCACAAGTTATATGTTGTATGAGTTTTCTATTAGACGATAGTTGATTTGAAATCTTTCCAAAAAACGTGTGGTATTTTAAAATATATATGATTTAATAATAATATTATCACACATGCTAAAAAAATAATCACATGCATCTAAGAGCTTTTATTATCTGGGAATTTATATGTTGTTATGGTTAAGATTTTATCTTCGAAAATAATGTAATTAAGTGGCATCTATCTATAGTTATATATACAATAAAGTTATAATAATTGCATAAGAAGATATTCTAATAATTGCACCATCCCATTTTCAAATATACCTAGCAACTTGGGACCAAATCGTGCCGCTGAGAGGTGATAAATGGCGTATGCATCAACACAATGAATTAAAAAGTGAATAAAGTCTATTTAATTGATTCCAAAAATTAACAAAGATGGCCTTAAAATTTTATGTTTGCACTTCAATTTATGATTGAAGTTGGAACTCATGTAACTGTCTATTGGGCTCTAGGTACGACTTTTTTCAACAACTTACAGTAGCCGCTGAAACATACAGACTCATGTATTTACAGTTTCTTTTCAATCAAAGGATCATGTGTGCTGATATGGAACAGTTACAGGAAATGTGCACTACTTGAGCATAGTTGTAGCATGATACTGGCTGATGGTGATCGCATACTCATCCACACTTGGAGTTCAGTGGATATATAACATATATAGAAACCTAAAGCTAATGAAATTAGTGAGAAGACATGGGAAATTTTGGTCAGAAATCACTACTAAGCGTAGATCACAGATACGAGCTTTGTTCATTAAGGCACTTCATGAATTTGTTAATCTTTATAAGAGAAAAATATATTCGTCAGTTTTTAAATGTTAAATATATGTTTCCACCTTTCTTACTATCACCTCTGAATTTGTTGATCTTTATTATTATTATTATTAATTTATCTACATTGTTAATCTTTATTGACTCATAGGAAGGAGCAAGTTGAAAGGGAAGCCTGCAACAAGTGACTAAACATAGGAAAAAAGGTAGAAGTTGATGTAATTGCATGAAGAGGAAATGACTAATATGAAGAGTAAGCACAAGAAAGCAGATATTGCGATGGTAGAAATGTTTAAACTCAAACTTCACATTTGGAATGACTTGTTTGTCAAGACTGGTATTAGCTTATTTTGCCGTAGGTTGTAGTCATTGAGGCTGTGACTTGTAAAATCTTAACTCGTTCAGCATTGTATGTCATGCACCTCTTGTTCTGTTTGTGGTTATCTTTTGAGCGATTGCAGAAATATTTGCTTATTGAGAGTGGGTATGCACTACCCCGATTATGAATATGCAGCATTCATGTGTACATTCTGTCACTCATTTTATTTACTTTGCAGTTTGCAACATATTAATGCATATTCTTAAATGTATTATTAGATATTCATCATTTATTCGTTTATATGATACAGAGAGACACACAAGTGTTTATGTGCCGATCTAACCCACTTTGACGTGTGCTGAAAAAACCTACCCATTTTGACCCAACAAGAAAGGTGGAAACATAAGAAAATACTATAAGGGTACCCGCGCAATGCGGCGGCGGGTACCCGATGACTATTTTGTAGCGAACAAATGTTTTGAGGTGGTGATGTGATGAGATGGTGGTGACAGCGGCGGCGATAAGTATAGTTATATGTGTTTGCTTACCCGTTTAGTGAATTCGTTTCACAACACTTCGAATGTATATGTGTTAGTTGTAAGTGTTTGTTTGGGTTACCCGTAACTTTCACGCGACATCATTATTCCCGCATATAAAAATACCCTCGCAATCTCTTACGCGTCAAACACTCCCCCAAAAGTATCAAGATTATATTGATTGGAATAAATGAAATAAAGGTTAAAGTTGTAAAAATTTGAATTAAAATAAAATAAACCCATTAAAAATATAAAAACTAAAAACTCATAAAAATATATTAAAATGGATGTTGAATTAAAGAGCATAAAATTTTAGAAAATATGGTGAAATTAGATTATAATATAAATAAGTAGATAAAAATATATTTTAATTTGAAAATAAAGATGAATTTTTAGTTGAGAAGTGACACATGTCATTTTATAATTAGAGCTCTTTATCTTAATTTTTGGTGGTTAGGAGTTAGACTTGGAGTTTGTTAGAAGTTAGGCTTGGAGTTTGTTAAGAAGTGACACATGTCATTATAAAGTAGTATAGATAAGCAAGTAAAAAAATCTGAATTTTTAAACTTTCTAATTTTAGAAGGCCTAAATGCATTATAAAGTAGTATAGATAGTATGTGGTTGCAAGAGAGTTTGATTTTTTATTTTATTTATTTTATTATTATTATTATTATTATTATTATTATTATTTGTGTCTTAGTTTATTTTGCTGCTATTCTTGTTGCTGCATTGAAGTTGATTTGAATAAACATACAAAGATCGAAGATTATAGAATCTGCTAAGATATATAATGATATACAATAGATATTATGATGAACTCGAGTACATATTCTTATTTACACCGTCTAGCAGAGAGTAAAAAACATTTCCGTGTCTGCCCGAGAAACTACTAACATCTAGCAGAGAGTAAGCATGAAGCAAAGTTGCATAGAGAAAAATAAAGAGCAGGACCTTGATGGTACGGGAATCCCGGTTCTTCTTTGCGGTGGGCAAAGAGGTAGACCAGCATTAGAGCTCCTCCAATACATGTGGTAAACATCAAACTAAGCAGGGAGACAAAAGTATCCAAAGGAGTGAGAGTAGTGTGGTCATGAACGTGTGGTCATGATGGGACTTGGTATTACCCTTGGCCTCGAGCAAGACAGCGCAAAGGTTGCAACAATGAAAAAAGTAACGACAGTAAGGACCAACCGACGAGGCCTTGTATTGTATACTTTTATGAGTAGATTAATCTCCTTTTCCTGCTGTTCTTATTGTTGTTCACTGTATGAAATTAAAAACAATTATTAATGTTAGAATCACTTTAAAGGGAACAACAGAAGCAAAAGGAAGATGGGAAAAAGTTGGAGCTACCTGTTTTGCCTAGTGATCATTTTGGTAATTTGCTGTTAACTATATGGGTCACATTCGAGTTGGCATTTCTAAGCTGTTTGAATATACAATTAAAATGCGGGTTAAAAAAGAAGCATCGTGTTAAATATTAAATAATAATAGAAAAATAGCTATAAACTACTGTAAAAAAAGTCAAGTAAAAAGCGAAAAGACGACCCCTTAATCAACATCCATCCATATCAGATGTCTTCTTCAGATAACATATGTATACTCAAACCAAAACGGAGATAATTAATATAACGGTAGTTGACCGATATATAACAGTCAACGGGACCTTGGGTGATCAAAAAACAAAAAATATGACCTTCTGTTATTAAAAAAAAAACTACCAGAATCAGAATGATGTATTTCGACAAGTTTAAGGACGAACCGTGTATTTTTGTCTTAAAATTATTAGTAGTTTGGTAACTTTACCTGCATCTCTATAATCAATTTTCTTAGAGCAACTTTTTTTTTAGTTCCGCAAAGCCCGTTGTTGGCACCTTGATCTCCTTTTTTGGTGTTTAAACCTAGAGGGGTTAGTGACACAAGACAGCTCACAGGCTATCCGAGATCGTTAAATCGACCCGAAAACTACTCGAAATCAACTCGAGTTAAATGAATACAACAACGAACAAAAGCTAAAACAAAGTTAGAACCAACATCGTTAGTAGGTGGCAAAATGGGCGGGCACGGGCTACGGGCTATGGGCCAAACGGGCGCGGGCTAAACGAGCACGGGCCAAACGGGCTCATGTTATACAAATCGCTTTTAAAAAAACCAAAAACGACGAAATAATTTCATCGAATGCAACACCTCATTTATATTTAAAAAATTAAATATAAGTTTTTCTTTAAAAACAATCTAGTGTTCGAGAAAAATATGTGCCCATTATGCCCCATTTAACTTTTAAATGGGCAATACATGCCTATTTCAAAAAAAGAATGGGGCCCAAATGTGTCCAAATCTTTTAAAGGTTTGCCTATTTAGCTCATTTTTCTGATTTTTGGCACAAATTGCCACCTGTATTCATTACAATCAATAGAAAGATCATTCTACCCACGAGCGGGTATAACCGAGTAAAGTTTATAGAAAAGATTTTTTCAAAGCTGCAGACCATTCGAAGGCATGGAAATTATTGGTATTAGGGTCTTGATAATCAAATATTGTCCGGATAAATTCTTGAATCGTATATAATCCACTTTTTTAATACAATATTTCGACCCTATTGTGCCTTGGTTTACGCGAAATTCGTATTGGGATAAGACTATTAGGGTTTAGGATCAATTAGGGTTTAATAGTGTCTATGTAATTGTTTTTATAAATAGTTATCAATAATATGTATAATACCCACGGGTTTTACATTATTCAACATGATATCAGAGTGGGTCTAATCCTCATACCTAGGTGGTTAAGTTGAGCCGCCTCTTTTATGTCACTCCGTCACCCTAGCCACCACCATTTATCCCTAAAAAAACAAAAAAACAAAAAAACAAAAACTATGCTTTTATTTTTTTTTTCTTTGCTTTTGTTGTTGCAGATAAAGAATTGTCTCCGCTTGTTGCTTTCGGATGTCTTCATCAACAAATATGTTATTTGCTTTTGCTACTGCATTTATTTGCTTTTACTGGTGCTTGAAGAATTAATTCCGCTTGCTGTCGGATTTCTTCATAAACAAGTTATGTTTTTATTGCGTTAATGTTTTTTTTTAGTTTACTACTCTAATTCGAGCTTTCGCGATTTCGCCGCTCGGATTGCCACGGTGTATTAGATGATAAAGATTAGTCGGCCCAAGCCCACGTGTAGGCTTAGGATCCATTAGGGTTTAATAGTGTCTATGTAATTGTCTCTATAAATAGTTATAAATAATATGCATAATACCCACGGGGTTTACATTATTCAACAAAGACAAGAACACACTCAAATTATAGGCACAAGAAAGAGCAAAAACATGGATACTTCGATGTAGTGTTGTTGATATGAATATGTTCATGTAGAAGACCAAAGTTGTTTTCATATATATAAACTCATGGTGGTTAGTTGTAGAGAAAAGTGTGACTCTTGGTGAAAAGTTACCCCTTTTAGTAAATGGTCACAACCCTTCAATTAATTTATGCAACAATCTTGTGACAGTTAAAACTGTCACTAACTGCAGCCTTTGAAGGCATATGTATGTCCATCTGCGACGACTAATTTCTGTCACTGTTAACCTTAATAGTAATTAATAGAAGTGATGGTCATTCACGTTTAGGAACTTTGCAACGTGTGTTAGATATCGTGCTAGAATAGTCAACGGGCTCGTGGATTGGGCTAAGCTAAATGGCTATTAGTTAAGTTAAGCTAGCCTTATGTAAGTTAATATCCAATCCAACCCAATCCAAGCCCAAGCCCAAGCCCATAAGGGTAATATGTATGTAAGTATAAATACCCCTCAAATGGTCATTTGAGGGGTGTGCTTGAGTGTGTTTGTGTGTGTGTTTTCTTTGAAATAAACATCATCTTGTTTTCATCTTTCTCTCTACATACACGAATATCTTATCATTAAGTCACCTTAATCTTTCTTCTTCTTCTTTACGCATATCATTCGTTTGTGTTTGTTTTACGTGTGTACTTGTGTGGTAAGCTTGGTAAAGTGATAAGGTTGATATATTTAAGGTCTTACAATTGGTATCAATCGCCTAACAATGGTTTAGGAGTGTTTGTGTTACGTTTTTTTGGTTAAAGCTTTTCAAAAAGTTGCGTTTTTTACATAGAACGTGGGCTTTTTGTCATAAAGATTTGATTTTTACGTGTTATCTTGGTTAAAGTTGTAGACTTTATTGGTCTTTAAGTGTTTTGGAAGAAGTTTGTGCAAAAGAAATCATTTGGAATCGTGTTTTTGGGTAAAAAGTAGTGTTTTTTGCAAAAATTGGGCATTTTACTCGTAAGAAAGCAAGTACAGAAAAGTCAAAACCCTATTCTTACGCATAAGAAAAGTCAAAACCCTAATCCTACGTGTAAGGTCTACGCGTAAGAACTAAGAAGTGTGAATCCTACGCATAAGCTTTTGGTGAAAATCTCCGTGCTACAACGGTTACTCAGTGCTTCCCTCACTTGGATAAGTTTGTGGAACACTTCGACTTTGGATATCTTCTACACTGGTATAAGTGTAAAGGATTTTTGGGCAAAACCCTTGTTTTACGCGTAAGGTCTCTTGTTACGCATAAGTTGGGTTTTACGCATAAGGATATCCTACGCATAAGGGAATCCTACGCCTAAGCAGTCTACACATAAGCATCCTACGCCTAAGCAAATCCTATGCATAAGCAACAAATCCTACGCCTAAGAACACGTTTACGAGTAAGATCTTAAGCAAAACTTCAAACGGCCATAACTTTTGAACCGTAACTCCGTTTTCAGCGTTCTACCCATCAAAACGACCGTGAGAACGAGGAGATTGGCATGCCAAATAAATTAAAGTTGATTCGAGTCAACCTTCAAGTCCTAAAAATGCTCCGAACAGAAGTTATTGAGGTTTTTAAGTTTTCAGTCCAAATTTTCTCTACAACAACCGAGCTTAATCTTCATTAAAACACAACTCCTTTATCGTTGAATCGATCCTACATCAACTTCATCACAATTTACCTTCATCAATGGCTACTCAACAAGACATCCATGCAGCCGGTGCTGAAAACCGTCCTCCTATGCTCGAAAAAGGTGGATATCTTCAATGGACAAGTCGTATGCTTCGCTACATCAAAACTAAACCTAATGGAAAACTCATGATTGAATCCATTACGAATGGACCCTTCAAGCCTCGACAAGTCCAAGACCCTGGAAATCCTGATGCAACACCTCCCGTCCCACCATCTTTTCGTGTTCAATATGAATCAGAATACACTGAAGAGGATAAGAAACAGGTTGAAGTAGATGACATGGCAATTCACATTGTCCAACTGGGTTTACCAAGAGAGATCTTTGCTGCTGTTGATAGTTGTGAATGCTTTCGATATGTGGGAACGTGTTAGACGACTAGATTTTGGAACCGAAATTGGTAAACAAGATATGGAGAACAAGCTGCTAACTGAATGGGAGAGGTTTACATCTACTCCAGGAGAATCCATTGAATCCTACTATGGAAGGTTTTGCACTCTGATGAATGAGCTGATCCGAAACAAGTTGACACCCAGAACTATCGTGAGTAACATCAAATTTCTCAACAATCTTCCAGAAGAATGGGGACGCTTTGTCACTATTGTCAACCAAACAAAGGACTTACATCAGGTGAACTTTGATCAACGCAACGATTTTATGAAACAAAACCAATTTGAAGTCAACGAAGTCAGGAAAGAAAAAATGGCAAAGAATCATGATCCATTAGCACTAATTGCACAGTCACCAACTCCAGTGTACTCACAACAACAAGTTTCATCATCTTCCAATAACAACAACTTGTTGCAATACATTCCACAACCACAAGCTATTATCCCTCAACAACAACTCTACCCTCAAGAACAACAAGTCAATCAACAACAACAATATCCACAATACCAGGAACAAGGAATCACGGAACTTCAAGCTGAACAAGATGAGGCTTTGTTAAATGCTTTTGCTTGTTTGACTAAAGTATTCAAAAGTCACTATTCCACACCAACTAAAAACAACCAAATGATTTCTTCAAACACTCGCAACAGGCAAATTGCACAGCCGGGAGTGAATATGGGTCATCAAGGACAAATGGTTGGAGTTATTGGGAATCAACAGGGATATGCTACTGGATTTTGCATGGGTAATCAGGCGGTTCCGTATCAGGGTAATCAGTTGGGTCAGAATGTTGGAAATCAGTTGGGTCAGAATGTTGGGAATATAACAGTGGGTAATCCGAATGGGAATGTTGCAGCTCCAGCCGTTGGGAATTATGGAAATATGAATCAGGGTAATCAGGTTAAGTGTTACAACTGTCAAGGAGTGGGTCACATGGCTAGGAATTGTCCTACTAAGCCGAAAAGGAAGGATTATGCGTATCTTCAGAAAGCAATGCTGTTGGCATAGAAGACTGAATCAGGGTTGCAGTTGAGTGCTGAGGAAAATGACTTTTTTGCTCTTATGGATGAATTGGAAGACCTAGAGGACATCAATGCAAACTGCATCTTCATGGCAAATCTTCAGGAAGCTAAGTATGACACTGATTCTGACGCACCTCCTGTTTATGACACCAATGCAGTATTTGAGGTACCAATCATTGATCCATGCTATAACAATGTCATATTTGATGTGTTTACTCATAACGAACAAAATTATGTGACGCCAGCACCCACTTATGATACATACCTGGACAATCCGAGTAGTAGCAATATTATCTCTGAAACTCCAGATGTGGATCCTAATGGAGGCTATGTGGCACAAAATACTGAGACTGATGAGGAAACGCGTGCCTTATTTGAATCATTGATAAATAACTGTGGCATTGAAATTGAGAAAGTGAAAAAGGTCAATCGCGATGTAAAGGACGCGAATGATAAATTGACCGCTGAGCTTGAGAGATACAAGGAGAATGCAAAAGCCTTTGAATTTCACAAAAACAAAGAGTTAGAATTGGAAATTGGTTATCGAGATTCCATTTTAAGAGAAAAACAATTGCAAATCAAGTATAACACACTTGATGTTAATTTGAACTTGAAAATAAAATCTTTAAACGAGTAAACTTCTGAACTAAAAAACCAACTTTCTAAACAACAAGCAACTTATTCTGATCTTGAAAAAGAGAAGAAATAGTTGATTGCTGATTTTTCAAAACGAGAAGATTCTCTTCTTGATGAAATTCTTGATAAAAATGAAAAAATCAAAAAAATGGAAAATTTGCTTGTTACAATGGGTCATTCAGCCAAATCAACAAATATGCTAATTAATCAAACAAATCCATATTTTCATACCACTCAAAAAATGGCTCTTGGTAACACTCCTCCCTGTTTCCTCAAGAAAGCTCAGAGAGAACAGAATGTTTTGAACAATGGAAAAGCTTTGCATGAACCCATAATTGTTCGTGATTCTCTTGAAACATTAGAACTAATTGATGAGAGTAGATAAAAAATGAAACAAAAGAACCCGGATCTAAAACCGATTGATTACAATAAATGGAAAAAAAATTCTGGGATTTCTTTTGTTCCGCAAAAAGAAAAATCAAAGTTTTCCATACCGTCCAGTGTTTCAAACAGTGTGTCAACACCAGTTTCAACTCCAGTAGTTGTCTCAAAATCATTTTTGAAAATGGAACAAATGTCTTCAAACAATCCTTTTAACACAAGTGATGCTAGAAGCATTTTAGATGATGTTAAAACTAGAATTGGGGGACTTCAAGAGACTGTTAAATCTAAAACAAATATTACAACTAACATCTGGTTTTCTAGTTTTGATGATGAAATGAAAAACGTTTTTGAAACTCAAATTGCCCCTCAGCTGAATAACATCAGTGCACGGGTAATTCATTTTGAACAAGCCTTTTTGAAAGAAACAGTTGACTTTGTCAAGGACCATAAATCCCTGGTAAAGAAAGCAAATAAAAGTGTTGAACACATCAAAGTTTTGGAAATTTTGAATGATTATCTCTTCGAAGATGTTATAACAACTGATATCATGTCTATTGTTTTACAAACATATTCTGTTGAAGACCATGAAAGACTCCAGTCTGAGACCTCCGAAATTGTTTCAAAATATGAAAAAGCTCTTGAAAAACTTGAAAAAGAAAACGTGTCATATTTTAAACAACTTGATCGAAAAACGGAGGAATGCAAGTATGACAAACTGTCGTATGAGCGTGCCTACAAGGACATGCAAGAGAAAAATGATCTTTTGAGGGCTCAGTTGGAATGTCAAAAAGGAAAGGCTGTGGATACTAAGCTTGCAAAACCATTGACTGAGGAGAAGGAAAATGTTCCCAAACAGGTTTTCAAACCAAAAATGTCTATTTCTCTGCCTCCTCCAAAAGTCAATGAGAAAAAAGATTTGTCAAAACCAGTCACTCCATCTGCCTTACCTAAGCAAAAAGAAAAGGTTGTTGAAAATGAAAAAGCGGTTATTGAGAATCCAAAAGTTTTAGCACCTGGCATTTTTAAGATGAGTACCACTAATGCGTCTGCCTCCACATCTAAACCATTTGGAACAAACAACATAAGTTTAGACAAGCACTCTAAAGAGACTAGGAAAGCTGAAACCAATTCTCTAGCTAATAATGTGAATCCTAATGCGTGTGCCTTACCTTCTACAGGACTAGAAAGCACCTCTAGGAGCAGCAGACTAAAGCCTAAGAGCAATACAAGGAACAATAGAGTCTCGACTGCCTCTAAGAGTAGTAGCTTGAATAAAGAGAAGAAAGTAGAAGAACACCCTAGGAATTTACCGCTTTTGAATAAGAAAGATATTTCATCTGAATGTACTGAACCTATGAAATCTGCTAAGTTTAATGAATGTGTTGAATCTATTTCTGTAACTTGCAAGAAATCTTTAACTAATGTTCATGATGATTGTGTTTATAAGAATGAGAATGTTAAGCCTGTTAAGAAGAACGTTCAAAAAAGAACTTATGCTAAACCAATAGGAAGACTAGTTGCAAGATTTAGGTCTTACACTACTGATAGGAAGCATACTGTTTACTTTAGGGGTGACATTTGGAAATCCACGCCGGGTAGAATTTTCACACTTCAGAATGGTAGAATGAGTGATAAATCAGTTTACCCAGTAGAAAACTTCTATGAGTGTGATCAGGATTTTACCTCTAACCCAAAGGAACCAAAATCAAAACGGTTTCCAAAATCTTCTTCTTCTGTTCTTGGCAGGTTATCGAAATATGTCTTTGGATCGTCGACTCGGGTTGCTCCAAGCATATGACCGGGAATCTGAAGCTGCTGATCAATTTTGTCTGGAAGTTCATGAGAACTGTACGCTTTGGAAATGATAATGTAGCAGCTATCATGGGTTATGGAGATCTACCTTTTGGAAATATTTTGATCACTCGGGTTTACTATGTCGAAGGGTTCGGACACAATTTGTTTTCAGTCGGGCAGTTATGTGATGTAGATTTAGAGGTTGCTTTTAGGAGAAATGCTTGCTTTGTTAGAAACTTGGATGGCACTGATCTCTTAACTGGGATTCGTGATACAAACTTGTATTCTATCAACATAAACCAAATGGCCTCTTCATCACCAATATGTCTTATGACAAGAGCACCTGGAACAAAGTCCTGGTTGTGGCATCGAAGATTATCCCATCTCAATTTCAACACGATCAACAAACTTGCCAAAGACAACATCGTCAACGGAATTCCAAAGTTCAAATACACCAAGGATCACTTATGTCCATCATGCGAACAAGGAAAAAGCAAAAGAGCATCATATAAACCCAAATTCGTACCTAGTTCGGAAGCAAAGTTGCATATGTTGCACATGGACTTATGTGGCCCAATGAGAGTTGAAAGCATTAATGGGAAAAAGTATATTCTTGTTATCGTCGATGATTATTCAAGATATACATGGGTTAAGTTTCTGAGGTCAAAAGACGAAGCACCAGGCATCATCATCACCTTTCTGAAGCGTATTCAAGTACTTCTTCAAACTCCAGTAAGGGTTGTAAGAACAGAAAACGGCACAAAATTCACTAATCAGGAGTTAAGAACTTATTTTGAAGATGTTGGAATCACACATCAGACATCAGTTGTTAGAACTCCACTGTAAAACCCTAAAATCATAAACGTGTTAAATGACCATTTTGCCCCTCAAGTTAAATAATTACAAAAATTAGTAAACCACGTCAAGCTCGCTAAATATGTTAAACACGTAACTCATAATTGACCAAGTGGTACAAGATAATAAAACTGACATTCACTTATGTCTACCATATGAATATCACACATTACATAAATTACTTGGACCTAATAATGTACAATATACATTTTACCAAATAATAAACACATTTTAATTATAGTAAATTGAATGTCATCAAATGGTCCTTAACTGCCCCACCTTTCAGCCGTATATCACTCCTATTTACCTCCCATATTTCTTCCATATTTATCTCTATTATCACCTACTTGTAACTCCCATTCAAAATTTACATCAAACCTAATTAAAATAAAACCAAAGTGACGGCAACATTCTGTGGTATTTTTTTTTCTGTTCGGTCTCAAAGGCAAACAAGCAAGAGGAATTTGTAAGGTTTTCAAGGAAGCCGTGGGTCTTGGTTCGAAGGGTTTTAGACGCGGGCATTGGGTTCAAAGGAGGCTGTGTCGGTGGACCTTGTCGAGGGTTTGGTTGCTTTGTCGTGGGATCACTTCCCTTGATTTCTTCGTCTCTTGTTTCACCTCTTTCACGCTGCAAAGGGTATTGCATCACCTCCCTTTTTAATCCTTTTCTTGTATGTTTTTCATGTCATGTGAAAACGATTTTCCTTCGAATTGCATGTTCACGTTTAAAAGCTTCACATAAAATGATAAGCTTGGTTGCACGAAATCATGTATACGTACACGTAAAATATCAAATGAAATGACCATATAGACCCATATTAAACTGCTTTTGGAAACTCATTTCGACCCTCATGTACACGATTTAAAACATGTTTCATTTAATTCGTATCGAGCTAAATAGATGTAATAAAACGAGGTTGTCGTGGGTTATCTTTTGTGTTCGTCAACAAGAAAGAAATGGGACTAAAATATTTTGGTTGGAGTCATATGGGTCGACATGGAATCTGTTATGTTTCGACTAGAATGAAAACAAGAAATCTTGAGTTCCTCTTGATTATGTAGAACCATGTCCCTTTTTAAATCAGTACATCATGCATCAATTTGACCATTCATAGTCATGTATTATCAAAAGTCATGCATGCATAATAAATAAGACCTCACGTGAGGTGATAAGACCACACATGAATCATGCACAAGTACACGTCAATATCAACATGAAATGAATGTAAAAGACCATTTATATATTACTGTTTTGAAACTCTTTTGACATGGGCATTTGACCCACGTATATGATTTCTTTTTGATCTTTTGCACGACACATGCATGATTATCCATTCTTATCGAGGTTAAAAGGGGTCATATAAAATCGCTAAATTCTGGTCCCGATGTGAATTTAATAAAATGAAAGATAAAAAGAGGATATCAATACGTAAAACACTTACACATGCATAAGAAGCTTATAAAATGAGTATATAAGTAATATGATATCAATTCGTGTAGATTCGTTGAAGAAGATACGACGTTGCTTCCCGGTGTTACTTGTCCGTTTGTTTTCATTTCGTTGCTAAGGTACAGATATTCTATCCCTTTTTAGTAGGGATTTCTCCTGACTTTTCAATCTTTGACTTTGCTTCACTTATGATATTTCTTTGCTATGGTTTCCTTATGCTATGATCCGTTGATATGATTCTGTTCGCTATGATATTCGTTTGCTATGATTCTGAACTTCTGATTATGAACCTTATGATTATGAACCATCTGATTATGAACATCTGATTATGAACTTATGTTATGGAAATCTGATATGAACCTTTGACTTTTGAACCTTTGATATGAACCTGATATGAACCCCTATGATATGATATGAATATGCTTTGACCCTTCAGTTTGATACCCGAGCCAAATATGTGTTCCTAGTCAGGAAGGTAACCTGACCGTGTCATTGATGCACCAATGGCATGACTCCAATGTGTACGAGTGATGATACACACCGTCCCCCATTATGATATGATATGATTATGATTATGAGCTCACTATATGTATATGTTTTGGCCACTGGGGGGCGTATGGATGCATCCTAGATATGATATGTTTCGAGGGATTTGATCTGTTTGGAGATATATATGGTGAATGATGTCGGGTGCAATCCGCGTCTTCACAATTCCGGGAGCTAGCTACTCCATTTGTTACTGAGGTCTCCCCTCCTATTATGTATGGTATTCCGAGGTCACCCCTCCGAATACAATGGCTACTTATGATATGATATGTTTCCGGGCTCGGGTAGATTTCTGATAACCCTTACACTTTTGATAAACCTATATTGTACCTTCCGTATTCCCCAACGCACCATAATCTGTATTACTTGTTCATTACTCAATACCCTTATATGATTCACTTTTACCAAGATATAGATACTCCATTACATTGATCTGTCACACTTTCATTCCGTTACTTCAGACTATGGTTCTATTCACGTACCGGGTTATTATATGCTTATTGAATTTGATTATACTATTCATGTTTTATGTGACCATTGATTATCCTGCTATGATGTGATTAATATGCGGTTATCTGAGTTACCTGTTTCTATCTGATGATATGTGATCTCACCGTTATGTGACCCTCTGTATTGTCTGGTGATCATGCTAATGTGTAATCGATAGTTTTGTCTGTTTATTATGTGTACTACGTTCAGTTGATCTTGTGGACTATGACTATCCGTTGTATCCTTATCTGCTTGTTGTTGACCTGCCATGTTTGCATTTCGGTTTATGCTACGGTTTGATTGGGTAAATGGTTCAGCTCGTGACGTCTGGCTTGTTAATTTGTTTAGTTGCCCTGCTATGTCTTTAATTCATTTAATTATAGTGTTCATACTGTATTCCTACTTGTTACGTGTGACTGCCATGTTTTGACTACCGTTATGATGCTGATTATGTCTTCAACTAAGGGTTTTGACCTGTGTGAATTGCCATGCTAACTTATTAATTAATTGCTTCCGCTTGCCTGTAGATATCTGTTTGGCTTGTATGTCTTCTGATTTCCTGATTTGATTGTATGACATATATGTTGTGTGGATGCGACGCCTGCTATGTTTGTTTACGTTTCAGTTCTCGTATGTCTGGTTCGTATGTGCTTGTTTATATGTCATCGATGATTTGCTTTGTTTCGTTCTCCTTGTTATCTGTTCGTTTTGGATATCTGTATAATTGTGTCCTGCAGGATCCTCATTGACTCATTGTTCTCATTTCGCTGTGACTTTATTATCCGTTTCCTTTGTTCATTTTGCATTTCAGATTCTATTTTAGCTTTCGTTTTGTTATATCTGTTCACTGGGCTTTTTAAGCTCAGCCGCATTTCTTTTCCTGCGGCAGGTGTTAGGTTTGAAGATGGGCTTTGATGGGCTGAGAGTTGGATTATTTGAGTGGACCAACCCTAGTTACCTTATTATTTGGATTTATTTTGTCGGGCTATTGTTTTGAGATTTCTTTTTTATTTTAGACATTTTGGATTTTGTAATCTTCCTTGTCAGTCGATTGTTTATATGATTTGATACTTCATTTTTTTTAGGTTTTCGTTTGTAAGGATTTTATCTGTATGTTCTGATATGACACCAGAAGGTGACACTTCTACCCTTGTCGGGTTGGGGTGTTACATCCACAGCAGAATGGGGTAGTTGAAAGAAGAAATCGTACTCTTGTGGAAGCTGCTCGCACAATGCTAATTTATTCTAGTGCACCGTTATTTCTATGGGCTGATGTTGTTGCCACTGCTTGTTTCACTCAAAACCGATCACTCATCCATCCAAGATTCAATAAAACCCCCTACGAACTAGTGAACAACAGAAAACCTGATATCTCTTACCTTCACGTGTTTGGCGCTTTGTGCTATCAAACGAACGACAGAGAAGATCTAGGAAAACTGAAAGCTAAAGGTGATATTGGAATCTTCATTAGATATTCAGAAAACTCGAGGGCATTCAGGGTGTATAACCGGAGAACTAGGAAGATAATGGAGACGATGAATGTGAATTTTGACGAACTTTCACAAATGGCTTCTGAGAGACTCGCTCTAGAACCCGCACTAAACCCGCAGACTTCTGGACACATCAGTTCAGGACTCGTACAACAAAGAGCTCAATCAACTTTGTTTGGAAATCCTTCAGAACAAGAATGGGAGAACTTCTTTGAGTTAATGTTCGATGAATACTATGGTGGAACTTCGACAAATGCATCAAACCATCATTTCGCTACAACCACTCAAAATCATCTACCACCACCAACAGAAGATGCATCTACCACAGTCGAAACCAACGCTCCAACTCCATCAACATCATCTACATCAACTTCTGCAAATCCTATTCTTGAAACCATTTTACCAACAGTTGATGAGCAAAACCAAAACGATGCACCGTTAGATGAAGACTTATTTGAAAACCAGTTTGCTACGGAATCAGCCGAATCATCTTCAAACTTACGAGAACCATCTAACTCGAATTCGTTCAACCAACGGTATCCTTCAACTCTGAAATGGACAAAAGACCATCCAATTAAACAAGTTATTGGTGAACCTTCAAGGCCAATTCAGACGAGACGCCAACTTGCCACAGACTGCGACTTGTGCATTTACCTTTGCTCAATTAGCACTAAAGAACCAAAGAACATTCGGGAGGCAATGGCAGAAAATGCTTGGATAGAATCGATGCAGGAGGAACTTCTCCAATATCGTCTACATGACTCATGGGATCTGGTTCCTAGATCAATTGACATTCGAGTCATTGATCTCAAATGGTTATGGAAGAACAAAAAGGACGAAGAGATGACTGTAATTCGCAACAAAGCTCGTCTTGTGGCCAAAGGATACAGACAGGAAGAGGGAATAGATTTTGAAGAGTCATTCGCGCCGATAGCCAGACTAGAAGCAGTCAGGATATTCTTAGCCTATGCAGCTCACAAAAACATCATGGTTTATCAGATGGACATTAAGACTGCGTTCTTGAATGGAACTCTGAAAGAAGAAGTATACGTGAGTCAGCCAGAAGGCTTCATAGACATGGAACATCCAGACTACGTCTACAAACTCAAAAAGGTAATATATGGATTGAAACAAGCTCCGAGAGCGTGGTATGATGAACTGTCCTCTTTCTTGCTCAAAAACAATTTCACCAAAGGAACAGTTGATCCTACCTTGTTTACACGAAAATACAGTAACGACATTTTGATTGTTCAGATTTATGTGGACGACATCATATTTGGGTCCACTAATCCGAATCATTCAAAACATTTTGAAAATCTCATGAAAAGCAAATTTGAAATGTCCATGATGGGGGAACTAAATTTTTTTATTGGTTTACAAATTCATCAATCCCCTCGTGGAATCTTTATAAATCAATCTAAATATACAACTGAGATTTTGAAAAATCATGGTATGGATAATTGTGACTCGATCGGAACACCAATGGCAACTTCACCAAAAATTGGAGCCGATTTATTTGGGAAACCTATTGATCCGAAGAAATATTGGAGCATGATTGGTTCTCTCATGTACCTCACTGCTAGTCGACCAGATATTCATTTTGTTGTTTGATTATTAGCACGGTTTCAGGCAAATGCCCCGAACTGCACCTCAAAGAGGTTAAACGGATCTTTCGGTACCTGAAGACATTCATTCACATGGGACTTTGGTATCCGAAGGAATCCGGATTTGATCTAATAGCTTTTTCAGATGCGGACCACGCAGGAGATCAAGTTACAGCAAAAAGTACATCAGGAGGAGCACAATTTTTGGGAGAAAAGTTAGTCAGCTGGTCTTCAAAGAAACAAGATTGCACTGCACTTTCAACCGCTGAAGCAGAGTATGTGTCTCTATCTGCGTGTTGTACTCAAGTTCTATGGATGAGAACACAACTCACAGATTATGGATTTACTTTTGATAAAATACCTATGTATTGTGACTCGAAAAGTGCCATAGCCATCTCATGCAATCCTGTTCATCACTCAAAGACTAAGCATTACCGTGTCCGCTACCACTTCATAAAAGAGCACGTCGAAGAAGGTACTGTTGAATTATTCTTCGTGAAGACTGATTACCAACTCGCCGATCTATTTACTAAAGCCCTTCCAAAAGAACGGTTGACGATTTAGCTCGACGAATTGGCATGCGAATCCTCACCCCTGAGGAGTTAGAACGTCTTCTCGAATCTTCTTGAAAATGATTTTCCAAAAAGCTTCGCTGTAAATATTTTTTGAAAAACAAAATACAAAATTTGAAAAACCAACAAAAGCAAAATATAAAAATATAAAATTTTCAAAAAATACAAAAACAATATAAAAACAAAAATCCAAAAATATTCTTCTCACGACATGTCTCTTGTATAATCGATATTATGTACGTTTCTAGAAATGTCATTTAACAATGATACGGACATGTACAGATGCTTGAGCGAGAGTTCTTTAAATGTTTTCTAAAACATGTCGTTTCTCAAAATCTCTTCAATAATGGCTTTCGTATATTTCAGTACGAAACCCGAACCAAAATGATGACTTTTGATTATTTTTTCAAATCAAAACTCGTGTTTTAAAATAAAATCACTAGTGTACGCTTCAGTGCACTACATTTAAAATTGGTGAGAAATCATCATCATCTTGAGCACCTTTTCAAGATTGTTCAAATTGATTTTTCAAAATCTTTCAAACTTTTTTGTGCTCAAGATAACTCCCTCCAAAACCCTTTACTGAATATGCTTTATTAAAGGGGGAGTATAAATCAAAAATGTTCCAAATTCATGCTTAAATCAAATCCGTTTGTCTCCCCAAAAGATTCTAAAAAATGTTGTTTAATCCGTTGATATAAAAAATATCACGAATATGCTATTTTTGAGGGGGAGAAGACGTGATTAAATGTGATCAAAAATGTTTTATGATCGGTGTTTGAATCTCATAAGAGCTTGACTCAGTGGAAACCAATGAATTGACGAGAAATCAAAGTTAGTAAATGTACCATTTCGAGAAACTCGTGATAGACATGCACTTTCATGGGTCTAACCTTCTTTACGAGAAGAGTTTACAACTTCAAGTTAGTTATTAGAGCTAGTTGTCACCTAAAAACTGACAATGGAACTCTTTAACAAAGCAACGTAACCGTGTCTCGTGGGGAATTGTCTATGATGAGCCGATCAATTCAAAAAGTGCGAACTCTACCCTCACTGTGTAGATTTATGTCAAACAATTATAAGCACATGTGAAGGGGGAGTGTTTCTGAAAATTCAAAACTCTCAAGGTGTTAACAAAATGTTTTTGATAATCATAAACACGTTGGAGATTTTCAAGAAAAATGGTTTTATGGCAACATAGGATAGTCATGGAGCTATAAGGTGACTAAGAATAGGAAATTCGTCCTATGATCCGCCAGAGCCGGAGGGATCTACCCAAGGACAATACCCATAGCTAGTATTAGAAGTCCTTAGGTATGATTGAAAAAAGGAGTAATGTGAGAAAGGAGAAAGAATGGGTTGAAGAATTAAAAAGAAATGTAATGAAAAAGGGTGAAAATAAATAGCCCTCCATAATCAACCTTAGGGCAGAAACCGGGTTCAATTCATCTGCTACTGGTTGTCACAAAGATGACACTGGTATTGAAGACAAAGACGTCATGGACCCAGTGACGCACTGCACCTAACCTTCTAGCCACTCAATTCCTCTTAAAAGGATTTGTTTTATTCTCACTGGGAACCCTGCATAATCTATCGACTTTCTCTTAGAGATGGTTGGTATTGAAGAAGGAGACCCTCTCCCTAGTATCCGCTCAGGAAAACCAAAATGCACTAATTGAGTCTAGAGCCACGAGATTCATCAAAAGATCTCATAGGAACACTTGACATTTCATCTCTTGCTGTTCATCAATAAGAACACAAGTGATACATTATAGAGTCCTATGTAGATCCTAGCAATCTGCCAGAACATTTATGAGCGGTTCTGATGCGCGCAAAACCGTCAAGTTCTCTCACGCAAGCGTAAGAAAACCTAAAACAGCTTAAGCACGAAATCAATGAGGATCAGAGGAGTATAGAGTCTCCCCGGGTCGTTATGTCCCAGCGAGCTATGCGATGATTTATCAAACGTTTAGTGATCGAGGAGTTTGAACGGAAAAAGGATCAGATTATGATTATAACTACGGAATAAGCCAACAAATTACAATGGCTTAAATGCAAATTAAAGAAGATTAAAAAGATAAAATCTATTAAATAAACGCTATCACTATTTTTACAATGATGTTTTTGTTTTTATGTTTTTATAAAACTGAAATTAAAATCTACGCGACGTACAAATAAAAACGTGAAACTAAATCAATATTAACCCTAAAAATATGAAAATGATATTTTTACACACCTAATGATAAAAGAAACTTTTTAGAAAAAGAAAATTATTTTTATCACTAATTATCTAATTATTATTAATTAAAAACTAGTTTTAACTATTTAATAATTATCTAAAATACAAGAAATGAGGAAACAAAGCTAGAAAAATAAAATTATGAAATGAAAAAGTCTAAAATATCAAACTAGAATTTTCAAAACTATTTTTGTATTTTTCAGATTATTTTTCTATTTTTTATGACTTTTAAACTATTAAAAACTAATTAAATTACTAAAAATTACCAAATAAACTAAGAAAAATCTGGAAAATTACTTTTTTCACTTCTTATATTTATCTAAACTTAACAAAATTGAAAAATTAATTTTTTGAACCTTTTTCTGATTTTTTATATTAAAAGCTAATTAAAAATGATTAAAAACTAAGTTAAATTAAGAAAAATAGCAAATGAAGACCAAAAATTATGAAAACTTCAGGAAAATTCTAAAATTATATTATGAATCTATGAAAAATGAAAAATCAACAGGTTATGTGTAAGATTAATGAGCTGCTATGAAACTATTATATGATTAAGCTAGGAAAATAAGCAAATAAGCTACTAAGCTATCCAAACAGTGAACAAGGCTTAAGTCTACTAAAATAAGCTAGTTGAAACTATTTCTAACTACTCCTAACAGGCTATGAGCTCAAATCAGAGATCTAAGCAAAACTGCTATACTATCCAAACAGTGGTTAAGGTCCACTGTTAAGGCCTAAGCACAAGCTTATTTATAAGCTTAGAGTGAAAAACAGATAAGCAGTCCTAAACACCACCTGACCAGCTATGATTGTGCCAAAAACCAGACCATGGTGAACTCTTATGAGCTCTGTACACACCTGCACAAATCTGAGAAAATTCTCAGTATTAACTGAGAATTGGTGCAGGGGATTTTGGTCCTGAAAGAGGAGCTTATTTGAAGCTTAATTTGACCAAACCAGATGAAACAAAAAGAGATTATCAAAATTAGACCAGTTAAACTTGTTAAATCCAAAGTTTCAAACTCTAAAGCTCAGTTATGAATCCATGAGATACATTCAAAGTTTGTGAAAAACTGCAATATGACAGATTTGACTTTTTAAAGAACACACTTAAACTTTGACCAAAATGAGTTTTAATCCAATATAGTGCACAGATTATGATATTTTAACACTAGATATGATAACCACAAGCTAGACCTAACAAATCCAAACCATTGTGCAACAATTTATGCCTACTGTTTTTGACAGAAACAGGCACTAGAGCAGATCACAAATAGATTTGACTTTCTGAGCCAAATATGCAATAACCAAGACCTAAATGACTATCAATTGACTACTCAAACAAGTATAAGCTATAAACCAAAGATCTACTAGCCTCTACCACAGTTAAATCAGTTCATCCAAACACCCTTTTTAGTACACTGTTTTGCAACTTGAGATGAATCTAAACACAGAACCAACCTTTTTATGATCAAATTATCTTACTATAACTGATTTACTGCTATTAGAACAGATTCACACACATTTACACTACAAATACAACTTATGCATAAAGCCTTGATTTTTACTTACAAATAGTCCAAGCTACAATAGCTAGCACAATGAGAACCAAGAGCCTCTAACCTACTAAACCAACCCATTGCTTTCCATTTCAACCCATGCTCATGTCTGAACCAACCCAATTCCTTTCTGCATCATTTTTGATCCGTGTTGAATTTTGTTGACCAAATGTCAAAAGTAAATGAAACTGAGGTTTAAGCTTATACAAAGCTTTTATGAGCTTGTATGAACTTATTTGAATGTGAAAATGAGTTGCTAAATACTTAAACAAGGGAATTTGAAATGCAAAATCTCAACAGTGGACTTGAATTATAGAAATTGATAATTACTTGCAATTCAAACTAGAAATGAGTAGTAAACACTTAAAAACTGTTGATTGATACACAATAAGCTTAAAAATACAAATGAAAGTTACTTAAGACAATTTTAGCTACAATTCGACATATATGAAAAATAATTAAAAGCTTGCTTCCTCTTTGATACTTCTCTTGGCCTTTTATACACCCAAGTCTCTCTTCTCTCCTCCATTTGGACATATCCCAGCAATAAGAATGACCATTGGATCACTCAAAAATGATCCTGGCCGTTTAAAACATTTTGGCACCAAAAGTTGTTTAACCATTTGTGAGATGATAGAGTGTGATTGGGGGTGTATTAAATGCACCTTTGGCTTCTTCTGTTTGGAGGGGGGGGGGGGGTTGTGATGATAGTTGAGTGTGACAGGCAGTTTTGCAGGTGTGATGATGGTGGTGTTATCACGTGAGGGAGAGGGAAAGGGTGGTCAAACCCATTTGACCGAGATATTAAAAGGGTGGGTTGGTTTTGATTCGGGTTAAAAAACGGGTAATGGGTTTGGGCTAGGGTAAATGGATTGGGCCAAGGGTATCAATAGGGTCCGGTTGGAAGAGTAACAACACAAGGGCCAATATGCAATTTCACAAAACTAAGGGACCAATTCTGTCATTTTGCAAAAGTGTTTTAGGGACTGAATTTGGCAAGTGTTGACAATACAAGGACCAAATTTGCCATTTTCAATTTTTCCAGGGGCCAATTCTGTCAATTTGCAAACTTAAAGGACCAAATTGTAATTTCTCAAAACGTTTTACATTTTTCACCAAAGGACCAAATTTGACAAGTTATGATTTAAAAAGGACCTTTGATGATTTTTCTTTTGAAATTTTGACTCAGGGACTATTTTTGACAATTTTTGAAACTTGGGGGACTAAAACTGCAATTTTTGCAAATTTGATATGTTTTTCATCTGATTTTGATATTTTTGCATTTAAAACACATAAAACACTGATTTGTGATATTTTGATCATTTTGATGTGTTTCTGAGTGTTTTCAGATGAATTTGCAGTTTATTTTGTACAAAAAAGATGAGTATTCACACACTCATCAATCCCCCGCACTGAGATATTGCTAGTCCCTAGCAATGATTTGAGAAAACATAATGGATTTTAAACTCTTTACCAAAAGCCATTACTTCTGGAGTAGCCAAATGTTTCAGTTCAAGTAAGAACCATGGTACACCGATAACCATGTGATTTTGAGCAAACCACCAGCTTCCAACGGATTTGATTTTGTCTTTACCAGAAGCCGTACCCTTCTGGACTAGCCAACTCTTAGATAAATTATCAATATTATCTTTGGTGAGCTGATTACCAATTATGGTTTTTCCACTGCCTTTACCACAAGCCATAATCTTGCGGGCTAGCCAACTCTTCACTTTTTAGGATATGGTGAGTTGAGAACCATACAATTTTGGGCAAATTGTAAGCCATATAAACGGATTTGAGAAATCTTTACCAAGATCCGTTTGCTCCTGGATTAGCCAATCCTTTTGTCTTACAGACATGGCGGACTGATAACCAGATGAGAAAGTGTAGAACACTTACTCCAAAAAAAAAATTTGGCCAAAAACGGGGGAATTGGTATAATTATATGATAAAATTCGTGAGAATTCCCCCCCACACTTAGAAATGAATATTGCCCTCAATATTCAAAGTACCGGCGGTTATGCCGAAACAAAGAACGTGAAAGGGAAATACTACGGCCATTATTTAGGAAGAAGATTTTTTTTTTTTTTTTTTTTTTTTTTTTTGAAACATGTGGGCAACCCCCCCACACTAGGGTGGTAGAAAGAGGTGAGAAGACAGAAATATGGGTGAAAACCCATATGGCATGCTACTGTTTTTGATTACCGAGTCGCTAGCTTGACTCGATCCCCGCATTCATTGGTTCATGGGGAAAGTTTGAAGATCCGGGACAACCATGGATGGAATGTCCTCTCCAAAGTAATGCTTCACTCGATGACCATTCACTTTAAAATTAGGACCATCGGTTTGAGATAACTCAATGGTACCATAAGGATAAACCTTAGCGATAGTAAATGGACCAGACCAACGGGACTTGAGCTTTCCCGAGAAAATCTTCAATCTTGAATTGAAAAGAAGGACTCGATCACCAACGTTGAAAACGCGGTTTTTGATTTTTGAGTCATGAATCTTCTTTGTCTTTTGTTTATAGATCAAAGAGTTCTCGTAGGCTTGATCACGGAGTTCATTTAATTCATTCATTTGAACTTTCCGGTGATCACCCGCTGTCTGAATGTCGAAGTTAGCATGCTTCAAGGCCCAGTATGCCTTGTGCTCGAGTTCTACCGGTAGATGGCACGCCTTCCCGTACACCAGCTTGTATGGAGTGCACCCGATGGGTGTTTTGTAAGCTGTTCGGAAGGCCCAGAGTGCGTCATCTAGCTTATCCGACCAAGAGGCACGGTTTTCACCAACCGTCCTCTCAAGAATTCTTTTTATCCCCCGGTTAGAAACTTCCACTTGCCCACTTGTTTGGGGGTGGTACGCAGTAGAGGTACGGTGAGTTACACCATACTTTTGCATGACTCTTGCAAATTGGTCATTGCAGAAATGCGTACCACGATCACTGATGATGGCTCGTGGAGTTCCAAACCTAGCAAATAAGGATTTTAAGAATTTCACCACAACTCGGGCATCGTTGGTGGGTAAAGCCTTAGCTTCAACCCATTTTGACAAGTAGTCAACGGCCACGAGTATGTACTTATTTCCATGAGAAGAAGGAAATGGCCCCATAAAGTCAATGCCCCATATGTCAAAAATCTCACATACTTGAATGGCGTTTTGAGGCATTTCATTCCTTTGTGAGATATTCCCGTGACGTTGACAAGCGTCACAGGTTTTGACGAATTCATGGGCATCCTTATAGATCGTGGGCCAATAGAATCCCGAATCAAACACCTTCTTGGCGGTGTAGTTGGGGCTATGATGTCCCCCAGTAGGTCCAGAATGGCAAGCCTTGAGAATGTCAACGGCTTCCTGACCATACACACATCGCCGGATGACTTGATCCGCACAGATTTTAAACAAGTAGGGGTCGTCCCAGAAATAATGTTTCACATCCTTAAAGAATTTATTTTTCTGTTGGGACGACATCCCTTTCACCACAAAGTTACCCGCATGGTAATTTGCAAAGTCGGCAAACCATGGGGTAGAAGAATCTCCGCGAAAAGAAACCACATTGAGTGTTTCGAGAGGAAATGTTTCATTAATTTCCTTTTTCTCGAACACATTTTGATGAGGGTTCTCTAATCGGGATAGATGATCAGCAGCCAGGTTCTCAGCTCCTTTTTTATCACGGATGATGATATCAAATTCTTGTAGGAGGAGAACCCAACGGAGCAATCTCGGCTTTGCATCTTGTTTTGCAAAGAGATATTTGAGTGCCGAGTGATCCGTATACACCACGCATTTGGTCAAGATAAGATATGGCCGAAACTTCTCAAACGCATACACCACCGCTAATAATTCTTTTTCTGTAGTGGTGTAGTGGGTCTGAGCTTCAGTCATCGTTTTGCTCGCGTAGTGGATCGGCTGGAAATGCTTGGTTTTTCGTTGCCCCAAGACTGCACCGATTGCAAAGTCACTTGCATCGCACATAAGCTCGAAGGGTAAATCCCAGTCGGGGGCAACTAGAATGGGTGCTTCCGTAAGCTTTTTCTTTAGTGTTTCAAAAGCTTCGATGCACTCAGGAGAAAAGATAAAAGGAGCATCTTTTTCGAGAAGATGGGTCATTGGCCGGGCGATTTTAGAGAAATCTTGAATAAATCTACGATAAAACCCGGCATGACCTAGAAAACTCCTAATACCTTTGACGGTAGTAGGGTGAGGTAGTTTAGCAATGACATCAACTTTTGCTCTATCTACCTCAATCCCATTCTTAGAAATCTTATGGCCGAGGACTATGCCCTCTTTGACCATAAAGTGGCTCTTCTCCCAGTTTAGACAGAGATTGGTGTCTTCACACCTTTTAAGCATTTTGTCTAAGTGGGAGAGACAAGTATGAAATGAATCCCCAATGACCGAGAAGTCATCCATAAACACCTCCATAGTTTCCCCGATCATGTCGTGGAAAATGGCCATCATACAACGTTGGAACGTGCCAGGAGCATTGCATAGGCCAAAAGGCATACGTCTGTAGGCAAACGTCCCGTATGGGCAGGTGAATGTGGTTTTCTCTTGATCCAGCGGATCAATGGGGATCTGAAAATAACCCGAGAAACCATCAAGGAAACAATAGTACTCGTTCCCTGCTAATCTCTCGAGCATCTGGTCCATGAAGGGTAGAGGAAAATGGTCTTTACGGGTGGCTTCATTTAACTTTCGATAGTCAATACACACACGCCATCCCGTAACCAATCGAGTTGGAATTAACTCGTTTTCTTCATTCGTGACAACAGTAATGCCACCCTTTTTTGGAACGCAATGAATCGGGCTAACCCAAGGACTATCAGAGATCGGGTAAATCAAGCCGGCATCAAGAAGTTTGAGAACCTCTTGTTTGATAACCTCATGAATCTTAGGATTCACCCTTCTCTGACTTTGGACTGCTGGCTTGAAGTCATCCTCCATTAAGATTTTGTGAGTACAAAACTCAGGGTTGATACCCTTTATATCGGAGAGTTTCCAAGCAATTGCTTGCTTGTGTGACTTCAAGACCTTTATGAGAGCAGTTTTCTCCTCCTCAGTCAAGTCTTTAGCAATTATGACGGGTAATTTATCATCACCCTCCAAAAATGCATACTCAAGATGAGGAGGTAGGTCCTTAAGTTCAACTTTGGGAAATTCTTCAGTGGAAGATTGCACTGATTTGATTTCCTCAATCGAGATTTCTTTCGGAGGGAGTGAAGGTAATGGATCTTCATTGAGCAACTGCTCAAGATAAAAAATATCCCCCTCCGAATCATACACACCATCAATTCCAGGCGGAATTGATTCATCAGTAGCCAGGAATTCATCGATCTCTTCCAGAAGGAAGTCACCTCCCTCAAACGGAGTGAGAGAGGGGGAAGAGTCGGCAATGATAGGATGAGAAGATGTGGTGGAATTGGAATTCTCACTCACAGAATTATGAAGATAACCAAGAAACTCTTGAGAGTACTCCTCTGAAGCAATGTCAATTAAATCGACTCGATTAATTGATTCAGTATCATAATTTGAGGAGTACCTCGAAGTCTGATCGAGGTTAAAGGTAACAGCTTCGTTACCCACACGGAGAGTGATCTCTTGCTCAAATACATCTATAAGAGCACGGCCCGTCCTCAAAAATCCCCGCCCAACAATGAGGGGAACTCGAGGATCAGCATCGAAATCAACGACCACAAAGTCAGCTGGGAAGTGGAACTTTCCTACTTTGACAAATACATCCTCGGCGATGCCAAGAGGACGCGAGATAGATCGATCTGCAAGCTCAAGAGTCATGCAAGTAGGAATAAGTTCCGGAAGAGACAGTTTCTTCCACACTGAGTACGGCATCAGATTGATGCTTGCACCAAGATCGGCAAGGGCAAAGCATTCAATCATCCCAGGAAAAACACAAGGAAGAAGAAATTTTCCGGGATCTCCAAGCTTCTCGGGAAGCTTTTTCAACAATACTGCTGAGCAATTCTCATTCAAAGGAGTTTTAGCCATTTCAAATAGCTTTTCTTTGTTGCTCAGCATATGTTTCAGAGTAGATGCAAACTTGGGCATTAACATGATGGCATCCGCGAAGCTAATGTCAAAGTGAAGCTCTTGGAAAATTTGAAAGAACTTTTCCATCTGATGACTAGCTTTCTCGCGGAGCTTTTGTTCATGTAAACGTGAGGGATAAGGAATAGAAGTTTTGGATTTAGGGTCAACAACTGGAGGTTCAAAAACAACTCCAGGTTTGGTTTTCGGGACAACCTGAGGATGGACATTGTTGTTACCCCCGTTATTAGTAGGGAGTTCCTTGTCCTTTGTCGCCTCAGGCTCGCTTTCCACTACCTTCGGGAGGGAAGAAGAAGAGGTAGTAGGAACAGCGGGTCCAGAATAAGAAACACCACTTCGGGTTGTGATCGCCTTTGCATCGCCCCTCGGATTAGCGATCGTGTTGCTAGGTAGAGTACCTGAGCCCGAGGGTCGATCATTTAAAGACTTCTTGATGTCAGAAATCTGGCTGACCAACAACCGATTCATTTCCTCTTGGGATTTCATGAATTGTTTCAACAACTCATCAGATGATGGGCCAGTTGGAACAATGGCTTGAGTTTGCACAGGGAAATTCTGGCCTCTATTGTTAGGATTAGGGCTTTGATTTTGAAAATTCCCTTGATTATTTCCATGAAAATACCCTGGGTTGAAATTTCCCTGACCTGGGTTTCTATTGTAATTTCCTTGATGTTGGAAATTTTGATTCTGATTTTGAAAACCGTTGTTTTGATTGAATTGACCTTGGTTTTGAAAACCTTGGTTTTGTCTGTTTTGATTCTGATTACGGTTTTGGTTTTGATTGAAACCGGGAGGTCCAGAGTAGTGGTTAGGACGGTGATTCGGGTCTACAGGAGCACGATATTGATTGCCTCCTTGATTAGACATCCCGCCCACAG
Organism: Chrysanthemum seticuspe; assembly: GCA_019973895.1. NCBI lineage: Eukaryota > Viridiplantae > Streptophyta > Magnoliopsida > Asterales > Asteraceae > Chrysanthemum > Chrysanthemum seticuspe. The sequence continues at coordinate 27,547,346 of BPTQ01000002.1, read as the reverse complement.
CATTGGCTTCAAAGGGGTTACCATCGGTGGCCATACAGTTATAATAAGCATGGGGGCCACCACAGGTAACACAGACTTCCACTTTCTTAACTTCAGCAGGAGGTGAAGTTTGTGGAAAAGAGACTTTCTTTTGATTGGAGAGAACCAAAGCTTGGATAGCTTCCGTGAGTTTATCAATCTTAGCATCGGTGCTAGACTGACTCACGGGCGATGAAGAAGAAGAAGGACCAACACTGACTTGAGAAACAACCGGTTTGCTTCGTGCAGTGCGGACCTTGGACTTGTTTTCGATTATCGCTAAAGCTTCTTTGACAGTTTTGCTTAGGAAATTTCCTCCCGCGGAGGAATTGAGAGAATCTTGGTCAGATTGACTCACTCCATTGTAGAAAGTGTCGAGTTGCATCAACTCGGAGAAACCGTGGTGAGGACATTTGCGAAGCAATTCCTTGAAACGATCCCACGATTCACTGAAGGATTCATCAAACTTCTGAGTGAACTTGATGATTTCATTTTTAAGACTCGTGGTCTTGGAAGGTGGATAGAATTCATTCACAAATTTCTTCACCAGATCTTCCCATGTCTCAATAGATTGAGGGGGTTGTTTTTCAAGCCAAATCCGGGCTTGCCCCTCAAGAGAAAACGGGAACAGAAGAAGCTTAACAGCATCAGAAGGGACATTCTTATACTTGATGGTAGATGCAATCTTGTTAAACCATCTTATATGAGCATGAGGATCGTCCCGCTCAAAACCGTAGAACTGATTTGAAGTTACAAGGTTCAGTAACCCGGTCTTGAGTTCAAAATTTTCAGCCACGATGGCTGGCACAACGATAGCATCTCCATACCCGTCGATGGGTGCCTGGAGAAGCTCGCACATAGGAATCTCATCCGCCATGATAACGGGAGGAGTGCGAACAGTCCGGATCTCAGATCCGACTGATGGAGCAGAAAGTCTGCGAACACGCCTTCTTGGAATCTTGACAAGCTCACGAAATGGGCTTACAGATCTAGAAGAGCGAGTGCGCATACACTAGAGTTAACTCTAAGGAATCTCAGAGTTAAGGAGAGAAATGGAATTATGAAAATCTTTCAGATGAGAATGAGAATTATGAAGACGTTTTGTAAAAATCAGGTGAGAAGAATCTTTATGGGTTTTCTGGTTCTGAAACGTCGATATCATAACAAAATCAATTAACACAAGATCGAGGCAAAACAACAGTGAACTTAACCAATAATCCAAGATGAATGGCTTCTTTGAAAAAGGTACACCAATCACAATGGACACAAAGGCAAGTTTTAAATCTTTAGTTCGGGAACTTATTATGGTCGCACCCCCAGTTAGGTAGTGCACTGCCTTGGTTTTCGGTGGTAATCTTTTAAGTTGTTAATTATTAGAGAAAACGACGATTCTTTTTGTATTTTTATTTCTGATACATATATATAAACAAAAGAAAAAATATTTTTGTGTTTTATACGTTTTTGGATGGTTTTGGGTTTTTGGATTTTTTAGAAGAAAATATGGATATATATATATACAAAGATGGATGATATAAACAAAGAGTGAGGATTCAAACAACTAATCTGCTACACGTAGGACAATTAGCACAGCTCCCCGGCAGCGGCGCCAGAAATTTGATGCGCGCAAAACCGTCAAGTTCTCTCACGCAAGCGTAAGAAAACCTAAAACAGCTTAAGCACGAAATCAATGAGGATCAGAGGAGTATAGAGTCTCCCCGGGTCGTTATGTCCCAGCGAGCTATGCGATGATTTATCAAACGTTTAGTGATCGAGGAGTTTGAACGGAAAAAGGATCAGATTATGATTATAACTACGGAATAAGCCAACAAATTACAATGGCTTAAATGCAAATTAAAGAAGATTAAAAAGATAAAATCTATTAAATAAACGCTATCACTATTTTTACAATGATGTTTTTGTTTTTATGTTTTTATAAAACTGAAATTAAAATCTACGCGACGTACAAATAAAAACGTGAAACTAAATCAATATTAACCCTAAAAATATGAAAATGATATTTTTACACACCTAATGATAAAAGAAACTTTTTAGAAAAAGAAAATTATTTTTATCACTAATTATCTAATTATTATTAATTAAAAACTAGTTTTAACTATTTAATAATTATCTAAAATACAAGAAATGAGGAAACAAAGCTAGAAAAATAAAATTATGAAATGAAAAAGTCTAAAATATCAAACTAGAATTTTCAAAACTATTTTTGTATTTTTCAGATTATTTTTCTATTTTTTATGACTTTTAAACTATTAAAAACTAATTAAATTACTAAAAATTACCAAATAAACTAAGAAAAATCTGGAAAATTACTTTTTTCACTTCTTATATTTATCTAAACTTAACAAAATTGAAAAATTAATTTTTTGAACCTTTTTCTGATTTTTTATATTAAAAGCTAATTAAAAATGATTAAAAACTAAGTTAAATTAAGAAAAATAGCAAATGAAGACCAAAAATTATGAAAACTTCAGGAAAATTCTAAAATTATATTATGAATCTATGAAAAATGAAAAATCAACAGGTTATGTGTAAGATTAATGAGCTGCTATGAAACTATTATATGATTAAGCTAGGAAAATAAGCAAATAAGCTACTAAGCTATCCAAACAGTGAACAAGGCTTAAGTCTACTAAAATAAGCTAGTTGAAACTATTTCTAACTACTCCTAACAGGCTATGAGCTCAAATCAGAGATCTAAGCAAAACTGCTATACTATCCAAACAGTGGTTAAGGTCCACTGTTAAGGCCTAAGCACAAGCTTATTTATAAGCTTAGAGTGAAAAACAGATAAGCAGTCCTAAACACCACCTGACCAGCTATGATTGTGCCAAAAACCAGACCATGGTGAACTCTTATGAGCTCTGTACACACCTGCACAAATCTGAGAAAATTCTCAGTATTAACTGAGAATTGGTGCAGGGGATTTTGGTCCTGAAAGAGGAGCTTATTTGAAGCTTAATTTGACCAAACCAGATGAAACAAAAAGAGATTATCAAAATTAGACCAGTTAAACTTGTTAAATCCAAAGTTTCAAACTCTAAAGCTCAGTTATGAATCCATGAGATACATTCAAAGTTTGTGAAAAACTGCAATATGACAGATTTGACTTTTTAAAGAACACACTTAAACTTTGACCAAAATGAGTTTTAATCCAATATAGTGCACAGATTATGATATTTTAACACTAGATATGATAACCACAAGCTAGACCTAACAAATCCAAACCATTGTGCAACAATTTATGCCTACTGTTTTTGACAGAAACAGGCACTAGAGCAGATCACAAATAGATTTGACTTTCTGAGCCAAATATGCAATAACCAAGACCTAAATGACTATCAATTGACTACTCAAACAAGTATAAGCTATAAACCAAAGATCTACTAGCCTCTACCACAGTTAAATCAGTTCATCCAAACACCCTTTTTAGTACACTGTTTTGCAACTTGAGATGAATCTAAACACAGAACCAACCTTTTTATGATCAAATTATCTTACTATAACTGATTTACTGCTATTAGAACAGATTCACACACATTTACACTACAAATACAACTTATGCATAAAGCCTTGATTTTTACTTACAAATAGTCCAAGCTACAATAGCTAGCACAATGAGAACCAAGAGCCTCTAACCTACTAAACCAACCCATTGCTTTCCATTTCAACCCATGCTCATGTCTGAACCAACCCAATTCCTTTCTGCATCATTTTTGATCCGTGTTGACTTTTGTTGACCAAATGTCAAAAGTAAATGAAACTGAGGTTTAAGCTTATACAAAGCTTTTATGAGCTTGTATGAACTTATTTGAATGTGAAAATGAGTTGCTAAATACTTAAACAAGGGAATTTGAAATGCAAAATCTCAACAGTGGACTTGAATTATAGAAATTGATAATTACTTGCAATTCAAACTAGAAATGAGTAGTAAACACTTAAAAACTGTTGATTGATACACAATAAGCTTAAAAATACAAATGAAAGTTACTTAAGACAATTTTAGCTACAATTCGACATATATGAAAAATAATTAAAAGCTTGCTTCCTCTTTGATACTTCTCTTGGCCTTTTATACACCCAAGTCTCTCTTCTCTCCTCCATTTGGACATATCCCAGCAATAAGAATGACCATTGGATCACTCAAAAATGATCCTGGCCGTTTAAAACATTTTGGCGCCAAAAGTTGTTTAACCATTTGTGAGATGATAGAGTGTGATTGGGGGTGTATTAAATGCACCTTTGGCTTCTTCTGTTTGGAGGGGGGGTTGTGATGATAGTTGAGTGTGACAGGCAGTTTTGCAGGTGTGATGATGGTGGTGTTATCACGTGAGGGAGAGGGAAAGGGTGGTCAAACCCATTTGACCGAGATATTAAAAGGGTGGGTTGGTTTTGATTCGGGTTAAAAAACGGGTAATGGGTTTGGGCTAGGGTAAATGGATTGGGCCAAGGGTATCAATAGGGTCCGGTTGGAAGAGTAACAACACAAGGGCCAATATGCAATTTCACAAAACTAAGGGACCAATTCTGTCATTTTGCAAAAGTGTTTTAGGGACTGAATTTGGCAAGTGTTGACAATACAAGGACCAAATTTGCCATTTTCAATTTTTCCAGGGGCCAATTCTGTCAATTTGCAAACTTAAAGGACCAAATTGTAATTTCTCAAAACGTTTTACATTTTTCACCAAAGGACCAAATTTGACAAGTTATGATTTAAAAAGGACCTTTGATGATTTTTCTTTTGAAATTTTGACTCAGGGACTATTTTTGACAATTTTTGAAACTTGGGGGACTAAAACTGCAATTTTTGCAAATTTGATATGTTTTTCATCTGATTTTGATATTTTTGCATTTAAAACACATAAAACACTGATTTGTGATATTTTGATCATTTTGATGTGTTTCTGAGTGTTTTCAGATGAATTTGCAGTTTATTTTGTACAAAAATGATGAGTATTCACACACTCATCAGGTTCACATCTGTGAATCTCAGTGATTGAATGGAAACTCCTGCCAGGGTCAACATCAAGCAGCCCTGACAGCAGGTCACTTCGGTAATTCTTTATGGGTTACGCTTAGTGTGTCTCAAACGGTCTACAGTCGTGAGGTGATGCTTCGGTGTACCTCAGCGACTCATCTGAACTGTAGATGTACTTCAGTATATTGTTGTGGGCCTCCAGTTCAGGAACGGCCTTTGTAAGAATTAGAGATGTGTTTTCACACTATGTTGTTAACATCCTCGAAATTCAAACTTGTAAGTGCTGGAATCCGCTTATGACTAACCAATTCTTATGTTTTCTTCTTATGGAAGCTCCGGAGCGGAATGATCGTGCAGATTCTCCTCATGCTCATACCAACAATAACACTACTAAAGTTCTCTCAAAAGGCAACTCAAAGTTAAAGATGACTCTTCGTCAATGTCAAAGAGTCTACAAAGTTTAAAGACTAGAGAACTTCACATCATTGCAATTCATTGTCAAAAAGAAGTGTGAGCATGGTGGAGAAAGACGTGGAGACACCTAACCAAAGAAGTTGACAAACGGCAGACAATACCATTAACAGATCACAAAGCATGAAGGAACAAAGAATTAATACTATTTTATATCTACACACAAAGTTCAAGCTCAAGGAGAGTAAAGACCTATTCAAGTGGAGCATCTTTTAAATGACCACCCCTTAGGGGGAGATTGTTAGCCTTAATAGTAATTAATAGAAGTGATGGTCATTCACGTTTAGGAACTTTGCAAAGTGTGTTAGATATCGTGCTAGAATAGTCAACGAGCTCGTGGATTGGGCTAAGCTAAATGGCTATTAGTTAAGTTAAGCTAGCCTTATGTAAGTTAATATCCAATCCAACCCAATCCAAGCCCAAGCCCAAGCCCAAGCCCATAAGGGTAATATGTATGGAAGTATAAATACCCCTCAAATGGTCATTTGAGGGGTGTGCTTGAGTGTGTTTGTGTGTGTGTTTTCTTTGAAATAAACATCATCTTGTTTTCATCTTTCTCTCTACATACACGAATATCTTATCATCAAGTCACCTTAATCTTTCTTCTTCTTCTTTACGCATATCATTCGTTTGTGTTTGTTTTACGTGTATACTTGTGTGGTAAGCTTGGTAAAGTGATAAGGTTGATATATTTAAGGTCCTACAGTCACTAACGCAACCAACTATATATTTGAACCATTGCAATAATATGGTGACGAATGGAATTATGTCACTACAGGAAACATCAGTCGTACCCTTGATATACATTAACAGCCTTTACCATAATCGTAACTGAAATCAAGTTAATAGTTTATACAAGCGTGCACTTCACACCTCCAAACTCGTATTATAACTTAACTTGAAATCCCTTTGGTCCCGGGTAAATCACCATTACACAAAAATACTTGATGACACTAAAATTACCAACAGAAATTGCTATGATCGCCATTATTGAGATTACGATAGTACATAATAATTGGTACATATGGATCTTCCACAAGTTGGTGTAGGAATTAAAGCTCAAACGTTTTCAATTGGGGTGGTTTTGGGGAAGATGGTTTAATTCTCTCTTAAGAATTGATATCGAGTTTCATCATATCACTCTATATATATGTGGTAAGTATATATAGAATAATAGAATATATATATATATATATATATATATATATATATATATATATATATATATATATATATATATTACATACGGTAAGTCATTCGAGTTAGGGAACCTTATAATATAATGATGGGTGACTTAGTGGTAAAAAGGCTTGTAACTATCATTAGTAAAATGTGAGACGTCACGTCAACCTTCTGGAAAGGAAAGGATTTACCCGGTTTGAGCAAGTGTGGAAATGAGTTCAAATCATCAATTAGTCGGACAAAAGCTTAGAAACCATAGTTACCAAAGAAATCATATTGATCGTAAAGGCTTTCCATGAGTAACTTTTTTTAGTGGCTTTTAAAAGAGAGTGTTTGAAAAAGTTGTTTCCTAAAAATGAAAAAGTCGTTAAAGTTACAAAACTATAAATTGGTACTAAGAATTGTATAGATAGTAAATTAAGACCTATAAACTAAGGTGTTTGTCTATTTATATATTAGAATGTTTTTCACTCCAATGAAAAAAGAGGGTTTTGAAAAACTTTTTGTAATAGCCATCACAAATGCGGTCATTAATATTTATAACGGTAAATATTATAAAGAGATGGAAATTGAGGAGCTTCTACTCCATGTGTCTCCATTTTCAAATTGCACAAAGTTTAAATTTTATCACTAACTACACTTTCACCAACAGATTTCATCACTACCGATTAAAATGTATGTTTATTGGTTAGAATATGAAATTAGACAAATAATTTGAGACAAACCAAAATAAAAAAGCATGTACTTATGAATTATTGAGACAAAGGGAGTTATATATGTTCACATTTACTTTACTTGAACTCTTTCACCAACTTTTCGTTACTTCAAAGTTCAAGCACATAGCACATTAGTATAATTGGCATGTTACTTCAAACATATAGCATGTGAGTATATCATAAGACAAACATGATTAAAAGCAAGAAACCCATATATCCTCAAACACATAACATGCTAGTATAAATATCACAAGACAAACATGGTATAAAGCAAAAACCATCTAAAAGACTATAACCATATCAATCATTATAGCATTCCAAACAAAAACACAAAAATGATACCAGAGCAGAATAAGAACAATTTGGACATTCTAGTTCCCTGAAGCCTGGCCCAGACATTTCACGAGCCATATCCAAATGGGCTTTTAATCCACCCAGGCACCCACCCACAAAAACAACATAGATATATTTTGCCTGCAAAACATTTTAAGTAACATATGTAGGGTTCTTCATCTAGCCGCCCCTTCTCCCTTTCACAAGCAAAGCGGCTCAACACTACTCTCGATCAAGCTCATGGCTTTTGATTTCTTTCAGGCGACTCTTTGTCCGGTGGACTAGACTACATTCATAATGATAAACTCAGGTTACACATTCATTTTGTTTGTGAATGCTGGTATTATTTGATGTTTATCTGAAGTCGACACCTTGTGAGAAAGTAAAAAAAAAAAAAAAACTTTATAGCTCTCTTTTGTTGTCTCATTGTCAAATTGTGTAATTTTTTGCAGTATTATATATATGACTAATGTAATAAACAAAGACGATCCCGCAGCGAGGAATCCAAAATTACCTCCTACTCAACCAGGTCTTTACATTTGCATTCATGCATTTTCTATTTTATTCATAATTCTTTTCGTTTACCACAAAGTAGTGGAAAGTTGCTGTTTTAATATCTATTTCTTTCAATTGTTTTTGATGCTTGATCTTTGAACGGTTATAGATACCTCGGTTTATGTAAGTGGCGTGCAAAAAGGTACAAGTATACAACAACTAAGGAGAATTTTTACACAATTTGGACAAATCAAAACCAATGGAGTATATGATTAAACAAATCAAGCTGCTTTTACAAGGTTATTATCAAACATATTTTTTTATATACAAAAATTTGAAACCCTAACTTTATCTTAGCAACAGCTACCGTCTAAGTCAACTAATACCATAATACACTAAAGGTCTAAAGCTATTTCGAATTGGTTACTTGTTTTGGTTTAGTTTGTTGTTGTGATTTTAATATTTTTGTTAAATTCGTGTTCATCAGGTTAGGGGTGGCAAATGAGAAATATGTTAATTCCCAAAGCTATACTCTCAGCCGTTCGTGTTGACAAAAGATATGATAAATGTCAAAGAATCTAAAGCATAACCAGAAAGCTATCATCCGGCTGTCATTGAACGGCACTGTGCCATTGGGCTTTTGGTAGCTTCTTTGTGCGTTATCTTGGAACTTTCGATGAATCAGCTTGTAAGTCAAAGAAGACAGAAGGTACCCTAAAGAAAGGGTCGCCACTCGCCGATGAAACTGTTAAAAAATGGCTGAGGGAGAAATTTGAGAAAGTTCCGGATGAGGCACCAGAGGAGACACTTGTCTATCACGTAAGAGCATACTTGTTACATTTCATCTCGCCCCCTTCAAGATTTATATATTTCCGGTGAAAGAAATGAATTCAAGTAGGACGTCACTAAAATGGCTGCAAAGAACTTGTTTTCATTGCTACAGGAATCACATCTACCCATACGGCTTGGCTTAACATGTATGTATTCATTATTCAAGTTAGTTAATTCTTTTATGTACTCTAATTGTATTTTTGATTTTCAATCTTACAGCCAACTACCAAAAAAACAGCATCAAAAATCCGATGAACTCGGTATCCCGTGGGCCGGTTTTGCACTTGATGGATTGACCGTAACTGTTCGACACAGGGATACCAAGGATGAGTGCAACTTGGATATTGGATATTGATGAAGGTGCTGCGACTGCCCAGAGAATTTCAATGGTATGTTACCGGATCCCAACGCAGGTGCCAAAATTTGTTGATACTAAAATAATTTCGTAATAATGTGTAAGGTTGGCACCATTTATATATGAATGGGTTAAAGGCTATTTGTAATACGTACAACCTTTATTTTGTGTTTATCAAAGATTTAGGTCACTCTTCTAATAATCTTGTTTTTGTATCTATAATACATTAGATATTAATGTACTAAAATGGACAACAAATTGTGTTGAGGGTCGACCTATACTAAAAAAATGGTCGGTTTTGAGTTTTGACCTGTTACTATTTGCCACCTCTATATTAGTTAGCGTATGTTTTTTTTGGTTTTGTTGCTCTTGTTAGAAAACTGCCCACTATAGTTGCGGTTAAAATTGTTTTCGTTCTCATCTTTTTTTCTTTTATTTTTCATCAGTCCACAGATTGAGGTCGTGATTTGAGGAAGATTGTGTTATCACTGTGGATGATGAGATTTGCAATCCTTATTGAGAAGGTTGTATTTTGTTCTTGTTTAGAAAATTTTCCTGTCCTTTAATTTTGTTCTTGTTTACTTTCTCTTTGCGCTGGAATGTTGATAGTTGTGTTTTGGTTTTAAGTTAATATGCTAGTTGTGTTTTGGTGTACTTTCTCTTTCGCTGGAATGTTGATAGTTGTGTTTTGGTTTTAAGTTAATATGCTAGTTGTGTTTTGGTGTACTTTCTCTTTGCGCGGAAATGTTGATAGTTGTGTTTTGGTTTTAAGTTGATAGCCTTTAATCTTACAAAAAAACTTGCTTTTTGTATGCCTGAATGTCTAGCCTGAGCTCACTTAAACTTGTCGTATAAGATTTATGCCAACTGTAATTGAATTTTGATTGTCTTCATTTTGAACAATGTGATGAAGGCAAAAGCTCTAACGAGGGACACCAACATGTTAAACTCACCTAAGGATACCGAGATACGAGACATAATAGCCAGCCAATATTAGTTCTATAAGGCCATTTGCAAATACACGGATAGGTAAATTAGTTAAAGACCTATGCAATACATGGGTTGTTGAAAAGTTTGAAAATAACATATGCTTGTAGTGTTTTTGTCAAATAAATTATTTCATATAGTAATATATTTGCTCAACTTAGACGGGTGTAGTAGTGACTGCGATCATAACCGTCAACTCAACGTCACATCAACTTTTCATCGCCACCAAAACACACCAATGTTAAAACGCAAATACACCCTCAGAATATACTCGAGCATTGTTATATCCTTATACATTTCCCACATAAAAATCTCACCTAAGTATTTCACTCATTGTATATATAAACAAGTGTCTCTATATAGTTGGTATATGATTGAGTACATACTTGATAAACACGACTTATGTATACGAACTTGTGTTGATTTTGTCTATAGAGCAACCGTGAAAGCGGCAAGTTCACACCCGATTTTTTGGTCCGGGTGGAAGAATATTGGCTTCATCAAGGCACTTATTGAGTACCTCGAAGACGGAAAAGGTAACCTACGAAGCCAACTTGAAAAGATACGTCCAAGTGTTCTTGGGGACAGTGGTGGTGGGGATCAGAATTTCCGGAGAAAGGAAGTTATGCGCAAGAAACAACAAATACAGAAATGGAGCATGGAAGTTATGTGCAAGGAAGAAGAACAAAAATGGAGCAGAAAAGTTATGCGCAAGGAAGAACAAAACATGGAAGTTATGTGCAACGAGGAACGAAAACAGAAATGGAGCAAGGAGAACATGAAATTTACAAAAAAGAACTCGTATGTTCTCTTTTCCGGCTTATGAAAAATTATTTATCCCACGAAGAGAGAATTAATAAGCAATTAGCGGAGTACCAAACCAGATATGAAAGACATGCTTGACAAAGAGTTTCATAGCTTCGTGAAGCAAAAGTTCCCAACATTGATCAATGAAAGTTACGGAGCGACTGAAAAACACCTGAAGACAATGCAAAATTTAGGAAGTTTTATCAGTCACCTCGATAGAGTGGTGACTCAAACTGAACCAAACTAATTAATATGCTCTTTGTTGATCATCTTTGTCAACTTCAACCTATATTGCAATTTTCGATCGTCTTTGATATTGCATCAACAACAAATTGATTGCAATTCTGCATACATGCAAAAAAAATTGATCAACTTAAGAATCGATTTTCAATCTGGAATTATAGCGTGAAAAGAAAAATAATACTCCTTCCGTCCCACATTAATTGTCCTATTTTTGACTTTTGCAGTTTTTCTTTGTCAACTTTGACCTTAAATAATTTTGTTTGTATTATATAATACTTGATGAAAATTATACCAAAGAAAAATACATTTAAAACTTAATCTATTCATATATTTTGCATCAAGTATTATATAACACAAAAATATATAGTTAAGGTTAAAAAAAAAACTTTAAAAAGTCAAATAGGACAATTAATATGGGACGGAGGGAGTATGTATTTTCATAACATTTGAAGAATGAACTGTTTTCATGCATCAAACTTGCTCATCATTCATTCAATCATAAAAAACATTTTGCACCAAAAACTATTTTAATTTCGAAACAAAATGTTGTATGAAAACTAATATATATATATATATATATATATATATATATATATATATATATATATATATATATATATATATATATATATATATATAGAGGGACTTTATTTTCAGAACCCACTTTAAGTGCGAGAATCATTTTTTTTACATATATTTTCAGAACCCACTTTATGGTAAATGTACATTGGAAATGTTAGCATGCACAGATCTACTGATCAGCATGCAAGCAAAACTCTTTGTAAGTATAAGCGTAATCTCAAAGGTAACAAGTGACTCACTAATGCGATGATAGATGCAAGTTGAAGTCATTTCTTGATGCAATCACGCTTTATACGTGAAGTGTATGTTTTTGAATTTATCATATTTTATGAGATTGTATGATCATTCATTATTATACTACACAACTATGATTTCTTACCATTCGAAATTCTGTAAGTTTAACATTGAGTCGGTACATGATATTTTAGTTTTGGGTAAACAATCACCACCAAAGAAAAACAGTAATAATTAACAAAATTGAAACTTAATTAATTATATTATATAATGTATTGAAAGTAAACTTGAAAAGAAAATTTACTAAATCTCTAAATAGGAAATGCACATCTCAGCCAAATATGTGTCCCTTGGGCACATTGGATCTCCAAGTGGCCTATGTCATCCACCCGTACAAATGCGCTGATTAAAGATACTAATCATCAGATGCTTTTATAATCTTAAATTATTTTGATATGATTGAGGAGATAATGTATTACGTTTAAATTAATAATCTATGACTAGCTATGGTTATTGTGCTTGCTTAATTAAATTATTGAAGATTACCACCAAAATAAACGAGAGAAAATCGAAACAGAAACCAAAATCAACCACGAACACAAATATAAAGATCGAATACAATATGATCGGAGATTGAAACCTCTTATGAACTCTAACCTTTAGGAAATGAAACCAAAACCTTAACTCACACACGAATCGGAACTGAACCACGATATGAATTTGAACCTTCAACGAACGAAAACAAAATCTACATGAGGAAGGGTATTTTGTATGGCTGAACAAAGAGAGAGATCGGAGTTTTTTTTAATGGCCGAACAATGAATTTTTAGAGAGGCGGCATAAAGGATTTTGGAGGCGGCAGTTTTTTTGTGAGGGAGAAGAGAGCCTTTAGGGTTGAAAAAATGAACCGCATAATTTTTTTCTACTTAGACTGGGCGGCAAGGCCTCAGTGAATGCAAGGTGAGTGCCAAGTGAGTGTGCTAGTCACTCGTGAGCCCCATGCCATCCCAAACAACTCACACGTGAGTCACTCAACCCAATGCATATTAAGGTGAGTGATTCACCTTGTTGATGAACATGCCCTTCTTCCAAAATATTATCCGACCGTTTGGTTTGTAAAAAAAAAAAAAAAAAAAAAACAAACAAAAAAAAACTCCACTACCCCATTTTTTCTTATATAAATACCCACCAAATTCATTTTACAAAACTAACTTAAACTCTTTATAAACACATCTCCTCATATCTCATTCCTTTAATTTTCAAATGAATTCCGAAACGTTTATGTTCACCGACTCTGAAGAAGAACAAGAAATTGAAAGTCGGAATTTAACTTTTATTGCAAAAGCGGTGTCGTTTATTAGAAATAGCCGAAAACCAAATCGGCCGGCAATAAAACGGATTAATCGTGATCATTATGGTGCTCATGACCGTTTAGTCGCCGCATATTTTTCTGACGACCCTTTGTACGATGAACGTACATTCAGAAAGAGGTTTCGAATAAATCGATCTCTTTTCAACTGGATAGTTCGGGAGGTAACTCTTCATTGTTCGTTTTTTAGTGATAATATTGATTGCACTGGAAAAGAAGGCATTTCAGCTTTGATGAAGTGCACCTCCGCAATTCGTCAATTGGGATACGGCGCGAACCCGGATGCTTTAGATGAATATCTACAGATAAGTGAAAAAACATCTCGTCGAGTTGTTGATTTCTTTTGTAAGTCTGTTATGGAAATTTTTGGCTCAGAATATTCGAGGAAACCAACTATGACCGATGTCGTAAAGCTTTATCGACATCACGAAGAAGAACACGGGTTTCCAGGGATGTTAGGAAGCCTTGACTGTACAGATTGGGAGTGGTTTGGTTGTCCGAATGCACACAAAGGGAAATATGTTAGGCGTGATCATGGTTCGAATCCATTCATTTTGCTGGAAGCTGTGGCGTCTCAAGACTTATGGATATGACATGCTTTCTTTGGTGTTTCAGGGTCGAACAACGACATCAACGTTCTTGATCAGTCCCCTTTATTTAACGATCTTAAACAGGGGATAGCACCGGAGATTCCGTTTGTTGCTAACAGGGTAACTTACCCATTTGGTTACTATCTTGTTAACGGGATATATCCGGAATTGGCAACACTCGTTAAGACGATTCCAGAACCAGCAGATGATGACCAGAAGAGAATAAGGTATAAGCAAAAGCAGGAATCGGCAAGGAAAGATGTAGAAAGGGCGTTTGGTGTTTTGAAGAAGAAATGGGCGGTACTTGCCAATCTCACAAAGATATTGACAAAAGAAAGAATCCAGAATATGATGTATACATGTATCATATTACATAATATGATACGAAAAGACAAAAAAAAGGCAATATCTCCCGAGTGGTACCCGGCGGAAGCACATAAGCCGAATGATTACATACGATCCGATGAAGAAATGCGAAAAGTTATGAGGTACATCAGATCACATCAAATACATCAAAACCTTCGCGCCGATTTAGTCCAACATTTGTCTCGTAATATTTAATTTCATGTTTTATTGTAATATTTTTAATTTCTCAAGTCTGTGTAGGTTTTAGTTTATGAATAAAAGTTTTTCTATTTCGTGCGGTTACGTTTTAATTTCGTACGTTCGCGTTTTTATTTTCATTAGTTACGTTTATATATTTTGTAAAGTAAAAAAAAAAAGTTAAGGTGAGTGAAAGTGAGTGCCTTGTCCACAGAAAGGTGAGTGTAAGTGAGTGGAAGAGAGAGGTGAGAGAAAGCTGATGTGTAAGGTGAGTGTGCCCTTACCTTGCCCTCCAGCCTTAGTTATGATTATTAATTACTTAATTAATTAGGATATTTAATAGTAATAAGATTACTATAATACCCTTTGTGTTTTACAAATGATGACCACATTTTTTAACTAATTATATTAATGGCACAAGTCATCCTATCCATTAATGAAATGATCTAATGGCTAAAAAGTGGTTATCGCATTTAAAGTGGGTTCTGAAAATAAAGTTTTACTATATATATATGGATTTTTCTAACATGTGCCCCGGGGGCACATGTTAAGAACACAAAAAGGACGGTGGGACCCGTGAAAAAGGACGTCCGGATCCACATATTTTATTTGAAAAGTGTATTTTTTGTGGGTCCGGACGTCCTTTTTCGTAAGTCCCGCCGTTCTTTTTGTGTGCTTAACATGTGCCCCGGGACACATGTTAGAAAAACCCTATATATATATATATATATATATATATATATATATATATATATATATATATTCAATCAAACATGTTTGGATCGAAGTGTTTCCTCAAAAATGGTGATGTAATGATCTAATGAAGCATCACATAAATCAGCATTATAATTATCGAGTTTGCATCGTTGTTATCATCGGTTTTGCATTATCATATATCATCATCATATCATGTTTGCAACTAACAATGTTTGCTCCAAATGTTGATCAAAACGCTATGCTTTTATTTTACGATACAAGAGCAAACGACATTTTTTTTTGTTATTGAAATAGGTGATCTTGGAAATAGAAGGTATAATCCCACTATCTTTTCTACCTTATTGATATCTATATCTTGTTAGCTATAATGACTAATACATATAGAAAAAGAGTTATTTAAAATGTCTACAAGGTTCAATTTATGTAGTTATTTGAAACGAAAGCTTACTTGTTTAGGGTTTGTAATGTGTACGTGCTCATTGAGCTTAAATTTATTTTTTTACACAGCAGTCTTGATCTTCTGTTCTAAAATGTGGGACAGATATAACAAGGTTTTTAGCTCGCGTTTCGCAGCGGGGTGTTTGCATACAAAAGTATTATATAACGTTCGAGCTAAGTGTGTTACTATTAGATATGTTTAGTATTTTAAGCGCGAACAATATAATTAACCGGTTGCGAATTTACAAAAAAGCATGTTATCAAGCCTTCGTTGCGTTGCGTTTTATATAGACCTTCTTAATTAAAAATGATAGAATGTCGTTATTTAACAACCGTTAAGTAACAGCCGTTAGTAGGACTATTTGTGTAACGAACATCTACCATGAAGGACCAATTATGTAAAAAACATTTACATCGTTAGCCCCTACAGGACCTATTTTGCAACGCAAGTTAAACCTCAGGGACTCTTGTCGCATTTTTGGTTTTTTTAAAAGTAAAAAAAAAAAAAAAAAAAAAAAAAAAAAAAAAAAAAAACGTTAGTAAATAACGGACGTTAACTAACGACTGTTAGTACTGTACATCCTATTGTTCATCCAGGCCCTTAGCAAAAAAAGGATTGCCCCTAGCAATCATGCAGGCATAGTTTATGCATACAGTACAGTAGCCATTGCTTGGTGGGTGTGCTGCTAGCAGAAAAAGGAGTGGCACGAAGCATGTTCATCCAGGCCCTTGGCAATAAAAGGATTGCACCTAGCAATCTTGCAGGCATAGTTTATGCGCCATTACTTGGTGGGTGTCCCACTAGCAGAAAAAGGAGTGGCACGAAGCAACATTTATAAATGTACTTTAGAGTAACGTATCGTATTTCAGCAAGACCAGTCTCACAAAAGTTTGCTACAAATTAAAGCTTCAGGTCTCTGTAACATTACACAACCAAGTAAATTCATTAATGCAACTGTTATATCAAAATTCCATTGATATTGTTATACAAACAATGATATCATGGAGGCTTATGTATACATAAAAAGAACATGGTTATACTAGCTAAACCAATGTTAACCCTAATCAGATATTAGATTACCTTATCGCCTCATAATACAACAATATTTGCCACATTTGACGATGTGGAAATAAAACAGCAAAAAAACCTTTGTGGGTGCAATATCCAAGATATCTGAGGTTCTTGTCTAGAACAAGCTTCCTCAATTGTTGCTCTGAAAGTTTATGCATAACCGCTTGTAGCTGAGAGCCTCTTGACCCACTGGCTCTCATTTGTCGACCATGAAATCGGGTTCCCGACCATGGCGCACCATCTCAAGTTCAAAAGGGCTACAGCTAGGTTTTCTTTGGAGTCTTTAAAGAGGTTCAAGATTCTTGATTCGGCTTCTGAATCTTCTGCATAAATGCATTCTTCCTCGAACATTGCTTTCTTTTCACTGAGAGCTTCTTCAGATAACATATGTATACTCATCACTTGCAATGCCTCCATGGCGGTGTTGTAGAAACCACGCTCCACGTATGCAGAAAAAACATAACCGCATGTTTCAGGATCAGGCGTGACTCTCTTCTTGAGCATACAGTCCATGACATACTCGGTTATGTCTATTCTATCCTGTATTCATCAGTTTACAACATTAACACGTTAAATTCATAATTCAACTTGAAGAAGCAACTAGATGATTATACCTTCCATGATGCTTCTTTGAGAATTGTGTTGAACAATAATGCATCAAGTTGGATTCCTTCTGAGCAGGCTTGGTTCAGAAGATTCAACGCTTCATCAAAATCTTCCAACGCCAACACAAGCTGAAATTGGTTGGTTATTAGATTTAACAAAATAGTAGCGAGCAAGCAATCTTATACAAATCAAGAATGAAAGATAAAAAGAATTCTTTAAACACCGTGTTGTATGGTGTAATGAAAGGACAATAGATAAGAGAAAAGGTATTTCCTTCTGTCCAAATTACGAACGTTAGAGCTCAAGATGAGTGATTAGTATCTAATGGCGCACGCGCGCGCCCACACGCACACACAAAAGAGCACGTATTCTAAAGTATCTAATGCCTCGTACTCACACATCACACACGTGTATCCTTATAAACACTGTAAACATATAAGCTGGGCAGCTGAATTACCTTTATAAGAGCTGTATAAGTTTGTGTTTGTGGTGGATAGCCTTGACGAATCATCATGGCAATCAAACCCTGAGCAGATTTGAATGACCCATTAATGCTGCAACAGTCAATCATGATAGTACAAGTCACATCATTCGGACGATAGCCATGTGACATCAATGTTTTGAAAACATTAATCGCCTTGTGACCCTGGATTGCAAAACAAGAAGTTGCTAAATACATAAATACTAATACTACTGAAAATATATAACAGGATAATAGAGGTGGCAATTTCGACCCATTTACTTTTAAATGTGCCGGTTTAGGCAATGTTTTATCTCTAATGAGATAAACGGGTAACATCAATAGAATTAGCTCTTCACAAACAGATTTAACATCTCCTGAAGATGTATTTTATAACCTACACGTCAAGACTTCCAATCTTGACAATGGCATGATTATTTTGCCTTTCAAAATAAAACAAATAAATAGTTGAACTATTAAACCTTTTTTTAATCATTTATGACAGGATAGTTTTTAAAGAAACTTAATACAGGTCAACCTATGCCACCTGTATAGGATGTATATAACAGGTACTTACCTCATTAGCCTCGATAAGTGAATGCAACACTATATTGTAGATTGGAGTTCCTGGAGTGAATTGGTTTTCTGCCACACGCAAGTAGTGTAAGAGCCCGCTTATCATCCCCTCCGATCCAAGTGCCTTCAGCTATAAATCATCAAACAGAAAATAAAAATTAGAGCTCTAAAACTTCAAAACTTACAGACATTTAATGATTGGTACTCAACCTAACAAGGCTCGTCATTACAAAAACTGATGTTATCGATTTGGATTCACATGGTTTAGTTATTCTTCCATTACTTAAGGTTACTTTAAGTATTCGACAGATAGTCAACAAACTTTGTAAGACTATGGATATAGTGACATGATGTGATTTCCATTAAAGGGTTATATTTTTCTTTATTCTATAAATAACCATGAATAGAGTTTATCAGCTATCTTCAGATCTATTGTTTTGCTTCTCTTTACAAAATTTAAAATTGCCAATATCCCATAAACACTTAAATAAACAGATAATTTTTTCCCTGTTTAGGTTACCTGGGGAGGAAGAGCCTTTGTAACTCAGATGTATGCGGCCTCACCGGGTTGATATCGGGACCGTTTCCGACCCTTCCCCGGCTACCCCCAAATGTACACACCTGAGGTTTGAACCCTTGACCTCTTGTGAGGAAACCAAAGACCTTACCACTAGGCAATTTGATAATCCGATTATTAAGTTAGACTAGCAGAAGCTGCTAAGATTTGTTGCAGGAAAAGTGGAAAACCGATTACTGAGATGAACAAATAAATTACCTACACATCCCTAGCCCTAATCAGGTAAGTTTCTGATTCTTCAAGTCATAGTAATCAATTTGAGAACACAAATTCAAACACCCAAGAAAGGTAATGAGAAAGAACAAGTTGAAGAAATTATTGCGAAAAAATGGGCCTCTTACCAAGTTCCTTATTGATACATAACTGTGTTGAATGCCGTTTCTCACCATATCATCCTCTATAAGATTTATCCTTTTAGCAGCCTCTGCTTGTGACAAAAGATTTCCATTTTCATAGGGTGCATTCACATTGCCAAACAATGAAAATAGCAACTCATATGTTTTGATGTTTGGAGCAACTTTCAACTGCTTCATTTTACCAAATACATGAACCCCGCGTTCAGGTTGATCCTAAAGATTACACAAACAGCACACGTCATGATACAGATATCATTGTTTAAATTCACAAAGAGGAACATCAAAACCAACAACAATATCACAAAAACATAAAAGTCAGGAGAAGACATTAGATATATTAAAGCATCAATTATGACAAGTGAGATGACATAATAAAAAAATTCGATAAGTAGAGTAGCATAATCAGCTGTATCATATATGGTACAGTGAGAAAGCCCATAAACTTTATCGAAGTGGATTTACAGGGCCTGCAACCTGCCCACGAGAAGGTCTCAACAGGCCAAATATTTTCATTGGGGGCTCCAAATTTGTATTCCGCAAAACTAACTTAAAACTTTTAAATCTTTGTTTACATTCTTTTAAGAGTATACCACACGAGGTCGGTGGTTTTCACCATGCGAGTCTTATCTTAGATCATCTCCAATGCAAGGTTCAAAAAAGATTGAACAGGTCCACTTTTTATCAACTATAGTGTGGGTATGTGTTTTATACTTATGTTGCTTGAAAGGTCTAAGATCTTGAAGAGGCTCATATTTTTTTTTGAATTCTAACAACAAAAATCGATGAATCTGAGCTTTATGGATAGTGAAATAGACTTAAGAAGACAAAGTTCGTGTTGATGATGTGGCTTGACATGACACATCTATAAACCTTTAAAAAATGTTAATGACAGCGGATGCCCTTTGGAAGTAAACCTCACTCTTTTAGGCATATTGTTTATTTTTGTCGGAACCTGACAATATTAGCAACATCCCCTATATAGGACTCCATGTATGCACTCAAAATATTTTGCGAAGTATATCAATTTTTAATGCCTTTGAAATGTCTTTAGTACAAACTGAAGTTGCAAAAAATTCAACGTTTTGGGTTGACTTGAAACACTTTTTGCCAGAATAATTATAAAAAACTAGTGCGTAATATACGAGTATATATTACGTTGTTGAAAATACAATTTAATCTTTGAAATAATTGATTTGGGAGGCTTAACGCATTATAAATACACTTGTGGAAGACTTTTGACCTGTTTGTCACGTTTCCTTTTTACCTAATGTTTTTTTCTAAACCCGATTGACATGTTAGATATAAACATAACACAAATAAAACCCTTCATAAGTATGCTAGCAACAGACTTTAATGTTCTCTCGTTCATAAATCAGGCAGCCAAAAGTTGAGTATATGCTAGCAACAGACAGTCACATTTTGAAATATTGACTTATGTAAAAAATTGCTAACTAACCAGCAAGTCACATGCTTCAAGCAGCTTATTATAAGGACGGGCATTCGGACATTTGGCCATCTGATCCAAGAATGCCTCCGCCATATCCAACTCCAGGCCATTACTGCAACCTGCTGATATAGCTGCGAAAGTTGAATCATGTGGCTTCAAATTCTTCTGTTGCATCAACCCTAGCTGCAGGCAATAGCAAATAACAAAAACGAGAAAAAGCTTGTGTCAACACCAAGGAGGAAGAGGTTAATCTGAGACAAAATCAGGTAACAGTGCGCAGAGGTGGCAAATGGGCTAGCTGGGTAACGATTGGGTTAACCCAAAAACTATTTGTTCCTTAATTTTTATAAATAATGAGTGTGTCAAAAATGATTGCCAAAAAACTTATCTAAATGATAATCTAATGTTTCTGAGTAAAATGATTTAGGAGGTTTTATGCACTTAGATTCCCTTTCGGCACTTTTGACCCATTTGACATGTTTCCTTCTAAGCTACTTTATTTACCCGGTTGACCCGTTAGAGATATATCATATCCCAGATCCAACAATTTATAAGTAAATGGTCAAAACTGCCAACAAAATAATAAGGATAGGAGAATTTGATACCACTTCCAAGCCATCATGGAAACCTCTCTCTTTAATAAGCACCCTAATAAGACCATCATATGCACTGCGTGATGGTTTGACACCAAGATTTTGCATCTAAACCAAATATAACAGCATATAATCAGAAAGTAGACATATATTGGCAGCTTTCACAATAAAATGCAACTAAAGATGGTTGTTCAGCGAGAATAAAGAGGTGTTTGAATACGGGTTTCGAAAATGGTTATATTGAAATCAGAAACGATAGTTAGCTGTAACTGCAGAATAAGCGTGTCCGAGTGATTTTAGAAAGGATGTCCAAAGTGACATTTTGTATAAACACCAGTTAGTATATTTATTGTAGCCATTATATAAATGATTATCCATAACTTATTATCTGACCGCTAAATGCTCAGAATATTTAGTTCCGAGACGCGAATCAAAACACCCCTGAACATGTAAAAGTATAGTTCTAATTTTCTACCTATATGCAATTTTCTAACAAAACATTCATATAGATGGACAGTCCATGTGAAATGATATACTACCTGAAAAAACAAATGCTCTGCCAGCTCAGAATTTTTAGGTCGTACACAAGCACGAATAACATAAGTAAAGGACAACCTCAAGATTCTCGTAATAGCATTAGTTTTTGCATTTCCCAGCATCAGTTCAACACTTTTGACTTCATCCAAGTCAAACCCGACAACTTTTTGACCGTCCGTGTTATTTTCGCAAGTATCCATTTTGTTGTCATTTTCATATACGGTCGGAACTGGAGTTACATCAACCTTATTACTTCTGCTCCATTGGAAATTATTGTAAAAAGGTATGGGTACGTCTAATCTTGGAATGACCATTTTGTCTTCAGCACTTTTCTTGATAGTGAATCCTCCGTGCAAAACTAAAGCCACCAAATGTCGTAAAGCTTCACATGCAGCTCCTATATCTCCTAATTTTGTAAAGGACCAGATGAAATTCTTTAAAGAAATAAGGTTGAAACTATAATATTTGGCGTACTCCTTCCAAATGGTATGGGCTGCTGAGAGATTATTCTGCAAAACTGCAAGCTGAAAAAATAAATTTAGAATACACTCACGGGATAATTTTAGAGATATCTAAATATAGCTAAGGGTTTATTGATGTCTTAATGTTACTTTATATATTAATAAGCCTAGGTTTTGTGTATAAAAGAAGGTTCTTACCTCACAAAGCAATATCAATAACTTTATTCAACAAAGAAGTTTGGATTGTAACTGAAAGACAGAAATTAATAAGCTAAAAAAAACCGAATTCCCATAAATCTTATTGACGGACAGAAAACAAGAACTGAAAAGATGGATTTTCAACTAATTTTACGTTTTCTGTCTTACTTCTAACAGCCTCACTACATGTATACACTACAAAGTGAACAGAAAAAGACTACCCATACAAAAACAGTCGTTTGTTAGAATTTAATGGTTTATGAGACTAGGGTTGGTTTCATCATTAATCACTGGAAGATAAGAGTTCATCCGGCACGTGAAGCTTACTTTTCTTTTAATGTTTTGAAAAGTGAGATGACCCTTTTACCCTTCTTCTTGGGTATCTAAATCCAATATCCTACTTTAGGATTTCCAGTCCAAGATCACTCATTAAAGAATAAAAATAGAGAAACTAACATTCAACATAAGAAAATAAGAGTTTATGTGATAAACGACGTAATGACTACAAGTATTTATATCTAAAAGAGGACAAATAGCATAATGTAATTAAAATATGGTCAGCTTTCTGTTGTATGTTAATTCGATTGACTGAGAATTTCAAATCATTTTTATTTAGAAAAAAATTCAACATGGTCAAAGTTACTGACACAACTGCCCAAAAAAAAGAATTCAGAAATGTGATTGGTTTAGCTTTACATACCTTCAGAAGCTCGATATATGTTATTTCATCCTTCCCCAGCATGTCATGTTCCATTAGGTCTAAACATTTACTGGCATGCGCTACACTTTGTTTATCAGCAGAAGCTCCTAGAAGGGTGTTATATTTGCGCAGAGTAGGATAAAGATTTGGAGTTTCCCCACAACTATTCATCAAGTTGAATGCCTACACAAAGAGCCAAAATATACAAATTTATACCACCCCTTCTCTGATTATTGGCCCGCTTTTTATAAGATACAGGATAAATTGCTTAAAACTGTAACCAGCTTTGGTATGCTTTCTGTTCAGGTAACTCACTTATTTTGCACTCTTAAAAGTTCTCATTTAGGGTAACCAATGAGTATTTTTGGAACGAAAGGGGAATTCTCTACGGTAACTGTTTTTAGGTGCCGAATCAGTGACACGTTGGGAAAAGAGTCAACATGGTCAACACTACCAGCATGTAGGTGCACATCATCTTTTTTAACCGGGTAACCAGATTATCTTGATTCAAAACTTCTAAGAGTTTGACTTTTTATCAGAATTTTGAAAGTTGGTTACGTTTTACATTGGTGAAAATAATGAAAGGTTACTCAAGACAGAAATTGGACCAAAGTTGGTTACTCTTTTTGGAGGGGTTAACCATCGTGTCCGACCTTTTGGCCAACTAATTCATAGCCCATCCGCCACAGACTTAAACCGGGTAAAGCCCTCCATTTTTGGGAGGTCTGCGTGGTCACTTCAGGTTTGTTTGCAGCAAGCAGGGGGTTTGAACTTGTGACCTCCCACACTTTGGTGATGATGGTCATAAGCCCTTTTACCAACTCGGCCACCCCTGGTGATTAAATTGGTTACTTTTTTATTCAACTTTCCATACAAATTACTAACGATGGCAAAACCTAAACTCAAATTTGCAGAACAAGTAGCAACTGTGCTTTTCACAGGCATAAGTCAACAACTTCTTTTCAAGACAATATTCAAAACCTAAATTATGTCCATCTAAATATTAAACATCCAACTAAACAGCAATAAGTAAGATTGTAATCAGCAAGTAATACAATCATAATGATATACGAATGCTTGTTAATACCTCCTCTATGTAGCCTCCATTGCAGAGAGCCTGGATCATAAGGAGGTGGCACTTATTGTTCATGTCAACTCCTTTTTCCTCCATAGTTTTCCAAATCTCCATGCCAAACTGCGCAAAATAATAAATTCATTTAATATAAGCTTGCTCCAAGAGTGAAGGGAAGTATGGTAATAGCATAAAGACTCAAAATTGCCGTCTATTTGATAATTCATCATACAATAAAGAAAAGGGTTAGTGGCATGTAACAACCACAAACTTTCACAAATGGTTTGATTTATGCAATGTACTTTCTATCATGTGTGTGCAACTTAATTGTAAATAATGAACAAAACACGCCCTGGTATACTACTATTTACAACTACGCAAAAGAATAACTCCATTATGAGGCTTACCAGCGGATCAGGAGTCAATGCACAATATTCAAGAATATGAACGAAATGATTAGCGTTCAACATATGTTTGTTGTAGCCAATATGAGAAAGTAGCGTGGAAGCCCTTTCTCTTTCGCCCAAGTGAAGTGCATTCACAATTTGCTTCTGCACCGACCCTGTAACTGGATCCACCGGATAACCTAAACCAAAATCGCAAGTCAATTAACAAAAACATCAATAGGTCTCTATAGTACCCAAAAATCATTAGTTCTTTCAAAAAATTATATAAATATTTAAAATGATCGCTCTGACAGGAACACAGTGACCTATTTTTCCTTATTTTTTGCTTTAATATTTGGATTGACCGTAACAGCAATAATTATCATACCGTAAAGAGTTGTAGGACTTCTCCATTCTCTGGGTACTCCTTTTCTCGAAGAACCACCCTTGTTTCTTTCCTACACAACAATAACACCATTCGTAAGTCAATAAAGTCTTAAACTTTCGTACCTCCTTTTACTCTACTAGCTTCATCAGCTTCCAAAACATGGCTAAATAATTATTTTTTTGTTATTTTCATATAAAACCTACGACTAATTTCATTCGCACGGTCCACATTGTTAGATTATATAAACTGCTGGTAAGTTAAATGCAGCAAACTCATTTCGTCGGAAAAAAACTTAAATTCGATTGACATTTGAAACTTGTGCATTTCAACAACTAGTATATAGGGGGTGTTTGTTTCGGCTTATGTTTCATAAGCTCACCTTTTGTGGCTTATTTTGAAGCTTTTCGACACAATATAAGGCGAAAAGTTTGAAAATAAACTAGAAAAAGTGAGCTAATGAAACATAAGCCGAAAACCAAATAAGCCCGGTTATATTATAAGCCAGAACAAACACCCCTATAGTTTGACTTTTAAGGTCAAACAAAATACTGTAATTCACATTTCATACAAACATTGAAGAATAAAGAAGCATACGAATCCAGTAGCGTATGATTTCCGCGGGAATAACTTGCTACTGCAAAAAAAAAAAATCACATTTGATTATTATTAATATGATAAAAAAAAAAGATTAATAGATTAAATGAATCTGATAGACTTACAGTGAAGACCTAGCAGCACACATCACAATTTACAAATATATTATTAACTGTTGGCCGGATAAAGATGACGGAATAAATCTCCGGCTGCAAAATTTAATCATATCAGGTTTCTTTTTAGATCCTTTATACTCTTCATATTGGCATATCACTCCCTTGTGCTTTTCTTTTCTTTACAACCTCATTTCATTTTTCATCATGATTATTCTGGTGGAGGTTCACGTTTTAAGATAAGTTGGCTTAAAAAATAACTTTTGTTTGTCAGTGAGTTTAGAAAAACCCTTTCTAAAGCTAGGTGTGTAATGTTGTACACTCAAGTTGTGGGGAAATTTTGGTATCTATAACGGCGTCATCGAGCCATAGGCGCGACGCATCACAAGTGTAATCGGTAGTTTTTTTTCCTTTTTTTTCAATATAAAAGTAAAGCAAGTGTGTTTTTTTAGTTGTGTTTTAAAGGAATGTTATGAGCATGGTTTTAAAAGGCGCGTCGTGGCGGCGCCAATGCACCACTAAGACGTGAGGCGTAACCTCCATGTTACGAAATATACCAAGGCGTCGATTCTAGGCGTGGCGTGAGATGAGGCGGGAAAAGATGCGCTAAGGCGTGAGGCATGGCAGGTTTTTTTTACTTAACTCTGACAAAAAATATATATATATTTTTTTAATAAAGAATATTACATGTAAGGATAGTTTCTTAACCTTATTTATTATGTACACCGCTTTTTGTAAACTCAATATATATGAAATATGATAGAAATATATAAATATTTTCATTTTTTGTGTCGCCTTATGTTACGCCTTAAAAATGCAAAAGCTTCGCTTTAGCTACTAAGACGTGAAGCTTGGTTATGCCTTCACGCCTCGCGCTATTTATAACCATGAGAAAGGTTTTTTTTTTTTTTTTTTTTTTTTTTTTTATTTATTTTTTATTTTTTATATTTTTTTTGCTACAGAATGTTATTGGAGAAAAATTGATTGGTGGGTGTATAGCACACTTATACAACATCGGTACCAAGCACTCTTAATAAGCTCAAGTTAATTCACCTGAGCTTTTAAAAATGAGTTGAGCTTATAGTTAATCAAATTACTAAAATACTCTTAGAAATATGATGGATAAACGCCTAAAATCTTAAAATATATGGGAATTTTATTTGATGTCTTTTTATGTCTTTTTACAATAATAAGTTTCAACTCTAAGTAATATTAAAAGATTTGTATCGTTTACCAAACACCTCACTTCTAAAAAAATATGAACTCCAACTGAGTATATTAATTTTTTAATACTTAAGTATTTCTTATAAGAGATTCTTGCATATATTTTCTTTCAAAAATGAATAATTGCATATAACCATAACTATCTTACAGTGTAATAAAAAAGGGGTAATTCCAAAATCGCTCTGGTCGCTCGAAGTGCCAATATTTTCTAGACACGTTTTAGGGCCCTTTTTCTAAATATACTGAGCGACTTTTTCTACTTTTAAAATTGTTGTACCCGTATCACAAATAGCAAAACAGTGATTAAAGCTAAGTGTGATCCATGAATAAAGCAAAGTATTTGAAAAATCAGTTTTAAACAAGATAAGTAAATTAAGAACACAGTAGATTTTTCAACGTTTATATTCTTATTAAAGCGAATCAAAGAATATACGCACCATATTACCCAAGTGTTTGCGGAACAACACTTGGGATTGAATGACAAGTGTGGTGTATACTCTTCATTAAGCTTAGGCTAAGTCTAAGCACAACTTTCAGGAACCACTGAGCTATCTCAGGGACATAGTTGTATTTGGATGAGTGAAAGTTGCTTGTTTGTGTTTTCACAAATAATTCACAAGCTTAACTTTCACTCCAACCTTATGGCTATTTATACAAGTATGATTTTTGACTCTATCCTATAGGACAAACTGACATGGTTACAGAAGACAAAATACTAATGTATTTTGTCTCTGTTTATAAAGGCTATATTGGGTAAGGGACAAAGCAACTTTGTGCTTGTCAATGCTGACACTGATCCTTTCAGGGAAGTTTGACTTCTTGTTGATAAGTACTCCATCTTATCCGCTTCAAACTTAACCATTTTGTCCCGCCCATTCTTCAGTTTACATAGTCTTCAGTCTTAATCTTCAGTCTTGTCTTAAGTGATTATAGTTGGTGAGGAGTTATGGGATTCAGTGAGTTATTGTCATCACTCACTGAACCCATCATCTTCTTTTTGACTCAGTCTTCACCCTTGAGTTCCTCCTCACTGAGCGGAGAGACTTCTCGTCATCGTCTCGTACTGAGCATCCTGAAGATGGCTCACTGAGTGGCTATGCGCTCAGTGACTTGTTAGTGTTTAAGGTTATAATCACTTAGGGTATTTTCTATTCAAATCCTAGAATCAAGGAGTTTGGGTATTTATTGAACTCAACAAATATCAAAGCGTTAAGTGTCACACGAAGTGTGTGAACCCAATGATTGTTGTTGCCATTTCACATCTATGTTTTTTTAGCGACCTAGGCCCAACGACTTTTTAAGATTTGAGCGACCTTTTATTTTGTCATTTTCTAAAAAAATGTCAAACTTCATAAAATATTATTTTATTCATTTAGCGTCTTCCCAATGCTGAGCAACTTAAGCGAAATACTTTGAGTGACTTTTTTTACTTTTCACTTTTGTACCTTTTTGGTACTGATGCAGGTTTTACTGACCAGGTCTTAATATTTATAGTGTCTCGCTATACCTATGGTCTACCCTAGTGCACTAACGGGCAGTGTACCCGGTTGCGTGTAGTGTAGTAAATGGTAAAGCCGAGGTCGTCCCAAGAGCTATGTGTGTTGGATTATTACTAAGTCTAGTGTCACAGAATAATAATTGTTTCGATATGGATTTAATTAATTAAACTACTAATGCAGAATGAAATAAAAGGAGATAAATGGATAGAGGGAAATCAATAGAGGAATAGTGGTGCTAACCTAGTCAATCATCCTAGCTAGTTATGTCTACGTCTACCTACTTCCAATTACTTTAGGTGGGGTCAAATTTGAGAGGACATCATTTGGTCAATTCGCCCTAACCTATCAGCAAAGATGCCACCACAGGAGAAATCAGTTGCACCGTCATAAGTTCTATTGTTCCTGGTCCCCTAAGCCAAGTCATTAAGTACCGCTACATGCTAGATTCAAAATAGTGAGTGCCCGGCCGTTAGGAACTTAGACACTACACCCCCAATTCTTAAGTTCATCCAAACGATAAGTGATCAGTTGGTCAAATCGCACAAGTAGAAATGGTCGTCAGTTGGTCATATCTTACCCTTCCCGTCTCAGTCCGTTCACCTAGGGCCAGTTGGTCATATCTCCTAGGCAATTGGCCTCTACCGCCATTCAAAACTACCGAACCAAGGGTGACTACCAATGAACTATGCATGCATACACTTAGAAATAATTGTACGGAAGTAAAGGTAAAAGCAAACAAAACAATTAAGGAATTATAACTAGGCTAGCACCAAAGGGTGCTTAGCCGCTCATATTAATCATGCAAATCAATTCAATATTCAAAGGTATGAAATACATGAATTGAAAGTAAAAGAAATATAAAACGCTAATGTTTATCATAATGGAGTGACTTCTCCCTTGGAAACAGCTCCGTATGCTCCCCTAGACCTGCCTTGAGCTTTTTCCCACGTTCTCAGAGTGTTGTGTGTGGAATGGGATGATTAGAAATGCTGGAATTCGTGGGATATTTATAGGCCAGATCTGGGTTACCGTGTAACCAATATAGGAGTTACGTCGTAACCTTCTATTTCTTCGTAAATGCACTAGATCTGCTAGTTACGGCGTAACCTTATTAGTGGTTACACAGTAGTCTTCAATAAACTCAGTTACGTCGTAAGTGATGCAGTGGTTACGACGTAAGTATCAGCGGCGTGGAACCTCATTTGACCTAATGGAGTTACGTCGTAACCTTTGGGAAGGGTTACGCCGTAACCTCTTGATAAGTTGGTATTCTGGGTCACGCAATAGTTACGGCGTAATGTGAAAGAGGAGTTACGCCGTAACTTCTTCAAAATAGCATACTGTGATAAATCTTTAGTTATGTTTCCATTTCCGCGTCTCTTTAGCTCCAATGCTCGTAATTTACCTGAAAGTGGAAAATAATGGAAAACAAGCGTAAATCCATATAAATGATGTAAATAACGAGCATTATTGGGGGAAATTGACACTTAATATTCAGGACTATTTGATGTTATCAAATATCCCCCCACTTGAACTCTATTTGCCCTCAAGTAGACCTTATTAGATAGATTCCTAAAAAGATATCTCCCAAAACCTGGAAAATATGAGTTTACAAATCCCTTATGCTAGAATAAAACAAAGCCGAACACCTCACGAAAGGGGAACAAACACTCAAATCTCTCAATTATTCTAAGTGTCAATTTCGGGTGATCACTCAATCGCACAGTCATAGCATGTATTCTATCATAAGCTTGGCGGTTACACAAATCTCCACCACTAGAGTTAAGGGCTAAACAATTCTCGAAGGCAATATAGGTAGACACGACAAAGGTTAAGGGGTGACTCGTCATTAATAACATGTCACGGCGAAGTGGACAAAATCAATGATACATGACCAAATCCATGGCTAAGACACCAAAGATTGCTCGCTGCATCACCTAGACGCGCTTCATGACTAAAGGGTAGGATAAGACATGGGATATATAATTGGTGTAAAATGAAAAACAAGCAAGTAGTCTAAATCTATAACCAAGTCATCACCACTTACCGTCCGCCCAAAGTTCAAGCTTAGAAGTCTAGAAACCGGATCATGAAATGCAAGGTAGATGTGTCATTAGAGGACGTCATGATGGGCACACTACCTTTTCTTCTTCTGTTGGCATAACTACCAACTCCAATCTTCAAATGTGACCGAGGTGGCCTCCTCGATACTAATCAATAAAGCTCATACTACAATGCTTATAACATCGCACTTTACAATATCATAACTCAATCAACTTTTTTTTTCAACATAACATAATAACATAACATCCCCCCACTTGAGATGAACAATGGGAATTCGGGGGGTCTTCAATGATCTTCATAAATGTTGTCGATGGAAGCGTGATTTCCAAACCTTTCCACTCGAACCTTGAACTTAGGCAAATGATGACTTCCCAATCACAAATAAAGACTACAGGGTAGGCTAAGGTGTATAGGTGTAACGAAACAATATATTGGGTTGACAAAATGAAAGGAATGGCTCAGAAGGGTGTATCTAGGGGTATCTTGCACTAAAGGTGAGTGCAACAAAAAGGTTTCACATGGGGGTCGAAAAGTCGAGGTGACTAATCGATAGACTCACAATGGTAGGCTGTTTGGGTGATAATCCTATAATATTGCCTTCTAAAACTGAAAAGTCCAGATACATCGAGCTAACTCAACATACCTCGTCTATGGTCTCGAAATGATGCAAGTTCTAAAGTTTACAAGCTACCGGCACACTCATAATTTGGTGGATTTGGGGTAAAAGATTGGAAACGGATAAGGCTAATCTCACCATATAATGCCAAGGGTTGTATGTGCTCGGCTAAGGTCTAATCTAATTAGGTTAGGAAAAACATGTCAAAATTTTAAAAATGGCATAATTTTTCAAAATAAACTAGAAAAATGAGGGCGAAATAAAGTTCAAGAGATAATTCTACTCTTGTCCCCCCACTTGAAATGTACAAAGTCCCTTTTGTACTAGGCATTGAAAGCTGAAGAGAAAGGTAGAATTAGAGCGAGAACTTCCCTGAAATTTGCTCCATAAAGAAGAAGGCCCACGAAAAAGAACTGTGCCTTCGTTTAAGCGTCATGAACAAACTTCAATCCCTGAAATCACAATACCGACAAGCATAATTCTAAAAAGAAAAAATGAAAAACGAAAAACAAACCTAACTCACTTTCGTAGGAATCACGGTTGCATTTAGCGTATGCAACAAGCCTTTTAAACCACTTGGTTCCCAAGTGGACGAGTGAAGTCTCGTGAGGGTTTACAGGGAACACACCTACAAAGTTCATTTAAAAACTAATACAAGGTTATTGTATTTTAAATGAAAGAATTAAAGCAGAGGAAAGTTACGTCGTAACTCCTATGAGGGAGTTATGCCGTAACTGGCAAAACCTGGTATGAGCTGTAAAGCGAGTAGTTACGGCGTAACCACTGAGATGGTATTACGCCGTAATTGGTAATGCGTCAAGAATTCTGCTGCTCAAATGTTGGTTACGGCGTAATCACCAAGATGAGTTACGCCGTAACTCTGTTCAGATCAGCAACTACAACAGCAATTAGTTCCTCGTTTCCTGAAAAAATGGTTAGAAAACACAAAACCCAACAGAAAAGAAATAAAAACAAAAGAAATGGATAATTCGGGTTGTCTCCCGAAAGAGCACTTTTCTTTATTAACGAGTCTTTAAGTTAGACTCAGAGCCGCGAGGCTTCTATGGGGGCCTTTGGACTTGCCCTACTTCCACCATTCGTTGGTACTCATTCATCCAATTATCAAGCCTTTTTTTTCTTGTAGAATAATTGATGCCATTTGTTCCAAACTTATGTGAAATCCATTTATCACATGATTTTCCTCGGTCATCATCTTTAGTAATAATACTATTAGTAATGCTGATTCTGGATCTTGTACCGCCTATTGTGTCAGTGAGATGATTGCACTCATACCACTTAACCAGTCCCTTAATGAATTTTGAGCTTCCAAATTTTAATTTGTACCAATCTTCCAATGCTAACTCAACATCATGTTTCTCTCCCTTATGAGGGTAGATCCATTCATCCGCTTTTCTTTCACATTTTTGAGGATGAGTAAACGGTGGCCATACTGATTCACTATCTTTGGTTGATATTGAGTTGCAAAAATGTTTGTTTGGATCCAGAGTTTCCTCAATTTCATCCTGTTTCTGCTTACAATTATCAATATTTTCTCTATGATCACCAGTAATAGGTTTAGAGTGTAGAGTGGGATCCAGCGATTGAACATTAACAATGTCAGCATCATTCGAAATTTCAGTTTTTGGTTTTCAATGCTCTTTTATACTAAAAGTTATTCGTTCATTTTCAGTTCCCAAAGAAATTTGTTTTTCAAAAACCTTAATCTGAGCCCTACAAGTGGCCAGAAAAGGTCTTCCAACAATCAAGTTGTAAGCCTCCCGCTTTCCCATGTCAATAACCACAAAATCGGCAGGGAAGAAAAATTTTTCAATTTTTAAAAGCACATTGTTCACAATTCCCCTTGGTATAGCCTTAGAGGAATCAGCCATTTCAATCATAATAGTTGTTTCTTTTAAATTGGTAAGTTTGATTTTTTCAAATAAAGTGGTAGAGATAAGGTTTACCCCGGCCCCTAAATCAGCTAATGTGGGAATCTTAATGTTACCAATAGTGCATGGGAGAAGAAAACTTTCCTGGTATTGCTGCTTTTCAGGAAGTTGGCTTAGCAGGAACTCGCGTCTTCTGATTTATCATCCTCTCTTAGGTAGTTAATCCCGGAAAGATCATTAGTGATAGAGGATGTGCAATGCTCTTTTTTTGCTTTATCTTGAACAAATATGGCCTTGCAAGCAGTGGCTTTAGCATTACTTGTTTCAAGGTTTTTAGCCAATTGCCCAATTTGTGTTTCTAGGTTCTTAATTGCAGCATCTTGGTTACGTAGGTTCATATTGGTGTCCTCCTTTACTTTGACCATCCACTCCTTGAGTCTATCTCCCTTTTTTGTAGATTCTTCGATGTGCCGGTGCATTATTTCTTCAAGGCTAGGTTTAGGAGGATTATTGTTGATTCTTGTGTAGAACCCAGGGGATTTTTCACGATACCTAGGTCCGTAATTATTGTAGCTGTTGAAAGGGAATTCTTTTCCATAGTTAACTTCTCTGATCCTTTTAACTTCTTCATTCAAGGAATATTCTTTAGAAGGAGGAGTCCCATTTCGCTCAACTTGAATGGAATGCACATTTTCCTTGAGCTTCTTCATTTCTCTTCCAAGGCTTTCTAATTTGTTGTTTATTGCTGCAAGGCCTTCCATATCATCATTCTTACTTCGGGTGCTTCCTCCATTGTGCCATTTGTGAGAGTGGTCTGCCATTCTTTGAATAGTTTCTAAAGCCATAGTGGGTGTCATACTAGGAATCGGCCCTTGAGAATCAATCATCTGTCTTGAAGAGATGTTCAGTCCCTTGTAGAAGACGTTCACCTTTTGTTGGCTGTTGAGATCATGAGTAGGGCATTTGTATAACAATTCGTTATATCTTTCCCAAGCTTGGTATAACGTTTCATCATCCTCTTGCTTGAAGTTATGAATTTCTTCCAATTGCTTAGCCGTCTTTGATGGAGGACAGTATCTCTAAATGAAATACTTTTTTAAGATAGGCCAAGTGTTGACAGTCCTTGCAGGTAATCGACCGACCTATCTTTTTGCAGCTCCCGTAAGAGAAATAGGGAATACTCATAACATTATAGCATCTTGTGAGACTCTGGGAATTTTGAATAGGCTGACAATGTATTCGACATTGTCTATATGTTCATGGGCATCATCGGTGATGCTTCCAGAGAAGGGATTTGCATGCAATTCCCTCATGAATTGAGGTTTGATTTCGAATTGAGCATCTTCTGCAATGGCTGGCCTAACAATCCTTGGTCCTTGTTCTTCTCTTGTCAACGTCAAATATTCCTCAAGAGTGAGGTTATCGATGTTAACAGCTTCCATGGTACCTGTAAACTTGAAATATGATCGTGAGAAAAGTTAAAAAAAAAACCGAAATGAAAGACTTAATATCAATCCTAATATAACTCCCCGGCAGCGGCGCCAAAAACATGATGCAGGTTTTACTGACCAGGTCTTAATATTTATAGTGTCTTGTTATACTTATGGTCTACCCTAGTGCACTAACGGGTAGTGTACCCGATCGCGTGTAGTGTAGTAAATGGTAAAGCCGAGGTCGTCCCAAGAGCTATGTGTGTTGGATTATTACTAAGTCTAGTGTCACAGAATAAAAATTGTTTCGATAGGGATTTAATTAATTAAACTACTAATGCAGAATGAAATAAAAGCAGATAAATGGATAGAGGGAAATCAATAGAGGAATAGTGGTGCTAACCTAGTCAATCCTTCTAGCTAGTTATGTCTACGTCTACCTACTTCCAATTACTTCAGGTGGGGTCAAATTCGAGAGGACAGCATTTGGTCGATTCGCCCTAACCTATCAGCAAAGATGCCACCACAGGAGAAATTAGGCGCACCGTCATAAGTCCTGTTGTTCCTGGTCCCCTAAGCCAAGTCATTAAGTACCGCTACATGCTAGATTCAAAATAGTGAGTGCCCGACCGTTAGGAACGTAGACATTGCACCCCCCCAATTCTTAAGTTCATCCAAACGATAGGTGATCAGTTGGTCAAATCGCACAAGTAGAAAGGGTCGTCAGTTGGTCATATCTTACCCTTCCCGTCTCAGTCCGTTCACCTAGGGTCAGTTGGTCATATCTCCTAGGCAATTAGCTTCTACCGCCATTCAAAACTATCGAACCAAGGGTGACTACCAATGAACTATGCATGCATACACTTAGAAATGATTGTACGGAAGTAAAGGTAAATGCAAACAAAACAATTAAGGAATCATAACTAGGCTAGCACCAAAGGGTGCTTAGCCGCTCATATTAATCATGCAAATCAATTCAATATTCAAAGGTACGAAATACATGAATTGAAAGTAAAAGAAATATAAAACGCTAATGCTTATCGTAATGGAGTGACTTCTCCCTTGGAAATAGCTCCGTATGTTCCCCTAGACCTGCCTTGAGCTTTTTCCCACGTTCTCAGAGTGTTGTGTGTGGAATGGGATGATTAGAAATGCTGGAATTCGTGGGGTATTTATAGGCCATATCTGAGTTACGGCGTAACCAATATAGGAGTTACGCCGTAACCTTCTATTTCTTCGTAAATGCACTAGATCTGCTAGTTACGGCGTAACTTTATTAGTGGTTACGCCATAGTCTTCAATAAACTCAGTTACGTCGTAAGTGATGAAGTGGTTACGGCGTAAGTATCAGCGGCGTGGAACCTCATTTGACCTAATGGAGTTACGTCGTAACCTTTGGGAAGAGTTACACCGTAACCTCTTGATAAAGTTGGTATTATGGGTCACGCAATAGTTACGGCGTAATGTGAGAGAGGAGTTACGCCATAACTTCTTCAAAATAGCATACTGTGATAAATCTTTAGTTATGTTTCCATTTCTGCGTCTCTTTAGCTCCAATGCTTGTAATTTACCTGAAAGTGGAAAACAATGAAAAATAAGCGTAAATCCATATAAATGATATATATAACGAGCATTATTGGGGGAAATTGACACTTAATATTCAGGACTATTTGATGTTATCAGGTACTTTATGTCATTTCACTTTTTAAAAGTAGTGATATAAAAATAACGAGCATTATTGGTTTTTAGATGTTCTTCGAATGTACATAATTGCTTTAAAAAAATTAAAAAAAAAATGGTGGTTTATTGTCATTTCAGGCAGTAACCCGTTTTAATAGGTAAGAACAGAGCCATGCTTTATCTTATTTTTCAAATCTCATGCTCTGATTCTTAAAACAAATGTTTGTCACCAAAAAGACAAATGTTTTCTTTCCAAATATTTTTCCGTCTAATGATTCTTCTGAAAAATATTTGTCATCTAATGAAAACAAAATTGCTTTGAAAATATCTCGGACTCTATTTTTGAAAATCATCCGGGCTTATCTTTGTCAAACTCTCTAACACTCAATCAACAACTCATGTCATTGATTGAGGGGGAGAATGATTTCAATTCAATCAAAAAGGTTATTTTTCAAACAATTAGCACGTAAAAGAGCAATGTCTATTTTTGGAAAATCAAAAAGAACAATGTATTATAAAATTGATTCAAAACCTTGGCTAATATTACATTTTCAAAAGATATTTATGCATGAGTGGTCAATGGAGTTTAAAGTCTCAAAATCCAATCCTTATCAGTTAAAATGCCTTTCAAAAGCAAGTCACTATTCTCCTCAAAAGCTCTCAAAAATAATTTAAATCAATAAAGATCACAACTCTCAAAGGATTTGAAAATTGTGATCGGGGGAGAATTTGTGATTTAAATTGGATTTAAACTGATAATTTGATAAATGGTTTTATACGTGATTAACAAGCTCTCCTCCCTGCATGTGCCAAACGATTTTAGGAGCTGTTAGAATGTTTAAGAGCAACATTCTAAACTGATAATTTGATAAATGGTTTTATACGTGATTAACAAGCTCTCCTCCCTGCATGTGCCAAACGATTTCAAATTTTTTCATGCACATGTTGAGGGGGAGCATTTATATCAAACCAAAATGGATTGAAACGTGACCGATTTTTCTCTAAGTGCAGGTTTTCCCTAATATGTGCTAAACAATTTCAAAGATATGATGCATATGTTGAGTGGGAGCTGTTTTCTTAAATATCAAAAACGGTTCAGGTACAAAATGTTTTGATAATATATCACAAGTACCTGGATTGATTTTCAAATGGTTTTCAATTGGTTCCAATGGTTGATGAACAATACCGAAAGGACTGACCAAATTTACTTTATGAATGGTGATATAAGGATGGTTAGGTTAGGTATTCGTTCCTACGATCTCGCCAGAGCCGGAGGGATCTACCCAGGGACAATCCACTAGATAGTGTAGAGTCCTTAGGTATGATGAAAAAAAAGGAGTAAAGTGAGATATGGGAAGAGTGCGGACTGAGATAGAGCTAGAACTAGAACAAACCCAACAAGGTTCTAGTTATGAAATTTCGGTAAGCACTGAAGGGGTTGAAGAATGAAAAAGAAATGAATGATAAAAGGGTGAAAAGAAATAGCCCTCCATTATTTCAACCTTAGGGCAGAAACCGGGTTCAATTCATATGCTACTGGATGTTACCTAAGTAACACCGGCATTGAAGACAAGACGTCATGGACCCAGCGACGCACTGCACTACATCTTCCCAAGCTACTCAAGTTCCTCTTAAAAGGACTTGTTTCATTCTCACAGGGGAACCTACATTATCTATCGATTTTCTCTTAGAGACGGTTGATATTGAAGAAGAAGACCTTCTACCTAGTCTCCGGCATAGGAAAAAAATGTGCACTATTGAGTCTAAAGTCACGAGATCATCAATAAATCTCATTAAGTACACAATTAATGAAGACTCTCTTTTTCACACAATGTGGAAAGAGAGAATATATTTTAAGAGTCCTACGCATTATCCTTGTGGTATTTCTAGAACATCTGAGTGACAAGCAAACATATTCACAATGAAGATGGAAAGCCTTCTAGAGCCAACATCAAACAAGCTCTTGGTAGGTGGCGTGTGAGATCTATCCAATAGATCAATCATGTGACAACTGAACAGAAACAATGGAGTGATTCAAATTCATGAATCAATCCTGGTTCAGGTTATGGATTGACGGATACCTTTGAAAAACCGGTCGTTGTGCTTAAAACTCTTTTCTCTAGCACATCGCCTGTGTATTAATATTTCAAAATAAAAGGTGTTTATGATTGATAATTGATTTTCCTTAAAACCTTCGTTGTATTGCAAAAACATTTTATATTGAGCAGTACACGATTGTTTTTCAAATCTCTTTTCATCAATCAGTGAATCTCAATTCGCTGGTTCACTCACTCCGTGTTGTCTTCTTTTAGACGTTCTGGTTTGAGAACATCTAGAGCAGCTGCGAAACCCTGTCAAGGAGGTTCTTCGGAATTATACCTGATCACAGGCAGTACTTGTACTGATCAACGGGGAATCGTGGGTCGTGTACCTCAATTCAACGAAAGTGATCAAAGACACTTTAGTGCACTTTATTGCTAACTGTTGTATGCAGGTACACCCGACGCTTGCAGCTGATCAAAATGGAGAGGTCAATTCATAGCCGCATGCTCACACAACACATTCATTTCAAAAGAAATCATGATTAGTGCAACAATGACTCTGATATTCTCACTCCATGCTTCTGCTACGCTGCTGCAAATATCATGAATCAACTAAAGCTTCCGCTACTCTGATGAGAAGAAATCATGATCCAGAATGTGAGCATGTCGGTCCACTGTCACAACATCACATAATGTCAACACTACAATGGAAAAGCCAGAGATTTATGCAAGCTAATGATCTCAAAGTTGGCTCAAAACTCATCATCATGTGGATCAGTTAAAAACCTCCAATTGAATTATCCTAACATGCAAAACATGAAGAATCAAAGACTACGTGCTACAGAGCAATGAACTTAAACAAGAATCCAAGAACAATCTTAATGTAATATCTGTTTGTATGCTGTGTAATTTGAGGTGACCTCCCTTAGGGGGAGATTGTTAGGATTTAGAAAATCCAGTCGTTAAAGAGTCGGTTACCTCAAGTATATGTATTCGTTAGAAAGCGCATAGTCGTAGTCAAGTTATGTTAATAAGTAGTTATTTAAGTAACACCTTGGAGGACGGATGGGTCTTTACCCACTGTATGCCTGATCCACAGCCCGTAGGTGGCATTTATTGTAAGACACTATAAATACCCTCTACCTCCCAAGGTAGAGGGTTGGAGCTTCAATACCATTTTTCTTTGTTTCACATAGTTCCCAACTCTCTTTCCTTTCTCTCTCTAAAACTTATAAACGTCCCATATGCTATATGTTTGATGTGTTTGTGAAATCCTATATCTTATAGTGTACCTTTTAAATCCTTATCAAATATGCTATGCAATCATCTACTAACATTACACAGAAGGAACCTTATTGGTTTGCAAAGATGTGTGAGGCTATCAACAGTCAACAATCAATTCATGAAGCTAGATATCTTGATAGACCTCCAATGCTCACTCCCGGAAACTATGTTCAATGGGTCAATCGGTTCTTTAGGTTCCTCGACCTTAAGAAACCTCATGGAAAATTTTTGAAGACGGTTATTTAGGAAGGTCCCTTTTAAATGCCAACTATTACAATTCCCACAGATCCAACAACTAATCCACCAAGACAAGAATCTGTCTCCACTCTTAATGTTGATCAACTAACTGCAGAACAACTACTTCACTTTGAAGCTGATGAGCTCGCAATGGAATACATTCTTCTAGGATTACCAATCCAATTCTTTGAAGTGTTGATGCTTAGAAAACTGTAAAAGGCATGTGGGAACATGTTCATCTCTTAATGGAAGGCATTAAACTCAATCAAGAGGACATGGAATCCAAACTTTACCTATCTTATGAAATGTTCATGATTGATCCAGGGGAGTCATTAGAGTCATAGTATCACTGATTCACAAATATCATCAATAATTTGGGCAGACACAGCATAATTTTGCCCAAAATTAATATTAACACAAAGTTTCTAAGTTTTCTCGGTCCTGACTGGGAGAAGTATGTCACATCATCATGTCATCC
Source organism: Chrysanthemum seticuspe (assembly GCA_019973895.1). Classification (NCBI taxonomy): domain Eukaryota; kingdom Viridiplantae; phylum Streptophyta; class Magnoliopsida; order Asterales; family Asteraceae; genus Chrysanthemum; species Chrysanthemum seticuspe. The sequence continues at coordinate 27,506,863 of BPTQ01000002.1, read as the reverse complement.
AAAAGACATTCCAACATTGATGAACCACCTAGTCAAAACAATCCTTTTAAAGGAATCCAAAACTTCATCCTACCACCTTCCGTTGTACTACCACCAAAATCTAGAAAAACCACACGGATTAGCATCCGACCTTGTTGTTTAGCCAAACCATTGTCAAAGAGTTCATCACCAACTACTCACTCACCACAAAATGATTCCTTAAATAGCACCTCTCTCATCTCCAACAAGCACACCACCACCATCACTTATCAAGTCTCCACCTAAGATCACTCTATCGGAACTCCTTAAGACTCTGAAAACACTCCAACAAACCAACCCAAAAGAACTAGTCTTTTTAACACCACCCACATCTTCAAACACTATTTACAAAGACCTTGTAACTTCACCACCTTTCGCTCCCATTATCTTACAAGAACATCTAGGTTCTTTTCCACCACCACTTCCAAACATTTCGGATTTTGATCCATATTTTTCAATTTTTCCACCACATCGTCCGCATCCCACATATCAAACGAACCCGGAAACCATCCACACACATTACCCACATCATTTACATTGTGAACATTGCCAATCCACTAGGGAACTTGCAATGGAAATTAGGGACGATATGCGATTCATACTTAATCACATCCTTGATCGTATCCACATCATCACTCACCAAAACTTCCATCAATAACCTTATGCAAGCATGGAAGGAATGATAGTATTATTTTCTCTATTTTTTTTGGTCATTTTAAAGAACAAACCTTGTTCTTAGTTTTACATGTTTATATATGGCCTATATACCACTACACTTCATGTTTTTATTACAAGGCTTTGTTTACATACCTTGGCTCTCCATCTTGTTTCTCGTTAATCACAAGATTATATTGCATGTTACTATTAACGTTTTCTTTGTATGATTTATATTTTCTCACTTGACGCCCTTTTTTAGGGGAAGCTACCATCAAGGGGGAGTTAGTGATTCGTGGATTATATTATTTCTCTACACTTTATTTCTTCGTTAGGGTCGCTTTTTATTTTGACAAAAATGGGTTGAAGAAGTAAAACTTAGGCTTTCAAAACATACATCTAATTTTAAGTTTTACTCATTAAAACATTATGTTTTGTCATCAACAAAAAGAGGAAGATTGTTAATACAAATAAATCATAAAAACGTCTATTCATATTTAGCATCTCTTTGTATTTTGTTGATAACAAATATAAAGTTATCATAAGTAAAATTATAAGGATACATGTTATTTTTGTAAAGCATGTATATATATAATCATTTAACATTAATTTTTGTAATGATTCACTTATTGTAATAGTTTATTAGGATGGGGAAAAACCATAACCCATGACCTATACCCATGGAGCATATCCATAAACCATGGAGCTAACCCATGACCCATTGACTAGATGCATTGCATCTTCTAGATACATTGTATCCATTTGGATACCCATGATCCAAAGTCTAGGACCCATGACCCATAACCCATGGATAATGAGGAGCGTCCCACGGATCCCTCACTTTACACTAGACGGATCCCTCATGCAAGGGATCTGTGGGATCTATGCAACAGTGGCAAGTTTTTGCCTATAAATAGAGAGCCATTTCCTCATTGTAACTTACCCCTCTTCTTACAAACTCTCTTATATATTCTTTCATTCTTCTAATCTCAGATCTCTTGATCTATATAGTAGTTCTTCTTTCTTTTGTTGTGATTCTCATATAGGTCATTCTCTAAGGCGAGATCACGAGATACTACAAGTCATCCAAGCAAGGGGTCTTTGATTGATTTGTTCATCTACAAGATTTCTATAGCAAAGATCTTGTATTTCATATTTCACATAGTTGTTGTGTTATAGTTGTGTTGGTTTGGTCCTCCATGTTAAGGACTCGGTATTTAGCTTTGTACCAGAAAAAGTGTAAGCGACGTTGTGAAGGCTTCTCCGCCAAGTTGAAGGAGTTTGTTGACATAATGCTTGAACTCTCGAGTTGGTGACTCGGGGAGTGGAGTAGGGCAAGGAAGGTGTCCTTCTAGCCGAACCACTATAAATCGGTTGTGTCATTTCTATCATTTACTTTACTAACTTCTCTTTACTTACATTACTTGTTGATCTATACTTTCTATCCATCCATCCATACAGATAAGGGAAGACGGAAATTGGCGTACTAAAAAAAGAGGGTATACACACCAATTTTTCCGTCCGAATGGTTTGGTTAGGGCCAGGAAATTTCGGGTGAACAAACAGTGGAATAGAATATTTATCACAAAAACGCTCAAGTGCCCATTGTCTTCACATGTGTAATGGTACCCATAGCGGAAGCAAAAAAGATTAAACCCTAACCTGGAAAAAAGGAAGAACCGGGAAGGCAGGAGCAGTCCAAGGAAGATAGATTGAAAGATGGAAGAAGTATTGCTTGCAAGTGAAGTACAGTAAAAGGAAAAGTGGGACAAAAGGAAATATGAAGGGTATTTATACGAACGGAATGCTGGCCTCTAAAGAAAACCCTAAGGAAGGACACGAGTAAAAAAATAATCTAATCTAATGATCAAAATTAAAAGACAAAGGTAAGGGTAGTAGTAGGATGGATGGCCCACCGGGTCCAATCAACCAGAACATGCAAAGCCCAGAATTGTCCACTTTACATGGTACACATACCAAGAAGGAAAGTGTCATAGAGACGCTTTAAAGGTGCGGAAAAAAAACTGCTCAGTCAACTTAAGTCTAGTAACATTTGCCGCACGCGACAAGTATCCGCACGCAATGAATATACTAGACTGGAGGGACTTGATGACGTATAACACGTATAGTAGGACTAATGGGCCTAACTCGTGCTATACACATATTGGGCCCAGGGCCAACAACGAAACAACTACGAATACTGGACCAACAATAAGCACAATAACAAAATTTGCTATGGTCCAGACTGAAAGACGCATGCAGGATGCTTAGCGGACCAAACTTCTAGCCGTGGAAGGCATCCTGTGTCCGCATCCGCGATTACCACGGGACCTTGCCATACAAGGGCCCCACTCTGGCCGCTAATTATTATATGCGAATCATCAGGAAACCCTAGCGGTAAACCTCGCCTATAAAAGGGGCTCTAATACCCACACAAGGGACAACTTTCTCTCTCATAATAACACACACACACACATACTCTTATTATCTCTGACAAGAATGCGTACTTACTCTCACGCCGGAGTCTAATCGTGGGGTTCGTCCTCACGGTAAGGCTAACATTTTACTCTCACTTGTGCAGGGATTCAATCAATTACTTGGATTATTATAAGATTAGCCTACCAACAGCTTGTTAGCCCGGTACAACAAACATCATAGACACTCATTATAACCCGTCACGTTTTTTGTACGAACATATACCACATATTAGAAGTTCAATAATCCAAAATCAAATGAAATGTTAATAAACGAAAGGAACTGAAATACAATAAACCTAAGGAACTTAAATACAACATGATACCAAACATATGCATCTAGCTTATGAAGTAAACCACTGAACCAAAGATAAGAGATGCATATTTCTGTATATACGAAAATTCTCATGGTTTGATAATTGATGTAGTCTTATATTGTTCTAAAATGGCTCCTTGTTTTAACACTCCTAGTGTATATCCAGTTAAAAGGTTAGGGAGACCAATCATTATTTATCGGACTTACTTGTCGGACAACCTTTCCCACTTGTACCGTCCTGGGATCAAGATATTCATCCTCACTAATCTCACTATATGAAGATATCAACACTTGAAGAAACAATCAAGAGAGATTTAAAATTGGTTGAGAAACTTGCTATACGTGCAATATTAGTTGTTGTTTGGATGAGTAAACGACAAGAGCAAATGGCTTAAAATTGCAGCCAAACTTTACCTTTCCATCAACAAATACAATTTTAAAAAAATTGTTACCGTTTAAGTCTTAACGCAGCTATTTTTCAACTTGATACCAACTTATCAACAAAAAAAAAAGTGATACTTGGTTGCCTTTTATTTGAAACCTGGTTTCACTTGTTTGCATATATCCTTATCAAACTAAAACATGTTATAATGATGAAATGACATTTGAGTAAATAAGTACGCTGCTTGGGCATACGTTTAGTTTTGCATAATAAACCTATACCAGATTTGTATTCAATCTTAGAAAAGTTCTTGCACAACATGTCTAAGTTATGGGCTAGATGCTAAATCCTGATATGAAGTCAAAAGTTTATTTATAATAAAGATACATTAATTCCACCGATCAACCGTATTCATATTTAATAATTTTATATTAAAACAAATAACTAAAGTGAATGAATAATATGTAAGAGGGAAAGGATATGAACTGAATACTATTTATTTGATTGATTCCTTGATGACAATTACATCATACATATTTAAGAATCTACAGAATGTTCTAGACGTGGGCTTGAGCCCGTTACACAATACGGGCTAACACTTCCCGCAGTCCGAGCGGCGAAATCACGAAAGCTCGAACTGTAGATTAAAAGCTAATAAAAAATAAAGTAAAACTAATAAATAATTGTGAAGAAGTTATTCGACAGCAAGTGGAAGCACATCTTCAAGCAGCAGCAGACATAAACACGCAATAAACCGATAAATTAAAGTATCCGTACTAAACAGTATAAACCGAAGCCGACGGCCGGAGAATGAGGTGGGGCGGCTTTAGGGTTAGGTGTTAGGATCTGTATTATTGGCCTGATACCATGTAAGAGAGAAAGGATATGAACCGAATAATATTTATTAGATTGATTCTTTGATGACAATTACATCATACATATTTATAACAATCTACAGAATGTACTAGACGTGGGCTTGAGCCCGTTACACAATACGGGCTAACATAATATACCTTTTTTTTACGAAAAGTGACTATTTTTCATCATCTTACAAAAACAGTCTGTAGTGTGTTTCTCATTTTATGCATGCGCTATCCAACGAAACCAATGACTACTTGACACGTGTACACGCGCGTTCATCAATTTGCGTTGCTATCTTATGCGGATTGCAGATTTTTTTTCTACTCTTTCTTTTTTCCTTTGAATTGAATATTCAAGATTCATGATTTTTTGCCAACTTTGTTGACTACGTCACGCATGGTAGTGAGTATATGGACTCATTTGTCAATTTTATTGAATATTCAAGAGTCATAAAGTTTTGCTAACGTACATTTGTCTTTTTTTTTCTTTTTTCCATTATATGTGCGTACGGGCTTTTACGCACCGTGTATTTTTCCTACTATCATGCACTGTGAATTTTTGTGCGCACTACACTCTGTCTTTTATTTGGTTTGCTCATTCTCAGCGCGCATGGGGCTAATATGCACGAGTCATTTATCAATTTTGATGAGTGCTGGCATTTGTGTTTTTATGAAATTGTGTCTACTAATTTGGTTTTGGCTTAGATTCGCAGCGCGCATGGGCTATTGAGGCGCATGCTAGTATCGCACGGACATTGGATGCGCACTAGCTAATTTGGTAGTAGGAAATCTAAATAAACACGCCTAATCAATTTTGCATCCTAGTCTGACACGTGAACTGTTACAAAGTTGTGGATGAGCCAGGTGTAATACATCTAACGGATGATTGACCGAAAGTTCATTTTCATAAAATATATATGCACAATTCATTTTGATAATCTACTTTCATAAAGACTCATTTTAAAAAAAAATCTATTTCTACTACGTCACTGCCTATGTCTGGTGAGTGACCATGTTCCATTAAACCAGTAGGTTCCATACCAGTAGGCTTAGGAGGATTAGACGCCATAGATGATGCCACACCATCGCTCGTAAGACTTTCAATGGTAAGAATTGGCAATATCCTGAATTGTCACATTGCGCAAAGGCACTTCACCACTCTCCATCTCTCCCTTAATCGCATCAAGATCAAGTTTACCACCTACCTCAGTTGACTTCTCTCCCGAACGCGACATCAAAACAAATGAATGAAACAAAAATATTCCAGTAAAACCACGAAGAAAATAAAGTCTCAGTTTCGAAAACAAGAACTAGTAAAAACCCTAGTTAGAAACTAGGGTTTATTAGACATTATTAAAATTGCAGCTAAACCATAATGATGACCACATAGATATTATATTAGAATAAAGGAAGCATGAAACGTATGAATCATATAATATCAAGGTGAATTATGTCATGAGTAGGGTCGGTACACAATGAATCCTCGACCAAAAGTATAAACAAATCGATCAACTTAGTTAAATTGACCAATTAGTTTAATAGTATACGTCACTGCCTATGTCTGGTGAGTGAATTCGTGATTATAGCTAATACGCCACTGCCTATGTCATAACGGTAAACAATTTCTTCCACCACACTATTTATGACACCCCATAAGCTCTTGTCCTTGAAATAATCCTCATCAACCAACAACTTTTTTCTTAAGAAGCATCAACCCAAAGCTTTAACAACAATGGCGTTATCACCAGAATCTGAGCATCCCATCAAAGCCTATGGTTATGCTGCTTGTGACACTTCTGGCACATTTTCTCCACTCACCTTCTCTCGAAGGTATACATAGTATTAAAAGTGTTCTTTTCTTATAAAATCATTTACACACACGTATACCACCTAGTTAATACATCTTTCGAGTTGATGGGTCGATCACATATCATTAGACGACGAAATGGAGTTTGGTTCTAGCTACTGTTCTTCTTAGTATATGTAAATATGAAATATTGTACTATGTGATCAGATCTATTTTTTTTACTCCGTAAATATGATGTACGTGTATGAACTATGTGTAATATTTATCGTACGATTGATTTTTGTGGATGGTGTTTTACGTACAGGGCTACGGGGGATAAAGATGTGAGGTTTAAAGTATTGTATTGCGGGATCTGTCATTCTGATCTTCACTTTGCTAAGAATGAATGGGGCATGACTACTTATCCCATTGTTCCTGGGTATGTTTTAATCGACTTTTTTTTTTTTTTTTTTCGTTTAATAGTTAATGAATACGGGGTACGTCTTTGTCTCAAATTATATGTTATTTTTAATTCGGTTTTGTTTAAACAAAATGATTTTCCTAAGTGAATATAATTTTTAACCTGAACGCCTAATTTGACTAACCTTTTTTTAATGAAAGATGTAATATAGTAATGGTTTTTGTTGGGTGCCTTACCTTGACTTGTTTCTTACTTTATTTTAATTAAGGTTTAAGTGTAGACTTCCAACTTCAGTGTATTTTATATTTTGTGTGATATGTCCTTTTTACCCACTTTCATCATCTTCTGAGAACTTTGTTTTGTGTATTAACTTCATAGGAAGGTATTGAATTATAAATCTAAGCTAAATGACAGATAGAGCTCTAATCATATGATACATAATCTAAATCAGTTCAACTGCTTTGCGCTTTCAAAATGGATATTGCCATATGGGAAAAAATATTGTTTGGCCAAAACTATCAAGCAACATTGCCTTGCACATCTAGATTTAATTATTCCCACATGTTCCGATTATTTTCAAACAACTAATGAAGTAAATCTTTTTTTTATATGATGACAGAATTTTGATAACTTGGATATTTTTTATTTTTTTATTTTACAAGGCTTAATGAAGTAAATCTTGTAATAGCCTTTGAATCTTTAGGGACATATTATTCGTGATAGTGTAGGTATTTTTCTAAATGTATAACTATGATGATTAATGCAGGCATGAGATTGTGGGTGTGGTGACAGAAGTAGGCAGCAAAGTCGAGAAATTCAAAGTTGGGGACAAAGTGGGGGTCGGATGTTTGGTGGGATCATGCGGATCATGTCAAAGCTGTGCGGATGATCTTGAAAACTACTGTCCAGAACAAATTCTCACATACGGGTTCCCCTACTATGATGGCACACGCACTTATGGTGGGTACTCAGATCATATGGTTGCAGAAGAGCATTTTGTGCTTCGTTGGCCAGAAAACTTACCTCTTGATTCCGGTGCACCCTTGCTATGTGCTGGGATCACAACTTATAGCCCCCTCAGACACTTTGGGCTAGACAAGCCTGGTGTGAAAGTGGGTGTAGTTGGTCTTGGTGGGCTAGGTCATGTTGCGGTCAAGCTGGCTAAGGCTTTTGGTGCTGAAGTTACTGTTTTCAGTACCACCACTGCTAAGAAGCAAGAAGCACTTGAAGGACTCAAAGCTGACCATTTCATCGTGAGCAAAGATGCAGTGCAGATGCAGGTATAGTAGTAAGAGATTTGTTAGTAATTTGTTCATATTTGATTCATGGATTAATTAATTTTTTGCCTGGTTTTTTATACAGTCTGCAGCGAGTTCCTTGGATGGAATTATTGACACAGTCTCGGCTACGCACCCCATTGCACCATTGCTCAGTGTTCTAAAACCACATGGGAAGCTTGTTCTTGTTGGTGTACCAGAGAAGCCACTTGAAATAGCTGCGTTTTCTTTAATTATGGGTAAGCATTTAATCATCTTTTTTTTTAAACATTGTTTATGTCTTTGATGATGATCATACTTAAACCTAAATGGAATTGTATTTGCAGGGAGGAAAATTGTTTCTGGTAGTGCGATTGGTGGGCTGAAAGAGACTCAGGAAATGCTTGATTTTGCAGCAAAGCATGGCATAACTGCAGATATCGAGCTTATTCCTATTGATTATGTGAACACTGCCATGGAGCGTGTCTTGAAATCTGATGTTAGATACCGATTTGTCATTGATGTTGCAAATTCACTCAAAGCTCCATAGGTTTGGCCCTTGGTGAAGTTGCTTTGGTATTGTGTTAATCGTTTGAGAACTCTAGTGTGTTGGATTATTTTGTGCATGGTTTTCAGATATAATCGTTGTTGAACTTATTATCATCTACTTTCTATTTGATCTAGTTACTTTTTGTGGTTTAGTAATTGCAAGAGTCTCTTACATGAAAACTATTAATTGCATTTTACGAGACTGTGAACTTACATATGCATCATCGCCTTAAACGAGTTTTGTTCGAATTGCATAGCTTATGAAAGATTGTTGAAATCATAAGCTTTCGAAACGGAAGGTACTTGATGTAACTTCTAAAATCAAGCTTGAGCTTAGAGCATCCACAATGGGAAAAGTCTTTTAAAGACTTATCCCTATTCTAAAAAGCTTTTCAAGGACTTTTTTGCATTGAATTAGTGTGTTTTTAGGAAGACTTTTTACAAAGACTTGGTAAACACCAAGTCTTTTGTAAAAGTGTTAGTTACTAGGGCCCTATAGTATAATAATAGTGTGTGTCTCTTCGAATACAAAATACTTAAATAAACACTGGTACGTCGTGTTATCTAGGAGATAGGGGGTGTCACAAATACATTGCATGTATCCGACTAACCCTACCTGACTCAAAACCGAATAAGCTTGTTCAGTTTGGGTTAGTACAAGTTATAAATATTATTCGTATCAACTCGATTAACCAGAACTCTTATTAGGGTCAAGGAGTTGAAATATTATTTCTTATATGAGGTTCGGGTTAGCCTAATAAGGGTTTCAATCTCTTTTCATAAATGAGGTGAGATCAATACAAAACAAGTCTAATAAAAAGAACAAATCATAAGATCTCAACCATCCATCTTCTTTTTATCTAATGGATGAGATTAAAAAAAAATTAACAAAGGAAGGGCAAAATAGTCAATCTAACTCATTTAATAAAAAAACCCACTTTCCACCCTTTTTTTAAAAATGATATATCTTGCAAACGGTAAATCTTCAAGTTACAAAAAATATACCATCGCGACGAGAAAAAAATCATCTTTCTATAGATATGCACTTTCATATACTTTCGACGATTTTTTTTTTTCAAAATTTTCGTCCAGACAGATCACACGTGATCCGTAAAAAAAATCACATGTGATTTGTTATTTTTTTAAAATTACAAGTGATCCACCAAAAGAATCATATTAAAAAAGAATCACACGTGATCCACCAAAAGAATCACATGTGATCTACCAAAAAAATCACATGTGATTTGTAAAATGTGTAAATCACACATGATTCTGTTTTTTTGTTGTGATTCGTGTATAAATTACATGATTCTGTTTTAGTATAAAAATGAGTAAATCACACATGATTCTGTTTTTTGTTATGATTCGTGTATAAATCACATGTGATTTGCGGTAAATCACATGTGATTTGTGGTAAATCACATGTGATTTAAAGTAAAATCACATGTGATTTGCACAAAATCTCATGTGATTCTTTGATGGGTCACTTTGAAAAAAGTTAAAATCACATGTGATTTGTTTTTTTAAGGTAAAATCACATGTGATTTGAGGTAAAATCACATCGTTTTAATGGAATAATAATAATAGTCATGTACATAGTATTAATTAAATTAAATATAAGTTACACATAGCATTTTTGTATTATAAATTGAATGGTTATTCGTTGTGTGTATTTAGAAAATTAAAAAGTGTGTACATGATCTATATCTCAAAGTGGGTCGGGATCTCGATGTGGGGTGATAAGTTATTCACAAGAAAACATCCATTTCCAATGTGAAAGAACCACAAACACAGTTTTATCATATCATTCTCTCCCAAAAAAAAAAACCATTTCAGCTTATTATAAAAATCTTCTTCACAATCATTAGAAACTAGTTTCAGAATATGTGATAACAAAAAATCTTTCCTTGTTGCGATCAAAACTGACGTTAGATCTGCTTATCAGTCTCCATTACGTGTTTAACTTCTCTTTGATGACGTTAGATCTACTCATCAGCTTCTACTCCAACAATTCAAAATGATCCGACAGCTTCTTCTACATCCGATCGGCGTTTTCTCCGATCGCGTGCTCTTCTAGAATCGTGAAGCTACCGGATACAAACGGTTTGAAGGTCAAGTCTTTTGGATCGGTAAGTTTGAGATCTAATGAATCTGTTTGACGTAGCGCTAGGATTGTGTGTGAGGTGAAATAAGCAGTTGAAGGTAACTGTTAATGATGAACCTACCCCTAGAGTGAAATATAAATGAAAAACGGATAGGAGATGGAGCTATTTATTAACCGTTGGATGTGAAAAAAGCAATGGATCAGATTGAGCGGTTTGTTCTTTAGATTATATGTGTTCTGTATTAATCTTTTGTCTTTCATAAATGTCTTTGTTTTACAGGAATAATTGCCAATATCTTTTCTTTTCTTTTCTTTTTTCTACTATAATAATAGTTTTATTCGAGTTAACTCGAACATATAACCATAATCAAACTAATTTGCTTGGTTAACCCAAAACCCTAATAAACCAAACCCTTGTAGGGTTGGGGCTGTGTAAGTTTCTTTCACTTTGAACACCTAATTAACCTGACCAGAACTAAGTTTGTTTCATTTTTCTTCGGAGCAACAAAGTATGCTTTCACTAGACATAGAAAAGGTGATCTAGCTTGGATTATAAACCTTCAACTAGGGATGTAAATGAACCGAATCGGGTCGAATTTTGGTAGAGCTCGACTCGACTCGATATTATTATGTTCGGCTCGAGGTCGGCTCGATAGCTCAACGAGCCTTCATGAGAGAAGCTCGAGCTCGGCTCGAAAAACTCGAATTATTTTCAATGATGTGTTATTAAAACCAACTAATACTAAAAAAAATAAGGTTTGAATTCGGCTCGAGCTCGACTCGAAAAACTCGATGCATTCATAATTACGTATGTAGATTACTTGTATTTACATATAAGCCCTTACAAATCTATAATATATATAAAAAGAAAATGTTTCTTATTAAAACTTAATAAAACTTAAAAATGAGTAATGTATTATATTTAAAGTATCCTTTTAAATTTCAAATTTGTTTTACTTTCCCACTAACAAAAAGTTTGACTTGGTTTTAGTTAGGTTGTATTGTAACCTTCATTAAGAAAAATCACATATAATCTATACTACTATATAAAGAGTTTAGGACTTTCTAAATAAAGAAATCTTAAAATTTTAAGACCAAAAACATTACTATAAAAGGAAATTCAATTAGCTTGTTATATAGACACATATAAAAGTAACATCTAACAAATTAATTGTCTTAAATTTATAAACTTGTAACATCTATAAAATTAATTTTCTTTACCATCATCTATAACACATCAAACAACTTAGTAAAAAAAATAATAAATAAATAAATAAATAAAAAATAAAAAAACTTTCATATCCGTACCTCACCACTAGAGGTGGCAAAACGGGCGGGCCGGGCGGGCACGGGCTAAACGGGCACGGGCTTAAACGGGCACGGGCCAAACGGGCACATGTTATACAAATCGCTTAATAAAAGACCTAAAACGACGAAATAAATTCCTTAAACGTAATATCTTATTAATATTAAAAAAACTTAAGTATATTATATAAAAAAAACTCTTTAAAACGATCGTAATGTTCTACAATTAAGGGAGAAAAAATGTGCCCGTTAGTGCCCATCTATGTTTTCAATGGGCTATATGTGCCCATTTCAAAAAAAGGAGGGGGCTAAATGTGCCCAAATCTTTTAAAAATGTGCCCATTTAGCCCATATTTTTGCTTTTGGGCACATTTTGCCACCTCTACTCACCACCCTCCAGACCTCAGCTTCTACCAAAATCACATTTCGGTTCGGTTTTGGTTTTAGCCAAAAACCGACTCAAACCGAACCGTGCACACCTCTTCATCAAAAATTTTTGCTACAAGGTACCCGCCGCCGCAACGCGCGAGTACCCTTCTAGTACTACTATATATACGTATCATTTCACCTATAAATAACAAATCAAAACCAACTGGCTTAGCTCAGTTGGTCACCTGGAATCTTTCTGGAGCTTGAGGGAAGTTTTATACAGGGTTTAAGTCTCGCAAAAGACAAAAAATCCAGGTTTTCCTCAAAGTGCGAAGCCGTGAGTTTTAGGGGTTTTCATTCGCAGGTCTCTCCTTATGGTTCGGGTCCCGAGGTCTGCCCGTTTGGATTGTTTAACTCGGGGGTCTAATTTCAAGTGTAGTGTCGTTCTAAAAAAAACACACATCAATTTTACACACACACACACACACACACGCGCACACACACACACACACACACACACACACATATATATATATATATATATATATATATATATATGTTGGGATCACGTGTAACTATTATTCAAGTGTCGGTCATTAGTTTTGTAATAGGTTGCTAATTAGGCTTATATGTTTGTAATGATCCTAGGCTTATGTAGTAAGCCCATAAGCCTATGCTTAGGCCCAAACGACTTAGGAGGGGACTAGAAGGTATTGCCCTAGCTCCCTTGCCTATATATACATTGTAAACCCTCTTAGGAGGGTGTTGGTCCTCTCATTTATGTATTACATTTCCTTAGTATTGTGTGTGAAAGAATTCGGCCACTCTCTTCCTTTCTCTCTTCATATTTACATCTAAACATACTTCTGTTATCATGTTACGGTGAACTAACAGTAGTATCAATCGCCTACTAGTTGTTTGAAACGTTTGTGTTGAAGATTTTTGGTTATACGTAGCGTAGTTCTCTCGTTCTTCATTTTTTATTAAGCGTAAACTTTGGTTCTAGCAATCAAATCTTGAAACTTGGAAAGTTTTAAGGTTGCTATAGTGTTTAGAATCTTAGTTTTGGCAAAAACTTTGAAATTTACGTGTTTAAACCGTTTTTCACTCGTTTCTTCATGTTCATCACGTTTTACGAATAAGCTCAAATTTGACTTTGGTTTCTAAGGTTCAAAACTTTCTTATTCTTTAAGTGTTATTGAAGCTATTTCATCAAAAGAATCAAGTGTACAACACGTTTTAGAGCTTAAAAAGTCATTTTGGTGATTTCTGGTGAGTTTACGAATAACAAAACCTTCTTTTTACGAATAAGAAAAACACTTTTTTTACGCGTAAGAGAAACCCTGATCTTATGAATAAAAAAACCCGAATCTTACGAATAAGCTTTACGAAGAAGCCTGAGTTTACGAATAAGGAATCTTACGAACAAGGAATTTTCTTCAGAATCTTCAAGGTTATTTGTGACTCAGTATTTCTCTTGCTTGAATAAGCTTGTGGAATACTTTGACTTGTGGATATCTTCTTACTTGGACAAGTTTGAAAGATTTTTTGGTTTTTACCTATTCTTACGAATAAGGTCAATCCTTACGCGTAAAGACTTTACGACTAAGAACATGTCTTACGAATAAGGTCCTTTACAACTAAGCCTTGATTTTACGACCAAGGTTACATATAAGCCACATTAGTTTATGAGTAAGATTGGCTTACGAGTAAGATAAATTTTATGACTAAGAGGCAGTTTAAGAGTAAGCACCATCATCTTTACGACTAAGAAGTTTACGAATAAGACCAACTTTCAACAACAAATCATGTTTCAATCATCTACAATGATCCATCTACAACACAAGTTTAAAGATGTCTCAACCACCATATTTTAACTACTTTCCTCACTAGTATCCTCAACAACAATAGCAGTATCCTCAGCAACAATAATGGTTTCCATCTCAATATTGATACGCGTACAACGCGCGTTCGGGGTCAAAGGAAACTTCCTTTTCTTCGAGCAAGTTTTTCAACCACCTAGGAAGTGAACCTAATCGTTGTAGTGTAGTATTAGGGTAAGCCTCATGATTGATATCGTTCTCTAGGGGAATAGGAATGCTAGTAAGAAATTACTACGCTAAGGTTGGGGTTGAGGAAGATTATTTTTTATCTTTTTTATATTTTTTAAAAAATTAAAAGGTACGATCTCGGGGTATTGGATTTGGCGGGTGGTACTTCTACCGATTACTCTACTTATCTAAGCTAATTAACTAAGCTAATTAACTAAGCTAAGGGGTAGTCTATGTCTAATTGATGTGTGCTCGTATGATGATTAAAAATGTGTTTACCTAGATACTATTACTCCATAGTTATCTTTTATTGGTGGTTGAATTGTCACGTCCTTATTCTTAACGCGTTGTGTCTTCTAAGGTTGTAGGGTATGCTTTTCTCCCTAACTCTTTGAGAATACCTTAAGGTTATTGCCTACAAAATCTCTAGGATTCATAAACTAACTCTAAGGTTATCTTTGGATTTTTAGACTACAATTACTCTAGGTGATCATAAACTAAGGTTCACAAAGATTACTCAAGCATTAAAAACACAACGATGGCCTATTGCAATCCTAAGCCAATTACAATTAAGATAAGAGACAACCAATCAATAATTAATAACTAAGTTTCATAGATTTTAGGCAAACACACAAGTAAATTAGCCGGACATAGTAAACATGCAAGCATATACACATACAATCGAAGACATAATGAAATCAATGAAGTAAATAACTTATCTTGATGTAAAATATGGTATGAAAACCCTAAGATACTGCCCAAGGTGGACAAAAGCCGTTTTAGGTTTTTACTCCACAAATCTACCTCTCTAAAAGTCTGAAAATCGATTTCCTATATATAAGAATACAACTGCGACGACGTCACCTTTTAATTGTGACGCCGTCAGATCTGTCGTCATTAAGGTTTCTTCTTGGCCAAGTCAACTTGCGACGGCGTCACATTGTGGTTGTGACACCGTCACTTTCAGCTTTTGACGCCGTCTGAGTCTGGATCTAGGTCGTCTGGGGAGGAAAATCTTCGTGACGCCCTACTCTTCAAAGCCTGACGTTGTCAGGTACAAAATAGCAAATTTGCTACTGAGCCATCACAATGTCAATCACATAAAGAGGGACGGTGTTGCCTTATGTTTGTGACGCCGCCAGGTGTGTTTCCAGCAGCTTGAGTGTCTTGATCTTGACTTTAGACATTTTCTTCACATATCCACGCCTTTTCGTCCAAATAAGCATCATTCCAGCATTATGCCTTCAAGAGACCTAAAAAGTGAAAAGGAACGAAATTAAGCAGTAACGGATATAAAATTGGGCGATTAAGGGTTTAATGACCCCTCAAAAGTGTACCTTTTAATTCCTTATTAAATATCCCTACACTTGGTATTTGCTTGTCCTCAAACAAATGTGATTTTGGCCAATCAATTTATAAGTTAGGGGGCATCAAGCATTGGTTTAGAACAATTCACAACAAGTATAAGCCCCACAAAAGTCATAACTGGTACGGAAATTACATACTAGCACCTCACAAGTGGTGTTTGGATACTCTCTTCTCTCGGGTGTATATGAAATATATCAAATTGGAAATGGAAGATAAACACTCATTAACCGGTCCTAGTACATAGATTACCCTAGGCTTGAGACTAGATCAAACCTCCACCGCTTTGGCGTAAGCACCTAGGAAAAACTATCTATGAGGTCTTTTAAAGGTTTGTAACGTTAGGCTTACAGTAGGGAAACAAAGGGTTTGGTTGGATAGGCGATTTAGTGGTGGCAAGTCAAAAATCTTTATGTTACAAGCATGAGAAGAATGGCGTTGCTAAGCCAAGACTCGACTCTCTAAACTCTAGATATTGAAACAAACAAACATAAATTGAAAAACATAAACAAAAAGATAGATGAAGGATGGTAGCCCGTATGTTTTTTTTAACACTCTATTTTTTGCTTTTCTCTTTTTTTTCCATACACTTTTACTCTACCATCCTCTACGATAACATCAAAATATGAAGGATTTATAGGCACATCCCTACACCTGAGTTTTTATTACTCTAACACTAATTTGACCTGAATTGAAAAGATCAAAACACTTGGAGTACATTATTATGTAAATAAAAGGAATTTGAATTTAACGTTCTTTCCCGTCACTCCATAAAATTTAACTTTACCCATGAGTCCTAATTGTCCCAAAACTGTATACAAAGGATATGACTTGACTTAGCAACTTATGCAAGTAACTAGATAATTGAACTAAAGGTTTAGTATGATAACAATAATGCACTAAAAGTGAGTGCATACAAGGTAGACTAAGGCAATTTGGGTGTACATTTGGGTGTGGATTGTAAACAATGCTCTTCATTGATATTCTAGAAAACCAAAACATCACGAGAACTGCGAAAAGGATAGGCTCTGAGGGGTTAACTAGGGGTATCGTGTACTAAAGATGAGTACAACGCAAGGGTGTGGGGGAATTACTCAACCGATGTGGAAGAAGTAATTATAATACGGGTATCAAACAAGGGTTATCCTAATGCCTCTTATCATTTAGTTATTCCTAACTACACAAGTGTAGTCTCACTAGCGATCTCGGGATGCATCATAAAACAAGTTCTAGAATCTATTATACTACCGGTACACTCTCGAAGCATTAAAGGTGAATGCTTTAATTCCTAAAATCTAGGGGTGAACCTCACATTTTTGGGGTGGAATTTAAGTGGTTAAGGGTTTTGTGCTAGTCATATAACTTTCTATCCATGAGACGCTTTATTAAGACTAATGGCCCACTCCTACAAGTCATGAAAATTTTTAAATTTGGTGCTAAAATTACCCTAACCGATATTTCTCATGGTTTATTACACAAATGAAATAGGACAAGAAAAATAATCAAGGATAAGTATAGTTTCAAAGTTCTCGTTTTATTCTCCCTCCTTACACATAAACTGAACATTGTCCCCAATGTTCCCCGAAAGTATCAAAGTTATGATAACGGAAGGTAATTAAAAGAGAAAGAAACTAATACTCCCCTGATTAGCTCGGTAGGATCCGTGTGAAGTAGTGGTTTTATTCTTCTCCAAGAAGAATGTATGCGTGAAAAGCTCCATCCAATCTTATATTTCTTCTTCTTGATAAATAAACCTGCACACTTTAAGAAAATAGACGAAACCTTCGCTTAAAATCAGATGTAACTATATATGACTCTACTAAACTATGATATAATGCTTGTGGAATAGATGTTTACGGATTTTCTGGAAAATTAAGACCTGACAAATTTCAAAATTTTATAAGTAGCACAGAAAACGAGAGAAAATTTGATAAGTGGTTTCTGCTCCTCCTGACGTCGTCAGGTTACAATCCTGACGCCGCCCGGTTATCCTGACAGAAATTGGTCTGCTGCGTTTTTCTGGAAAAATTACACCTTTAGAATCTGGAAAAATTCCTGCAAAACATCCATTATGACTCGATACAAGCATTTGACTCTAACAAACACACATATATATCTTTTTCAATAATCGTAATTCTCATATTTACGTTCTTTTAAAAACGTGTGTAATCTTCCCTACACTTATCTTTTTTGTAAAATACCTTTATATGTAATTAAGACGAGGTTAAAGACAAAATAAAAAATTTTCAGAAATTCAAACATGAGAATAAACAATCAATGAAAAGATATATGACACACAAACAAGCAAACAATTGAGCATGGGTTGCCTCCCACGAAGCGCTTTTCTCTATTTATGAGTCTTATAGCTAGACTCGAAGTCGTGCCCCTACGTTGTCTCGTTTTTCATCCTCAATGAAAACTCTATCATATTGACAAAATTCTCATCTACTCTATACCTAGGTCCTAGGGTTAAGCAATCCCTATAGTAAAGTCTCCTTTTCTCCCACATGAAGTGCAAGCCTTTTTCAACATCGTCTTCGCTCTTTTCCTCAAAAGCTCTAATGTTGTCTCGATCATAAATGGACCAAGGGCCATATCCATTCATCTTCCAAGGCATGCTATAAGTGATCTCATTGTCCCCTTTCATAAACATGACCGTTCCTTCGAATTTGTTATAGCTCATTTCAGACTTTTCAACAAACGGTTTTCCCAGCACAACTTGGGACAAGCTATAGTCAATGACAAATCCAATTTCTTCTAGGACCACAAAATCAACTAAGTAGGTGAAGTTTCCTATAAAGACGTATACATCATTGACTCTTCCCACATGTTGATCCCAGTTAAGCAAACGATCATTTATAGAAGCTGACTTAAACTTGAACAAACTATTAAATACTACGCGGAATTTAATGTTTAACCTTAAGAAGAATAACAGTAATAAACACTAAACACCTCAATATTTTATTAATACGAATACTCTAACCAGTATTAGGGTTTTACAAACTTGAAGTGTATCGACTTTAGATATATCTAACGCGTATATCTAACTTTAACCTAGGACCTCCTTTTATAGGCTAAGGAGTCCTATACAATATACAATATGTAACCTACAAGATAAATATAATTACCATACTTATCTAAATACAATTCGACCTACTCAAGACCTTCTAGAATATTACAATACAAAACAACACAACTTACTAGTAGTACTTTGATTACATTAGCAGTGGTTCCAATCTCCTGCTAGCAGTGGTTGTCTTGAGCAGTGGTTACATTTCTTCTGGCCGTGGTTTCATTTGTGCTGGTAGTGGTTCCACACTTAGAATAATTCCTTTCATTGGAACCTAAAACCCAACAATCCTCCCCTAAACTTGATACGTTCTAACAGAATTATCAAGTTTCCTTTAAGCTCAAAACTTCTTACTTGGAGGATGTATCTAAACACCCAGCAGCCTCCTCAGTCTTCTTATTAGATCCTGACTCTTCATCAATATCCTTAGATCTTTTAGCCATTCTTTTTAATCTTCCTTAAGATATTTCTTTTATAGCTAAAGGACCTTGTACATCAGCAATCTTCTCAATCTTCAATAATAGTTCATCAATCATTGGATTAGAAGGCTTAGTTCCTTGTGGTGAAAGTTTGGCTTTTAGCATCTTTCTTGAAACAGTTTTGGATAATGGATAATCATTATCAATGAACATGAAAATTTTCTCCTGTGTTGTCTGTACAGGATGTACTCTGCAAGGCTGATAAAGCATCCAATCAACTACTTCACAGTCTTCCCAAAATTTGTCATCAAGATTTGGTTGACACATATGCTTCACTGATGTCCATACAAACCTTGCTAAATCACCAGTTGGCCCAAAATTTCCATATCTAAAATCCATGACTTTCCATAACTGTTCCAAATCCACTTTAGACAGAAAGAACAACAACCATCTAAAATTTAAGTATGTACTTCTCCATCCATCTTCTCTTGTGATTTCAATCACTTCTCTACCATTTTCAGTGATTATTTTCCAATCATTAATAGGATGAATTGCTCTTACTGGTGTAGGATTAATAGGTTCTGGTTTATCACACACCATAAGATACAATTTCTTTCTTTCTTCCTTCTCCATCTCTTCATCCACTTTTTGTTTCTTAAAACTAGACTCCTCTTGAATTTATGATTTTCTTTTTTTTTTTCTGTTCTTTATCCACTCATCTTATTTCTCAGAATTCATAGGAATGAAATCATCACATCTTCTTTTACAACCCTTATAAATCTCCTCAACTTGCTCATATGTACACTTTCTCAAATTAACACAAATGTGCATGTCCATGTGCCTGATAACCTTCATCATTTGATTTCTCATCTCTTGCTTAGTTGGTGGTTTATTCCTTTTAGCTTTATTATCTCTAACAGCTCTTTCCTTCTACAATTTTCTCATTCTCTCAGCCAAAACCTTACTCCTTGTATCAATGTATAATAGTCCCCATTCTTGAGCAGTATAATTTGTCCTTAACATTTCAGAAGCTTGAAGTAAACGTTGTTCCATGTTTCACTCTTCAATCAATCTCTGAGTAGCTTCCTCTTCTTCTTGTTTTTCCTTTTCTCTAACTGCTAATTCTTCAGCATACAACCTTTTTGAAAGCTCTTCATCATAGGAAATTTGCTCTTGCTTGTTTTTAAACTTCAAAACAGGTTCTGCAATTCCTTTACCCTTTCCAATATCTGGTTGAACCACTTTAGTCATTACAGGTTCACCAATTTTCAAACTTCCCAAGGGTTTAGGTCCAGTTGGCTTAAGAAATATAAGAACAGGTGCAATAACAGTTTCAGGAATTGGTAAGGTTTTTCC
This sequence comes from Chrysanthemum seticuspe, assembly GCA_019973895.1. Classification (NCBI taxonomy): domain Eukaryota; kingdom Viridiplantae; phylum Streptophyta; class Magnoliopsida; order Asterales; family Asteraceae; genus Chrysanthemum; species Chrysanthemum seticuspe. The sequence goes on along the minus strand of BPTQ01000002.1, from coordinate 27,486,108 downwards.
TAAGTTCAACAGTGTACCAGCAATCTCCTTCTCAACTTCCTTGGACATGGTTGGTGTTGTGACAATGGTTGTAATTGTGGTAGCAATGGTTGTAATGGCAATAGGTGTATCTGAAGTAACAGTGGATAAAATTACCTTAGAAGTTGCAGCAGTGGTCTCTTTTGTACTAGCAGGGGATTCAGCAACAGTAGTAGTGGTTGTTGCCTGCACCACTTCTTTCTCTTTGTCTTCTACTACAACCTTCAAAGTTTCAAGCACTGCTTCATTTCCATCCTTGTCAGTCACCATATAATCATCATTATTTCCACTATCCAAATCCAAACCATCATCCAAATGCACATCCTCCCCTGAATCCTTGCTTCCACTCCTCCCCTGTTTAAATGCATCCTCCAAACTCTGATCCTTTGAGGAGCTAGCCTTCTTATACACCTTGCTTCCACTCCTCCCCTGGCCTCCTTATTCTTTCCAATACAGATACCCTGTGCTTCAATCTTTTGATATGTCTAGCTTGAAACACTGCAAGTTCCTGAAGACCAGTGATTGTATTCTCCATTTTGGTACATTTAGCCATCAATTTAGTTAAGAGTTTAAGAATATCCTCATCACTTCGACCTGTGTGACCTGGTCCGAGAGGTGAATCCTTGGAAAAGTCATCATGTACATTATCAGTACCCGTCAAGTCATCATTATGTCCCAAACTACCCTCATCACTTCGAGCTGTGTAACCTGCTCCGAGAGGTAAATCATAGGGTTTAGAAAACATGGCATTAGACCTAGCCTAACCATCCATGCACCCTGATTTAGCCAGTTGGCTAGGGATTCCTCCACCTGTGTTGAGCTAAAAAGAACTCTCCACATTAGGAGTTGCCAGTGGTTGGGTCTTACTGATGTTTTCACTGACCTGTTCAGCACCTAAGCCTGAATCAGTAGTGAAAGCCCTTCCTCTCATTTCACCTGCATTACCTGTGACAGCCTCATTCACTACACCACTAAAACCAGCTTGAGGTAGCTTGGCGTCCTTCTTCCTCCTTCATTGAACTAAGATCACTTGTGGTTCTATGGTTAAGGTTAAAGTTGCAGCAGTGGGTTCAGGTGGGTTAGCAGTGGTTGCAGATGTGGTAGCAGTGGGTTCAGCATCAGTGGTTTGAGTGGGTTGTGGTTCAAGTTCCTCTTCATTCTCAGGAATGTCTGGCAAGTTAAGCATGTGAGGGAATAATGGTGTAATTGTCCCTGAAAAATTTGGACTCTGCTTCCTCATGTGGGCAAACACTTTAGGAAGCATATGAAGTACATCATACTTCCTGTTATGTGGAATAGGTTCTCTGATCTGACTTTCTACTATCAATTGTACAAAGCTAGGATATAAATAATACTTTCCCTTTCCTCTAATGTTCTTCAGAAAACCTTCAAATACCATCCTAGACCAATTGAATACCTTCCCTTGTGAAAGACATATAATAGCAGTTGCAATTTTGGAGGGAAACTCATCAAATCCAGTACTCTTATTGCTAACACACATAAGCAGAGTATGTATCAAAAACTTCCACTGGGGTGAAAACATACCTTTGTGAAATTTGATCCTATCTCCCCTTCTCTCATAACCCATTCTCTCCAATCCTTCAAAGATTTCTGATAACGCTACACGCGTCGTTCGGGGTCAAGGAAACTTCCTTTTCTTCGAGCAAGTTTTATAACACCCTAGGCAATGAACCTAATCGTTGTAGTGTAGTAATTAGGGTAAGCCACGGGTATTGATATCACTCTCTAGGGGAATAGGAATGCTAGTAAGGAGTTACTACGCTAAGGTTAAGGTTGAGGAAGATTATTTTTTATCTTTTTATATTTTATGAAATGGAAAGGTACGAATCTCGGGTATTGGATTTGGGGGGTTGGTATTTCTACCGATTACTCTACTATTATCTAATTATCTAAACTAAGGTTGTGGGAGTCTATGTCTAATTAATGTGTGCTCGTATGATAGTTTAAAGATGTGTTTACTTAGGTTGTATTACTCCTTAATTATCTCCTATTGATGGTTGAGTTGTCACGTCCTTATTCCTAGTTGCGTTGTGTGTCTAAAGTTGTAGGGTATGCGTTTCTCCCTAACTCTTTGAACTTACCAAAGGGTCTCGTCTACAAACCCACTAGGGATGATAAACTCCTACTCTAAGGCGCTCTTTGGATGGTTTAGCCTACAATTACTCAGGTAATTATATTCTAAGGTTCACAAAGATGAATAAAGCATTAAGTACACAACGAATGACCTATCGCATTACTAGATCATTAATCAACTAAGATAAGAAACAACCAATCAATATTCAATAGTTAAGTTTCATACTTCCTAAGCAAATACACAAATAAATTAGCCGGACATGGAGAACATGCAAGCATACACACAAATAATCAAAGACATAATTGAATTAATGAAGTAAAGACTTATCTTGATGTAAGATAGGGTTTAAAACCCTAAAATACTGTACAAGACACCTTAGGTTCGGTTTTAGGTTTTTACTCCAAAAGACTCTCCACAAAGACTGAAAAATTCGGATTCTATATATAAGATTACATATGCGACGGCGTCACCTTATGTTTAGTGATGCCGTCGTGTCGCCGTCATTAGGGTTTCGTCTTGGCCACGTTAACCTTGCGACGGCATCACCTTATGTCCGTGACGCCGTCCTCTTCAGCTTATGACGTCGTCTGGATTGCATCTAGGCCGTCTGAGTAGCGACGGCCTACTCTTTCACAACTAGACGTCGTCACTTGAAAATACGAGTTTTGAGTTCTGTATCGTCACAAAAATCTTGGGACGGCGTCGCCATTAGCACCTGACGCCGTCGCCTTCTAATTTCAGCAACTGTGAGTGTCTCGATTTTGACTTTGGCCATTTTCTTCATATATTCGCGCCTTTTCGTCCAAATAAGTGCCATTCCAGCATTTTGCCTTCAAGAGACCTAAAAAGTGAAAAGGAACGATATTAAGAAATAACGGATACAAAAGTGATCAAATAAGGACTTAAACGACCCCTCAAAATGGTACCTTTTAAAACCTTATCAAATATCCCTACACTTGTTATTTGCTTATCCTCAAGCAAATGTGCTTTTAACCAATTAATTTATAAGTTAGGGGTCATGAAGCATTAATTCAAAACGGTCCACAACACATATAAGCCCCGCAAAAGTCATAACAAGCACGGAAATTACATACTAGCACCTCACATGGGGTGTTTGGATACTCACATCTCTCTCGGGTGTATATATGAAATATAACAAATAGGAAATGGAAGATAAACACTCATTAACCGGTCCTAGTACATAGATTACCATAGGCTTGAGAATAGATCAAACCTCCATCGCTTTGGCGTAAGCACCTAGGAAAGACTATCAAAGAGGTCTTTAAAGGGTTGTAATGTTAGGCTTACGGTAGGGAAATAAAGGGTTTGGTGGGATAGGTTTTTTAGTGGTGGCAAGTCAAAAATCTCTATGTTAAATGCATATGAAGAATGGCGTTGCTAAGCCAAGACTCGACACTCTAAACTCTAGATAACTGAAATAAACAAACATAAATTTAAAGGATAGATGTAGGATCGTAGCCCGTATGTTTTTTTTTTTTTTTTTTTTTTTTTTTTTCATACACTTTTACTCTACCATCCTCTAAGATAACATCAAAATACTAGGGATTTATAAGCATATCCCTACACTTGAGTTTTTATTATTCTAACACTAATTTGACCCGAATTGAAAAGATCAAAACACTTGGGGTACATATTACGCAAACAAAGGGAATTTGAATTTAACGTTCCCTTCCCGTCATTTCATAAACTTTAACTTTTCCCATGAATCCCAATCGTCCCAAAACTGTATACAAAGGATATGACTCGACTTAGCAACTTATGCAAGCAACTAGATAATTGAACTAAGGGTTTAGGGTGATAACAAACATTTGCACTAAAAGTGAGTGCATAAGGGGTAGGCTAAGGCGATTTGGGTGTATATTTGGGGGTGGGGTGTAAACAATGCTCTTCATTGATATTCCGGAAAAACCGAAACATCACGAGAACCGCGAAAAGGATAGGCTCTGAGGGGTTAACTAGGGGTATCGTGTACTAAAGATGAGTACAACGCAAAGGGTGTGGGGGAATTACTCAACCGATATGGAAGAAGTAATTATATTACAGGTATCAAACAAGGGTTATCCTAATGCCTCTTATCATTTAGTTATTCCTAACTACACAAGTGTAGCCTCACTTGCGATCTCGGAATGCATCACAAAACAAGTTCTAGAATCTAATATACTACCGGTTCACACTCTAAGCATTGAAGATGAATGCTTTAATTCCTACTAATCTAAGGGCGATCCTCACATTTTGGTGGAATTTGGGTGGTAAAGGGTTTTGTGCTAGTCATATAACTTCCTATGCATGAGACGCTTTTGTTAAGACTAATGGCCCACTCCTATATGTCATAAAAAATTTTAAATTTGGTGCCAAAATTACCCTAACCGACATTTTCTCATGGTTTATTACACAATCACAATTGGACAAAGCAAATAGTCAAGGATAAGCATAGTTTCAAAGTTCCCGTTTTATTTTCCCTCCCTACACTTAAACTGAACATTTTCCCCAATGTTCCCCGAAAGTATCAAAGTTATGATAAAAAAAGGTAATTAAAAACGAAATAAACTAATACTCCCCTGATTAGCTCGGTAGGATCCGTGTAAAGTGGTGGTTAAATCCTTTTCAAGAAGAATTATTGCGTGAAAAGCTCCTTCCAATCTTATGTAACTTCTTCTTGACAAACTAAACCTGCACACTTGAAGAAACAAACGAAACCTTCACGTAAAATCGGCGGTAATAATATATATAAGACTCGATTTAAACTAAGATATAATGCTTGTGGAATGGATGTTTACAGAATTTCTAAGAAAATTAAGACCTGGAAAATTCCAAAAATTTATAAGTAGCTCAGAAAACGAGAAAAAAGTAATCTGATGTTTTTAATCCTTCCTGACGCCATCAGGTTGTAATCCTGACGCCGTCAAGTTATCCTGACAAAAACTGGTCTGCGATTTTCTGAAAAAAATTCTGGAAAATTTACATCTTTAGAATCTGGAAAAATTTCTGCAAAACATCCATTATGACTCGATACAAGCATTTGACTCGAACAAACAAACATAAATATCTTTTAGTTAATTGTTATTTTCACGTTTACGTTTCTTTTGAAAAGGTGTGTAATCCTCCCTACACTTATCCCTTATGTAAAATACCTTTATATGCAATTAAGACGAGGTTAAAAACAAAATAAAGCATTTTTACAAATTTAAACATGAGGATAAACAATTAATAAAAAGAAGAAAGATAAATCACAAACAAAGATAAAACATACAAGCAAGATAAATTACACCACATGTAAATAAACACCACATAGTTCAAAGGTCACTACTAATTTAGATGTCCAAGATTATTACATGCCAAAATAAAGATTGTTTCAATAACCAACCATACTCAATCCATAAACTACTACATCGATCACTGGGGAGGGGGTCCATAACGATAGTCATAACCAGGGGGAAGATGGCCCAAATACCCATAGGGTGGATAGTCCTCCTCCCGCCCTGGGAAAGGATCAATCTGGAGATGTGGGTCAAGCTGATCACGCATGGATAGATGATGCATCTGTCTGACAGTATGGTCGTAGGTCCAGCTAGCCCTCTAGTCCTGTTGCGCCATCCATGTATCCATGCGCCCCATCCATGCTCCCTGGTAGGCCTGCCAATCTCCACTAGACATGTGCCTGTAGGCGTCAGTGGAGCTTCCTGCTTCACCTCCCTGCTGGTGTGCCGGTACCTGTGGCTCCTCATCATTATCGTCATCACCACCTTGAATGGCGGGCTGAGAACGGAACCAAGTATAACCTCTACCATAATCCATCAGGACATTCATAGCTTTCAGAGATTTAGCCTTGACGACCCTAGGTGCTGCCATCGTATTCAGGTATGAAGGTATCTCCCCTGCCAATACACCTAAGGATCGAGCTAACCGGGTAATAAGCATGCCCCCATACACCCTATCCTCCAATCTAACCCCACTTGCAGTTCTCAAGTAATCGGCCAACCAGAAAGGGATGTTGCAGTGCACTCCCTCGGCCAATATGCAGTAGAGATAGAATAGGTCCGGTAAGGTGACACGATGGCTCGTGGCATGTCTCCCTGTGATAGAGAAGGTGAGGCAGCGATGTATGAGCCTAACCCGTGGATCCTGGATTTGTGAAGCGAGGGTACCCCCAGTAATGTACTCCCCATCAGCAATCGTGTTCCAGAACTGAATACCCAACATCTCGTCCTTATGGGTAATTCCAGTTGCAAATCGAGTCCTAAAAACATCACTCTCAGCATCCTCAGATGTATACAGTCCCAACCTCCATCCAAACTCAAGCGTCGACATTTGCCTCCAGTCCCCTCCTAACCTAAATCGGATCCCTTGGAAATCAATATTATCCTGACATGCATTGATATTTGGCAGATATGATGCGTGAAACTCACGTACCAACTCGCCATACACGGGCTCTCCCATTCGAAACAATCTTTCCCATTGGGGATCAGTGAACTTATCCCTTCTAAAACTATTCGAAAAATCCCTAGCCAAATCATTTTCCTGCAGAAATGCCCAATCCAACACAGCCCCTGAATCAATAGTCTGATGGAGTAAATCGTTGTAACTGGCTTGACAACTTTCTTCAGTAAATACCCCCCAACCAATGATTGTGTCCGCAATGTTTTCTTGAGTATTAGAAGATTGTCCCCTAGTCCTTTTTACTCTTCTGCTCATCTGAAACAAGAAATCAAATAAGTGGAGAGCAAATGAGTATCATTTGCGATGCAAAGGACGACAAAAGCAGGTACTGACGGCGTCGCAGAATACACCTGACGCCGTCAGCTCGACTAATTTTTGAATCCGACATTTGCGAGGGAAAAGTCCAAGTTTCTAACCATAACCCTTGACCCAAACACCCTTGTTGCAGCAACAATGGCATAACGGCCAGGTGGTTTTGACTCCTAAGCCGTCAAGGCTTCTCGCAAAGTTAATCCCCCATATGGTAACACTACTACTTCGCCTAATCTTAAGCCTTAACAAGATTTCAAGGGTGAAATAGATCAAATTAGTTGGGGTTTACGGATTTGAGAAAAGAGGGGAAAAACGAAATTGAACATGAATTAGAATAATTGAATAGACAAAGATCTATGTAGACTACTTACCTCGTGGATATTGCTGTGGAAAAATGGTGGATTTGATGTGGGGAATACGTTTTTGTGTGGTGTGGGGCGGATAAAAAATGTGTAGGGTAAAGAATGAAAGAGATGGGTGCTGTATTAATACGTCTGATCTGGCTTAGCGACGGCGTCACTCGTTAAAGTGTGACGGCGTCACGCCCAAATTTTCGTAAAAGAAAACATTTTTTTTTCAGTCCGCCTGGATCAAAAATCTGGTTACTATTTTTGACAAGAAACTTGGTTTTTATTTTAAAATCAATTTGGTTATTCCACCAGTAATCTCCACTATGGTAAGCAATGCATATGTCAAATTGTCTTTCAATCGTGATCTCAGAAGTTCCGAAGTCTTGAGGGTGAGGTTCTTTTTTTCCAGGTTTAAAACCGAAAGAACTTTTACTTGCATTGGGAAAATTGGGAAGTGATACGTGCACCATTCCGATGAATGTGTTTCTAGGGAACAAGTGGGAAACGTTGAGACAGGGGTTTAAGAAAGAATATGATTCATCGAGGTTTACTAAGGGAGAAGGTTCGGGAGTCACCCTGGTATGTCCTGGTATCGCATACACCTTTTCAAGCTTTTTAGGTATATTTTTTTTTGTGATTTCACCACAGATGCTTGACATGAAGTTGTTAGCTAGGCCCAATAAAGTGTCATGAGTTGTTCGCATTTGAGCTTCGAGGCGTTTTATTTCCTCTTCTTGCTTGTAGACAAATGTCAACATAATGTCCTCGAATTCGTCGTGCCTGGATTTTCTTGGGATAAAAAATTCCTTGACCGCATTCATGTGTTCATCAGCATGCGTGGTGGTTACTCCCATTAATGCTTTCACTTGGGCCTCCATACTCATAATTGCTTGTGCTCGGGAAGTTGACCCGTTTTCTTGAACAACTAGAGTTTCCCAAGCTTCCTCTTCATATTGAGCAAGGTCCTCAATAACCTCCCAGCATGCCTCAGCATCGAGGTTACTTAGCCTTCCACCAGAGGCGTAATCAATGGTTTGTTGGAGAGAGAGACTGACATGATCATAGAAAATTTGGACTAGGAGCCAAAGATCAATGCCGTGATGAGGGACTTTATGAAGTAAGTCCTTGAATCGGGTCCATGCTTCGTAGAGAGATTCACCTTGACGTTGTTGGAACATCAAGATGTCATTCCTAAGCTTAGTGGTTCTCCCCGGTGGGAAAAATTGAGCAAGGAAGCGAGAGGTAAGATCATCCCAACTTGAGATGGAGCCGGCGGGAAGTCGCTCAAGCCAATTACTAGCTTGGTCCCGTAGAGAGAATTGGAAGAGACGCAGGCGCGTGGTCTCCCGAGTAGTAGCATCAAGGTCGATGGAATCGACGATTTTGAGGAAATCCCTCAGATGCTGATTTGGATCTTCGGAACGAAGTCCATGGAATGCACATCCGTTTTGCACCAACCGGATGGTGTCGGATCGCAGGGCTGTAGTTTGGGCTTGGTCGGGAAGCTCAATGGTGTTCCTATAGCCTAGGTGGCTTGGTCTTGAGTATTCACCAAGAGTACGGGCTCTTGGCGGGTCATTTGGTGGTGGGTTGATGAATGGTAGTGGGTTATCACCTTCCATGATGAAAAGTGATGGGATTACTAACAAAGGTCACGAAGAAGGGGGATAGACTAAAAGAAAGCTAAAAATGAGAAAAAAGTTTACTTGATAGGAATCAAGCAAAGAAACCTAAATGAGGTGGACTACTAACTAGCTATTCTATTCCCCGGCAGCGGCGCCAAAAACTTGATAACGCTACACGCGTCGTTCGGGGTCAAGGAAACTTCCTTTTCTTCGAGCAAGTTTTATAACACCCTAGGCAGTGAACCTAATCGTTGTAGTGTAGTAATTAGGGTAAGCCACGGGTATTGATATCATTCTCTAGGGGAATAGGAATGCTAGTAAGGAGTTACTACGCTAAGGTTAAGGTTGAGGAAGATTATTTTTTATCTTTTTATATTTTATGAAATGGAAAGGTACGAATCTCGGGTATTGGATTTGGGGGGTTGGTATTTCTACCGATTACTCTACTATTATCTAATTATCTAAACTAAGGTTGTGGGAGTCTATGTCTAATTAATGTGTGCTCGTATGATAGTTTAAAGATGTGTTTACTTATGTTGTATTACTCCTTAATTATCTCGTATTGATGGTTGAGTTGTCACGTCCTTATTCCTAGTTGCGTTGTGTGTCTAAAGTTGTAGGGTATGCGTTTCTCCCTAACTCTTTGAACTAACCAAAGGGTCTCGTCTACAAACCCACTAGGGATGATAAACTCCTACTCTAAGGCGCTCTTTGGATGGTTTAGCCTACAATTACTCAGGTAATTATATTCTAAGGTTCACAAAGATGAATCAAGCATTAAGTACACAACGAATGACCTATCACATTACTAGATCATTCATCAACTAAGATAAGAAACAACCAATCAATATTCAATAGTTAAGTTTCATACTTCCTAAGCAAACACACAAATAAATTAGCCGGACATGGAGAACATGCAAGCATACACACAAATAATCAAAGACATAATTGAATTAATGAAGTAAAGACTTATCTTGATGTAAGATAGGGTTTAAAACCCTAAAATACTGTACAAGACACCTTAGGTTCGGTTTTAGGTTTTTACTCCAAAAGACTCTCCACAAAGACTGAAAAATTCGGATTCTATATATAAGATTACATATGCGACGACGTCACCTTATGTTTAGTGACGCTGTCGTGTCGCCGTCATTAGGGTTTCGTCTTGGCCACGTTAACCTTGCGACGTCGTCACCTTATGTCCGTGACGCCGTCCTCTTTAGCTTATGACGTCGTCTGGATTGCATCTAGGCCGTCTGAGTAGCGACGGCCTACTCTTTCACAACTAGACGTCGTCACTTGAAAATACGAGTTTTGAGTTCTGTATCGTCACAAAAATGTTGGGACGGCGTCGCCATTAGCACCTGACGCCGTCGCCTTCTAATTTCAGCAACTGTGAGTGTCTCGATTTTGACTTTGGCTATTTTCTTCATATATTCGCGCCTTTTCGTCCAAATAAGTGCCATTCCAGCATTTTGCCTTCAAGAGACCTAAAAAGTGAAAAGGAACGATATTAAGCAATAACGGATACAAAAGTGATCAAATAAGGACTTAAACGACCCCTCAAAATGGTACCTTTTAAAACCTTATCAATTTCACCATTAGAAAAATTTACTATCCCTTCAGCATCCTCCAACTTCAAAACATCTCGAAGCACTTCCTCTGTGACTAGAATCTCATTCTCATCAACAACAGTCCTAAGAACCTTTGATCCATCTCTCTCCTAAATTTCAGCATTCCACCAAAATTGATGAACATAAGTTTTAAGAATGATGGGTTGTACTGTTAAAGCAAAGTGAATTGGACTGTGTTTAATAAAATCAATCATCTCATGGAATCCTTCTGATTGGTTGTTTTTGACCAAGTATGCGACAAGATTGTGGGTTTTGGAATGCAGAGTTGCCATTGTGATTTGTGAGTGAACCAGATGTGGGATATGTGAAAATATGAGTTGGGATTGGTTAGGGTTTGTGTAAAGCGCCAATTCTGAGTGTTTGAAAGACTAATTTAATGATCCGGCAGTGATTTGGGGATTGAATATGTTATCTCCAAGATATTACAAAACAACCCCTTAAGTTTCCATTTGCATCAAAACTACACTAGCAGTGGGTTAACCACAACTAGCAGTGGTTAGAAATATACTAGCAGTGGAAAATTCACCAACATTCCAATCCTTTGACCAAGACTTATGCAACAAAATCTAAGCCAAAAATAGTGATAGCATGCATTCATTTGAAGGAGTATGAAAGATACACACATTTGTTTTTCATCTACTCCTACAGCTCCAAAAGCTCCATAATTTACAACAGCTCCTGCAAACCTGCATATCACAAACACAAACCAAACACTAGAACTTTGTTAAGGTTAGCGGAGTTTAGTATAACTAGAAGTGGTTATATATACTGGCAGTGCTTAGGCAATATGCTAAACACACATTCAACTAGTCAACTCCAAGTCATTAATCATCCACCTTAAGTCAAAGACTTCATTTACTCCACAACAACTCACACCTTCCACACATTTAACTCTATGAGTTCATTTTAACTCTATTTAAGAGCATATCTCCCATAAACCGCACAAGTCACTTACTTTCCCAAAAACCTTTCTCTCTCTAAACATCAAAAAGTTAAGCACCATGAGTGACTCAGGCCATCCTATTGAAATCTCATCAGACTCTTCAAAGAGTCCTTCTTCAAACAATGCGTGGGAAACCTATGTTCCTCCAAGAAAAACATCAAACACCTTTATGAGAACCAACCCTTCATCTGCTGGTCCTTCTTCTATCCAACCAGTGCCTCAAGGAGCTCTCAAGAAAGAATCCAGTTCTGATTTGAGCTCTATACCAAGCTATGTATCTCCATATGAGGACACTGATGATGAATCCTCTTCCATAGTATTGGTTGTGCCTCCCCTTGCTGAGATACCACCACCAAAACCACTACCAGCTCCACCTTTTCAAACACTCATGACAGCTCCAAAACAACCAGCTAGCCCATATTCCTTGATAAGGTTTTAAAAGGTACCATTTTGAGGGGTCGTTTAAGTCCTTATTTGATCACTTTTGTATCCGTTATTGCTTAATATCGTTCCTTTTCACTTTTTAGGTGTCTTGAAGGCAAAATGCTGGAATGGCACTTATTTGGACGAAAAGGCGCGAATATATGAAGAAAATGGCCAAAGTCAGAATCGAGACACTCAAAGCTGCTGGAAACAAAAGGCGACGGCGTCAGGTGTTAATTGCGACGCCGTCGGAGGATTTTTTGTGACGATACAGTAGCCAAATACCCTATTTTCAAGTGACGACGTCAGGCTTTAAAAGAGTAGGCCGTTGCTACTCAGAAGGCCTAGATGCAACCCAGACGACGTCAGAAGCTGAAGAGGACGGCGTCACGGACATAAGGTGATGCCGTCGCAAGGTTAACGTGGCTAAGACGAAACCCTAATGACAGCGACACGACGGCGTCATGAAACATAAGGTGACGCCGTCGCATATGTAATCTTATATATAGAATCCGAATTTTTCAGTTTTAGGGAGAGTCTTTTGGAGTGAAAACCTAAAACCGAACCTAAGGTGTCTTGTACAGTATTTTAGGGTTTTAAACCCTATCTTACATCAAGATAAGTATTTACTTCATTAATTCAATTATGTCTTTGATTATTTGTGTGTATGCTTGCATGTTCTCCATGTCCGGCTAATTTATTTGTGTGTGTGCTTAGGAAGTATGAAACTTAATTATTGAATATTGATTGGTTGTTTCTGTGGAAACGTAGAGGGGGTGAATACGTTACCGTTTAAAAACTTTAGATCTTTAGTATCAAATCGCTTATGAAGCTTGTTACAATATGAAAGTACCAGTTATTGTTTGTGACTAATATAAAGCATGGTAAACCAAGTTGTCACACAATCATGAACATCAAACCACATCACAAACAATAGTATAGTGCAAGTATAAAAGTAAAGAGATAAAGAAAGGAAAGTGCAAACCGAACACGAGGATTTATAGTGGTTCGGTCACGGATCTTCTTTCCGCCCTACTCCACTCCCCGAGTACCCAACTCGAGAGTTACTTCACTAAATCAACAAGCTCCCTTCTCGGCGGAGAAAACCTTACAATCGTCGCTTACACTTTTTCCGGTACAAAGCTAAATACCGGGTTCTAGTTCGAGGTAGAACCAACCTAACGTCGCCTATACAATATTTCCGACACTAAGCTAGATGTCGAGTTCTTTTACAAGGGTACAACCACTCCCAATATGTTTTATGGCCCAACATAATAAACCTTGTGTTTTATGGCACAAACACATAAACCATCTAATCTAGTTTGGTGAAAGTGTTGTTATGATGCAATGATGTTTACACTAATGATCCATGACACAAATGTCTAATGGATATGAATAACTACTTCTAAATGAACTTCCATTGATAGGAAGCCTTCATGATGAAGATCACAAGTTCCCTAAACTTCTTGTGATAGATCTTCAACTTGTGGTGAGTGGGGATGGCTAGATCTCCAAGATTTCCTTGGTTGATCAAAGAGTATGCTTACAACAAAGATGAATGTTAGAAGCATTATGATCATGATCATTATGGTGTTTAATGTGTGTTACTACATTGTTAATGATTGATCTAAATGTATGCAAGAAGGTGGAGAAGATTTGCTTTGAAGTGGTGAAGAAATGGGAAAACAATGGGCTTCTATTTATAGCCAAAAGTGGACAGGAGCGTCCACGGACCACGGACCCCTTAAAAGGGTTCCGTCCTTTATACAATTTGGTACCGTGGGTACCTGACATAAAATCTAAAAAATCTTTCTTCAAATCTTTGCAAGATATTACCAAATCTTACTAAGATCACATTTGATATATTGAGTATCAATCTAACCAAAATATTCAAGTGATCTTCCAAGGATTTCAAAGATGATGCATGACATGATGTAACATGTATTTCCATTTTTAGATTAAAAGGTTTATCAAGGTAAACTTGTAAAATGTATTATGTAACTAGTTAATAAAATGTCTAGTTACCTTTTGAAATACTTGTGAATGCAAAATGTAAAATGAGGTTCGAAATAGAATGGTTAACCTATTAAAATACTTAGTGACTCTAAATGTATTTTAAACATTCTAAATGATTTGTTAATGGGTTTGATCATAATGCCACATAACAAACATGTACGAACCTGTGTTGTAACATACGAGGACTTGAGACATCGAGAGGTGTTGAATGTATGTTGAGACAAAGTGTGATTACAAGTAACTTGTACATTTTACGTTATGTATTACAAGTTACATGTTTGTCATCAATCAAAACAAACGAGACTGTATAGATTAAATATCGTAATATTTGCACTAACAATCTCCCCCTTTTTGATGATGACAAAGATATGTAAACGTAATAGAAAGTACAATGTAAAAAGTTACTTGTATCCTTACTACCTTTACATTACCTTCTCCGTTTACACTCTTCTCCCCCTTTTGTTCGAAACAAAAAAGGGCGTGTCGTTGGAGTTTAACTTCTTTTCTCCCCAAAAAGGCGAGCTTGCATCATCCCTAGTGAAGTTAAATCGTCTACTTCAATCCATTCCTTGTTTGGTAGCGGATCCATGGATCAAATAAAGAGGCTTAACCTACATCAAGGTTAGTTTTATGCAACAAAAATTATGAGAAATATATGAAAAAGAAAAATGCATAGTAATGTTAGCCTATTTTCTCCACTTTTTATCGAAGCACAAATGCTTGTTGAAAAGTGAGAATGATGCTAAATGCGTGCATGCTCCCCCTTGACGGTTGCTCCCCCTTGTTTGAGGTGTCAGGGTATGATTAAAAACCTACAAAACAAATATTAGTGCAAAACTATATTCGTCATTGGACGAGTAAGTGTTATACAACAAAGTGTGTATAATATGCATTCAGTAAATTCTTGACGGAAGCTCCCCTTGCTCTAGGGCGTCAAGATGAACCTTCAAAATAAATATTAGTATAATAGAAGCTTTGTCTTTAGACAAATATGTCATATACAACCAAGTGTATAGACGATGCAATATGAGTGCTTAAAGGATATTCCTCCTTGTTCTAGGGTGTAAAAAAAAATAATTGATGCAAACTTCATCCTTAGATGAGTAAGCTATATACAATCGAGTGTATATGATGATGAACCTACAATGAAAAACATTAGTGCAATATATTTCATCTTTTTCACAAAGAAAAATGAGATGTATATATGTGATAAATGATATAATCAAAGATCTCATGAAGTGTAGTCTCCTAATTACAATCATAAGAAAAGTGAGAATATAATATGATAAAAACCTACAAAATAATTCCTAGAAAGAAGATATGAAGTCTGCCACCGGGTGTGCCACTAGTGGTGCTAGTGTTGGTGTCGGTTTACTAGTAGGATTCATGTGGTGATGGTAGATGACTTGACATTTACAAAAGCAAGTTTTCGCTAATCCATGGTGGTGATGATTAGTGAAAGTGGTGATGGAAGGTGGTGGTGATTAGGTAGGAAGCTATTAAAGAGTTAGAAACTCGTATGTATAGCAAATATAAAAGTATGGATTCATGCAATCCTTTCGTCATGTCAAGTGACCAAAGCTAAGAGAAAAAAAAATGAATGGACATTGCATTTCAATGATGCATAAGGGTTATGATTTGAATGATTTATTGATGCTAACAACCTATTGTTTTGAGCAAGTTTTCATATGCTTCAACCCAAGGGTAATCAATAATGCGTTCTATCTAAGAATATATAAAAGTGATAACATGAAGATAAATTCGTTCATTGATTAACACGAATTATAAAAATGACCTATTCTAGGTGACAATGGGAAAGGTAGTATTAGTATGGTTTTGACCGACATGGATGATTATCACTTTGAAAAGAAGTGAAGACAATATGGAAAATACTAATAATAATAATGAGTACCTATATGAGGATGAGAATGACATCATATAAGTGAGAGTTGGATGGACCAACGTGTTGGAGATGGCTGTTTTGATTAATATATCGTTTGCACTGACAATGACATGCATGATATATGTCAAGCGAGAAAAGGATAAGATCCTATGATGGTGTTCTAGATAGTGAAGTTGTAAGGTGCTAGGTTAAGGAAAATCCTAGATTCGTTGATTGTGGAGATGAAGAAGTTTGTAAAACACATGATGTGTTTTTCACTTGATGAGGTATTGGTGTAAACTTGTGATATAAAGTTAAAAAGGTTGAACTAGTTGTGGTTTCGTGAACTGGTTTTAGCTAAGTGGTGTTTATCTATGTGTTGGTATTTTAGAGTCTAAGAGACATAAATTTTGACAAAATACAATTATGTGAATGGATTTCTCTCCCCCGTAATTAGTGGACATCCAACATAATGTGCAATGTATCAAATAAGGAATGACAACAAAGTGTTTAGGAGGTTATTCGGGTTAACGAAAGAGGTGAGCTTAGTAATGTTTTTCTGGATGATGGTTAGCATACAATGAGCTTCATCCTTAAAGTCACGTACCTCTTCTCGATTAATACGAGATGATCGTATGATGAGGCATGTAGTTTCCTAATAGGAAGTGAAGAGGATCAGAGTATTGTTATAACTAAATAATGATGTAGATGATTTTTGGAAAGCGGAAGCTAAAATGAGATTTGGAAAGAGGTCGGTTGAAAGACAAAAATGCAAAGCCAACCAGCTAGAACTTAATTCTATATTCTTTTAAACTATATGCAAGTGTAGGGGTACCATAAAGCATAGTACTAATCTACATAGCAATAAAGGGGATTTTGCAAAAATGAGCATATAAAAGTTAGAACCAAGTGAGATAACAAATAATTTGTTATCAACCTACAAAACAAATTTGTTAGTGACAAAAGATGTTAACATGATAGAAATCAAATGATAACATATTATATAAGCAAAAACACATTGCACTTTAGTAGACAAGAAATCACCATACAAGATAGCATCAAGACAATCATATTATGCAAGAATACAACTTTATTCAAGACATTTCATTTTGAGATTGTTTTGTCGTTAGACTTAGACGCTTAAGCATACTTGGCTTGTAAATTAACTCAACAATCTATGTGATTAATTTGTAAGATAAAAAGGCTTCTAAAAGTTTGTCATACCAAAAGCATTTTGACATATTATATGTGCATATGTAGCAAACAAATAGTGTGACAAGAAGCAAAAGAAACAAGATGAAAGATTCATGCAAGCCATGTTTAAGACATAACAATTTGGAGCATGTATCATTTGGATCGTACTACACATAGATATAATGAATGCCAACTAATAGCTTTCAAACACAAACTTATCATATCAGAATTATCACGTATCAAAATGACATATTATGATTTCATAAGTAACATGTTAATCATGCTAAAATTAATTCAAAAGTAAGTATCATGCAAATAAAGTTTTAGGTTTAAACGTTTAGTAGCATGAAACAAGAATACAAGCATTATAAAACCGTACTAAGGTTTACACATTCGACTAGTTATCAAACACTAAGATAATGTCAAATCAACTTATCGTATTAAACAAGAACATGTAATCAACACATGTAAGTGCAATGCAAGTGGTTTTACTAAGGTTTACACATTTGACTAGTTATCAAACACTAAGATAATGTCAAATCAACTTATCGTATCAAACAAGAACATGTAATCAACACATGTAAGTGCAATGCAAGTGGTTTTAAAAGAAAAGTCGTATATACTACTTGTTTGATTAGTATTCCTAAGGCGAGGCAAACTATCAATGTTTTAACACTTACTTTAGGCAAGTATAGGAAAACAGATTTTTCAAGTTGGAGAATGAATATGAGACTATTACTAGCGGTGCTCAATTAAGGCTAAACACGACCATTTTTACGGGTGATTCCACAAACCCAACTTCTCTCCAGGAAGCAATTCAACCGTTAGGTCAAATTGAGTTTCTAGTGCAATAGATTCTCCAGTAATCATTCTCATGTTAGAAAGATGGGAACTCCTACTTTTGCCTATTAAAGTGTATAAAAGATGATAGTTTACCAATACTTGGCTTAATGTGACACAACTAATATGCAATATAACTAAGGAGACGAAGATGTCATGTTATACACATGAATTTTAACAATAGTGTGTTTGATAAACAATGTGTTTTAATCTTGTGTTTAGAATCGAAGGTTGTTCAAATTACACAGCTAATTGTATGATCTAATGGATGACATCTTGTACTTTAAATGTGAATTGATCATCTAAGACTAGAGAATGGAATATGTTAAACTAAGAACGTTCTCAAGAAAGCTCTTTGGAACATTATTTAACAAGAATCTAAGTGAGGTTACCAACTTCAATAGATCTTGTGTATGCTCTAAAATTGTGTAGTTTTAACCTTGGATGTGCACTCGGTTTGAGCAAGGTTAGGTTATGATGTACGCTTGAAAGGAAATAGATACAAATAGTATCTTTCAACAAATGAGATTATCCCATGGGATAAAGTTATCATGCTTATGAAAACAAGTATGACAAGATGAATTGGATATGCTAGTTCACAGAACTTGTAGATGTTTGTTTCAAGATCATTTAGCTAATGAGGTGTAATGAAATCTCTTGTAACACAACTATTTATGTCGCAAGAGTGATGCATAGGATATACAATATCCTTTTAACAAAATGAAAGCTTAACGCATGAATCTTAGTCATAATGTTCTTCAAAACATCATGTTTTCCTAAATGAAGATATGAAGCCAAAGTGTTTGAATCGGATAGTCCCATCTAAATAAACTTGGTCTCAAGATTATATTCACTAGATGATGACAAGAGGAATTCACTCGAGTTTCTTATGTATACTCCTCAAGAGTCATTGTTGCTTGGGGTGTATGATGTTGGCTTTGAGATTGCATTTTAACATATGTTGTTAAAATGTTGATTTGAAGTTTAACGAAATTTATGCAGAAGTTTAACGACAAAGTATTACTAATACTTTGATTATTTGTGAAGGTAGTACTACTTATACCTAGTGGAAATTGACAACAATTACCAAGAGCACCATGCTTATTTGATAGTTGAGGTTCTAGCCATAATGAATTATCTAAGTCCTTATATGTGGGAAAGGATGGTTGAGTTTTGTTCAAACGTGCATTTGATTCAGTACAAGTGTTGGACACAAGGGCTTTTTGAGCAATACACTCAACGAATTCAAATGATGGCAAGGATGGTGGATTGGTTGATCTAGGTGGTAGGTCTTCTAGTGTGTCTAAATAAGGATGTGGTGATGTAGGGGTTTGTTGTGCTATGGGAGTATTTAGGTTGATTATTTGTCCACAGATGTTGAACACAAAAAGTACGGATACTAATTCTTATGGTTTATTGGTTACTACAACTAGCGGGTGAAGTGCTTGAAGTTTTGGTTATGTCTATGAAGCTTAGGGGCTGAGGTATAGGTTCACCTTGAAAGGGCACGTTTGATTTAAAGTATACTCTTGGAAGTTCATGAGCAATACGGTTAATAGTGCCAAAAGATGGAAGAGGGATAGTAGGTGTCAAAGAGGGATAAGTGGCACCGTGGGTTTTTTTGTTTTGGATAAGTGTTTCAACATGTGTTGTTAAAATACTTGGGTGTTGATTTTTCGGATATGACTTTTAATGACTACAATCGTAAGTCGCATATACTTGAATATTTCGGATGAAATACTTGAGTTGTCAATCCTAATTTGTTGAGGTTATAAAGCTTAGATTGAACTCAAGGATAACAAGACTTGATAATATGTATTTAACATATGTGTGAGTTATGACTCGATGTAAATACTTATTGTCTTGAAGGATGACACATTATTTTCATGTTAACCAGGTGAGGCAATACATGTAGATACAAAACAATATCTATAGTCATATGTTAGACTTGTGTATGATATCTTTGCAAATAATGAGTCCAGGTTTATTAGTCTCGGTAAGTCATCTAAGTCATCCGCAAACGGGTGAGGAGATGTTGGTGGTGTTGCACAAAGTTTGATAGGAACAAGCTTTGGAGACTTTGGTAGTGAAGTTGTTTTGGATGATGGTGGGTGATTTTTGGTGGTGGAGTTGGAGTACTCAAGTTTAGAAAGTTCACATCTTGAATGGGTGATGAGATGTTGAGAGGTAATGAGTTTGAGGATGAAGAGCTCAAGTTAATGAAGCAACAAGATCGAATGCTAATCCTAGTGGTTTTCTTAAGTGGCTTATTTGAGGTTAAGGATTTAGTCATTTTGATTTTACTTTAAGAAATGCTAAGCTTGAGGAAAAGTAACAGTGAAGGTGTGAAAATGATCATCTTGAATGTGTTGATTTATGGAACTAAGGATTCATGGATTTGATGTTAATCCATACAAAGATGGTAGTTTCTAATGAGATGGAAGTGTCTAAAATTATGTCAAACATCCTAAGTTAATCCATTGAGGATGTGTTGAGTGAGGTATGAAAGATATGCATTAACAACTATCCTAGAAACGAAGTTTGGTAAATTAGATTACGGGATTTAGTAAAATTCAATAATTTACCTGTAAGATTCACGGCACCATTTCTTTACACAGCCGGAACCCTTGAATTGGTGCCGCCTGGTCCGCCTGTACAGGTATGGCGGTACCAAAATACATAACAGACGGTACCAACATTTTGGTGCCGTCTGATCCGTGGACATCAGAAAAGTTCACAGACCCATTTTTTAGGTGTCGGGGAGTTTTCCGAAACCTGAAATTTTGCTTAAAACATGTGACATTAATTACTTCTAGTTAGGAAAAGTCGATACCACATATACAAATATAGTGGAGCATAGACTTTGACCAAGGGCTACGATTTTCACATAAAAGTGAAAATGGGTAAAATTTGATAACACACTTGTGCTATCCACCTGCATAAACCGGTTAGCGTACAACATTGTTTTAAGTCATATTATCATCCTACAAAGTAAAAACAAATAAATTACATCATACAACATTGTTTTTGTCCTTGTACCAAACACTCTCTTAACACCTTCATTTTTCAAAGTACTTGACTAATTTACTTAGTACTCATTGCTAAGTGAGTTATGACATTTCATAAGTTATGCGAGATGTTAGTAACCTATGCAAACGAAGTGATCTAATTCTACAAGCGATGGTAAAATAATTTTCCAACTTAGTGCACAAAATCTAGCAAATAACCTATTGTGCATAAACAAGAAATCGTCAAACAAGTGAATAAATAACATGGCAAGATTGACACTTATATTATGCAAACAAACAAGTGTAAACAACAATTTGAAAAATAAGCAAGCAACATATATGCAAACAACATAAACAAGTGGTCATTTAGCATAGCATAACAAGAAAGACACTTTTCGTCATTTTGCGTTTAAATATGACGATGTATACCAAGCTTGATTAGTTTCCTTTAAACATATTACCAAATTATTTAGTTTCAAAGGAAGTTGTATCAAAGTTCTAAGAATACCAACTTAAATTGCTTGATTCAAAATTTTGAGTTTTTATGTTAAAGCAAAACTCAATATTTTAGACATACTGTAGTATTTGGTCTATTTCACTTATTTAAAATTAGACTCAGGCCATGAGAGTATTTTTAAATGAAAGTGGACTCAATTCCCTTTAAAATGATAGGTGGCTCGACTCGTACGGACTTACGGTTAATTAGTTATGATTTTTTGAAGTTGCCCAAAAAACTGCATACTGTACATACGGATTCCACGGAACCAAATAAAGGGATCCGCCCTTTATAAGATTTGGTGCCGTGGTCCTCTGAGACAGATTCACCAAAACTAGTATTTGACATAGAGAAAACATGTGCGACTTACTAGATTTCGTAGTAAACATATAATACACATATTTAACAATATATCTACTTATGTAACTTATCTTAAACATTTACGGAGGTGATTTTTCAACTAGATTTATAGTTATCCCAAACACTTCTTTAAAATCATATTTCTTCGTAAATTTTCTATGAGCACACAATACAATACTTACTAGTTCTTTCAACAAACTTTTTTTTTTTTTTTTTTTTACTTTTCAAGAAAACCTTCAAGCTTGTATACAAAGTTACATTTAACAACAAAATTTCTAAGTATAACAAGCAAAGCATTTTTCATATTATTTTTCGCTTCAATGGTAATTTGATACATGGATCGTACTCTATTTTAAAAACCATTTGTTTTGAAAATACGAGCTACGTGGCTCTGGTACCAATTGTGGAAACGTAGAGGGGGTGAATACGTTACCGTTTAAAAACTTTAGATCTTTAGTATCAAATCGCTTATGAAGCTTGTTACAATATGAAAGTACCAGTTATTGTTTGTGACTAATATAAAGCATGGTAAACCAAGTTGTCACACAATCATGAACATCAAACCACATCACAAACAATAGTATAGTGCAAGTATAAAAGTAAAGAGATAAAGAAAGGAAAGTGCAAACCGAACACGAGGATTTATAGTGGTTCGGTCACGGATCTTCTTTCCGCCCTACTCCACTCCCCGAGTACCCAACTCGAGAGTTACTTCACTAAATCAACAAGCTCCCTTCTCGGCGGAGAAAACCTTACAATCGTCGCTTACACTTTTTCCGGTACAAAGCTAAATACCGGGTTCTAGTTCGAGGTAGAACCAACCTAACGTCGCCTATACAATATTTCCGACACTAAGCTAGATGTCGAGTTCTTTTACAAGGGTACAACCACTCCCAATATGTTTTATGGCCCAACATAATAAACCTTGTGTTTTATGGCACAAACACATAAACCATCTAATCTAGTTTGGTGAAAGTGTTGTTATGATGCAATGATGTTTACACTAATGATCCATGACACAAATGTCTAATGGATATGAATAACTACTTCTAAATGAACTTCCATTGATAGGAAGCCTTCATGATGAAGATCACAAGTTCCCTAAACTTCTTGTGATAGATCTTCAACTTGTGGTGAGTGGGGATGGCTAGATCTCCAAGATTTCCTTGGTTGATCAAAGAGTATGCTTACAACAAAGATGAATGTTAGAAGCATTATGATCATGATCATTATGGTGTTTAATGTGTGTTACTACATTGTTAATGATTGATCTAAATGTATGCAAGAAGGTGGAGAAGATTTGCTTTGAAGTGGTGAAGAAATGGGAAAACAATGGGCTTCTATTTATAGCCAAAAGTGGACAGGAGCGTCCACGGACCACGGACCCCTTAAAAGGGTTCCGTCCTTTATACAATTTGGTACCGTGGGTACCTGACATAAAATCTAAAAAATCTTTCTTCAAATCTTTGCAAGATATTACCAAATCTTACTAAGATCACATTTGATATATTGAGTATCAATCTAACCAAAATATTCAAGTGATCTTCCAAGGATTTCAAAGATGATGCATGACATGATGTAACATGTATTTCCATTTTTAGATTAAAAGGTTTATCAAGGTAAACTTGTAAAATGTATTATGTAACTAGTTAATAAAATGTCTAGTTACCTTTTGAAATACTTGTGAATGCAAAATGTAAAATGAGGTTCGAAATAGAATGGTTAACCTATTAAAATACTTAGTGACTCTAAATGTATTTTAAACATTCTAAATGATTTGTTAATGGGTTTGATCATAATGCCACATAACAAACATGTACGAACCTGTGTTGTAACATACGAGGACTTGAGACATCGAGAGGTGTTGAATGTATGTTGAGACAAAGTGTGATTACAAGTAACTTGTACATTTTACGTTATGTATTACAAGTTACATGTTTGTCATCAATCAAAACAAACGAGACTGTATAGATTAAATATCGTAATATTTGCACTAACAGTTTCTTATCTTAGTTGATCAATGATCTAGTAATGCGATAGGTCATTCGTTGTGTACTTAATGCTTGATTCATCTTTGTGAACCTTAGAATATGATTACCTGAGTAGTTGTAGGCTAAATTATCCAAAGAGTGCCTTAGAGTAAGAGTTTATCATCCCTAGTGGGTTTTGTAGACGAGACCCTTTGGTAAGTTCAAAGAGTTAGGGAGAAACGCATACCCTATAACTTTAGACACACAACGCAACTAAGAATAAGGACGTGACAACTCAACCACCAATAGGAGATAATTAAGGAGTAGTACAACCTAAGTAAACACATCTTTAAACTATCATACGAGCACACATTAATTAGACATAGACTCCCACAACCTTAGTTTAGATAATTAGATAATAGTAGAGTAATCGGTAGAAATACCAACCCCTCCCAAATCCAATACCCGAGATTCGTACCTTTCCATTTCATAAAATATAAAAATACAAAAATAATCTTCCTCAACCTTAACCTTAGCGTAGTAACTTCTTACTAGCATTCCTATTCCCCTAGAGAACGATATCAATACCCGTGGCTTACCCTAATTACTACACTACAACGATTAGGTTCACTGCCTAGGGTGTTATAAAACTTGCTCGAAGAAAAGGAAGTTTCCTTGACCCCGAACGACGCGTGTAGCGTTATCAAGTTTTTGGCGCCGCTGCCGGGGAATAGAATAGCTAGTTAGTAAGTCCACCTCGTTTAGGTTCTTTGCTTGATTCCTATCAAGTAAATTTTTCTCATTTTTAGCTTTCTCTTAGTCTATCCCCCTTCTTCGTGACCTTTGTTCGTAACACCCATCACTTTTCATTATGGAAGGTGATGACCAACCACCACTTGATAACCCAACACCCAATAAGTCAATGTCACTCAAAACCCAAACCAATAACCAACCCAATCGTCGAAGCCGCTATGTGAGTAGAAATACCGACCTTCAGGATTTGCAGAAAATATTTGATAGTACAATTAGGGAAGCTGTTGAGAAAGTAGTCAGCGCCTCTGTAATTGGCTCCATGATTAACAGTAATTCGGACAATGGCATGATAAATAACAACGTGGATGTGGAAAATAGTGTTTACTTCAATCTTTACCCCACTAAGGAAGAAGTTGCGTACTATCAATACATAATCAATAATCCACGATCACCTATCATTAGGATATGCCCAAAGATTAGGAGAGGAAATCCCTGGAACCTAAAAATCCCTTGTATGATCGGATATAGGAGTGTCGACCACGCTTACATAGATACGGAATCTCCCATTAATGTAATGTCATCTGCTGTCTACAATGACATTATGAATGAGCAACTCAATATTAGGAGAGACCCTAAGTATCCAGGTGGAGTTTGTAACTTTGTGGGAAGAGTCAAGGACGTGCATGTCTTTATAGGAAATTTCACCTACCTAGTTGATTTTTTGGTCCTAGAAGATGTAGGATGCGTTATTGACTATAGTTTATCCCAAGTAGTGCTAGGGAAACCGTTTGTTGAAACATCTAGAATGAGCCATAACAAGCATGATGGAACAGTTAGGTTTAAGAAGGGAACCAATGAGATCACCTATAGTATGCCTTGGAAAACAAATGAGTATGGCCACTTGTCCATTTATGATCGAGACAACATCAAAGCTTTTGAGGACAAAAGCAAGGAAGATGTTGAGAAAGGTTATAAATTCATGTGGGAAAGAAGGAGGCATTATTATAAGGATTGCTTGACCCTAGGGCCTAGGTATAGAGTCGATGAAAATTTTGTCAACATGATAGAATTCTCATTGAGGATGCGTGAGGAAACGTAGGAGCACGACTATGAGTCTAGCTACAAGACTCTTAAATAAAGAAAAGCGCTTCGTGGGAGGCAACCCATGCTTAATTGTTTGCTTGTTAGTGTCATATATCTTTTATTATTTGTTTATCCTCATGTTTAAATTTGTAAAAATGCTTTATTTTGTTTTTAACCTCGTCTTAATTGCATATAAATGTATTTTACATAAGGGATAAGTGTAGGGAGGATTACACACGTTTTCAAAAGAAACGTAAACATGAGAATAACAATTAACTAAAAGATATTTATGTTTGTTTGTTCGAGTCAAATGCTTGTATCGAGTCATAATGGATGTTTTTGCAGAAATTTTTCCAGATTCTAAAGATGTAAATTTTCCAGAATTTTTTCCAGAAAATCGCAGACCAGTTTTTGTCAGGATAACCTGATGGCGTCAGGATTGCAACCTGACGGCGTCAGGAAGGAGTAAAAACATCATATTACTTTTTTCTCGTTTTCTGAGCTACTTATAAATTTTTGGAATTTTTCAGGTCTTAATTTTCTTAGAAATTCTGTAAACATCCATTCCACAAGCATTATATCCTAGTTTAAATCGAGTCTTATATATATTATTACCGCCGATTTTACGTGAAGGTTTCGTTTGTTTTCTTCAAGTGTGCAGGTTTAGTTTGTCAAGAAGAAGTTACATAAGATTGGAAGGAGCTTTTCACGCAATAATTCTTCTTGAAAAGGATTTAACCACCACTTTACACGGATCCTACCAAGCTAATCAGGGGAGTATTAGTTTCTTTCATTTTTAATTACCTTTCATTATCATAACTTTGATACTTTCGGGGAACATTGGGGACAATGTTTAGTTTAAGTGTAGGGAGGGAAAATAAAACGGGAACTTTGAAACTATGCTTATCCTTGATTATTTGCTTTGTCCAATTACATTGGTGTAATAAACCATGAGAAAATGACGGTTAGGGTAATTTTGGCACCAAATTTAAAATTTTTCATGACATATAGGAGTGGGCCATTAGTCTTAACAAAAGCGTCTCATGGATAGGAAGTTGCATGACTAGCACAAAAACCCTTTACCACCCAAATTCCACCCAAAATGTGAGGATCGCCCTTAGATTAGTAGGAATTAAAGCATTCATCTTCAATGCTTAGAGTGTGAACTGGTAGTATATTAGATTCTAGAACTTGTTTTGTGATGCATTCCGAGGTCGCAAGTGAGGCTACACTTGTGTAGTTAGGAATAACTAAATGATAAGAGGCATTAGGATAACCCTTGTTTGATACCCGTAATATAATTACTTCTTCCATATCGGTTGAGTAATTCCCCCACACCTTTTGCGTTGTACTCATCTTTAGTACACGATACCCCTAGTTAACCCCTCAGAGCCTATCCTTTTCGCGGTTCTCGTGATGTTTCGGTTTTTCCAGAATATCAATGAAGAGCATTGTTTACACCCCACCCCCAAATATACACCCAAATCGCCTTAGCCTACCCCTTATGCACTCACTTTTAGTGCAAATGTTTGTTATCACCCTAAACCCTTAGTTCAATTATCTAGTTGCTTGCATAAGTTGCTAAGTCGAGTCATATCCTTTGTATATAGTTTTGGGACGATTGGGATTCATGGGAAAAGTTAAAATTTATAAAATGACGGGAAGGGAATGTTAAATTCAAATTCCCTTTGTTTGCATTATAATGTACCCCAAGTGTTTTGATCTTTTCAAATTCGGGTCAAATTAGTGTTAGAGTAATAAAAACTCAAGTGTAGGGATGTGCCTATAAATCCCTATCATTTTGATGTTACCATAGAGGATGGTAGAGTAAAAGTGTTTGATTAAAAAAAAAAAAAAAAAAAAAAAAAAAAAAAAAAAAACGGGCTACCATCCTACATCTATCCTTTAAATTTATGTTTGTTTATTTCCGTTACCTAGAATTTTAGAGTGTCGAGTCTTGGCTTAGCAACGCCATTCTTCGTATGCATTTAACATAAAGATTTTTGACTTGCCACCACTAAATAGCCTATCCCACCAAACCGTTGTTTCCCTACCGTAAGCCTAACATTACAACCCTTTAAAAGACCTCTTTGATAGTCTTTCCTAGGTGCTTACGCCAAAGCGATGGAGGTTTGATCTATTCTCAAGCCTATGGTAATCTATGTACTAGGACCGGTTAATGAGTGTTTATCTTCCATTTCCTATTTGTTATATTTCATATATACACCCGAGAGAGATGTGAGTACCCAAACACCCCATGTGAGGTGCTAGTATGTAATTTCCGTGCTTGTTATGACTTTTGCGGGGCTTATATGTGTTGTGGACCATTTTGAATTAATGCTTCATGACCCCTAACTTATAAATTAATTGGCTAAAAGCACATTTGCTTGAGGACAAGCAAATAACAAGTGTAGGGATATTTGATAAGGTTTTAAAAGGTACCATTTTGAGGGGTCGTTTAAGTCCTTATTTGATCACTTTTGTATCCGTTATTGCTTAATATCGTTCCTTTTCACTTTTTAGGTCTCTTGAAGGCAAAATGCTGTAATGGCACTTATTTGGACGAAAAGGCGCGAATATATGAAGAAAATGGCCAAAGTCAGAATCGAGACACTCAAAGCTGCTGAAAACAGAAGGCGACAGCGTCAGGTGTTAATTGCGACGCCGTCGGAGGATTTTTTGTGACGATACAGTAGCCAAATACCCTATTTTCAAGTGACGACGTCGGGCTTTAAAAGAGTAGGCCGTTGCTACTCATACAGCCTAGATGCAACCCAGACGACGTCAGAAGCTGAAGAGGACAACGTCACGGACATAAGGTGACGCCTTCGCAAGGTTAACGTGGCCAAGACGAAACCTTAATGACGGCGACACGACGGCGTCACGAAACATAAGGTGACGCCGTCGCATATGTAATCTTATATATAGAATCCGAATTTTTCAGTTTTAGGGAGAGTCTTTTGGAGTGAAAACCTAAAACCGAACCTAAGGTGTCTTGTACAGTATTTTAGGGTTTTAAACCCTATCTTACATCAAGATAAGTATTTACTTCATTAATTCAATTATGTCTTTGATTATTTATGTGTATGCTTGCATGTTCTCCATGTCCGACTAATTTATTTGTGTGTTTGCTTAGGAAGTATGAAACTTAATTATTGAATATTGATTGGTTGTTTCTTATCTTAGTTGATCAATGATCTAGTAATGCGATAGGTCATTCGTTGTGTACTTAATGCTTGATTCATCTTTGTGAACCTTAGAATATGATTACCTGAGTAGTTGTAGGCTAAATTATCCAAAGAGTGCCTTAGAGTAAGAGTTTATCATCCCTAGTGGGTTTTTTAGACGAGACCCTTTGGTAAGTTCAAAGAGTTAGGGAGAAACGCATACCCTATAACTTTAGACACACAACGCAACTAAGAATAAGGACGTGACAACTCAACCACCAATAGGAGATAATTAAGGAGTAGTACAACCTAAGTAAACACATCTTTAAACTATCATACGAGCACACATTAATTAGACATAGACTCCCACAACCTTAGTTTAGATAATTAGATAATAGTAGAGTAATCGGTAGAAATACCAACCCCCCCCAAATCCAATACCCGAGATTCGTACCTTTCCATTTCAAAAAATATAAAAATACAAAAATAATCTTCCTCAACCTTAACCTTAGCGTAGTAACTTCTTACTAGCATTAATATTCCCCTAAAGAACGATATCAATACCCGTGGCTTACCCTATTTACTACACTACAACGATTAGGTTCACTGCCTAGGGTGTTATAAAACTTGCTCGAAGAAAAGGAAGTTTCCTTGACCCCGAACGACGCGTGTAGCGTTATCATTCCTCATCACCCCCCAAAAGAGAGAGAGTGACGGGACTCCCTTCCCCAAAAGTGTGGGATGTGATTGGGGGACAAGGAGTTAGGAAGAATATGCCAGCATGGGCCATAGCAAAGAAGTGAAGGAAGTAGTTGGTTAGGTGGTGATGTTGATGTAGTAGTCTTTTGATAGTAGTCCTTAGTAGTTGTCTGTTGATGTAAGCATGTGATGGTTGTCTGAATAGTCATAGTTGTACCCACTGCATCTTAGGATGCAATATTATAATAATGAATAAATGTCCATGTTTCTTTTAGCACCATGTCTACTTACTGATTTTGTTTGAACTTCTTTATCTGCAAAATTGTTAGTGGGAACAAAAATAACAAGCAGTGGATAGAAATAAACTAGCAATACTAAGATCTACCAATAACAGTACATATATTTTACAAACCTTTACAAAACAAATTTGAGACTTAGAGATTTATCATACAAATACTAACTACAAGGTACTGAAACCTCCCCACATCAAAAGCTTTAGTGAGGAGATCAGCAACATTGAAGTCAATATGGATTTTAACCATTTGAATTAACCTTTTCTCATTACAATCTCTTATAAAATGATGCGTTATCTTAATATGTTTAGTTCTAGAATGCAAAACAGGATTTTTAATAATGCATATTGTACTGTTATTGTCAATGTAAATCTTAGTATGCATAAAATTGTACCCAAAGTCCAACAGTTGATTCTGAATCCAAAGCACTTGTCCACAACATCTAGCAGCAGCCACATACTCAGCTTTAGTGGTGGAATTGGCCATAATAGTCTGCTTCTTACATTGCCATGAGATAAGTCTACTTCCCAAAAACTGACATCCACCAGTAATAGACTTCCTATCCAAATTAGCTCCAGCATAATCACTATCTGTATAGGCCACCAAATCAAAAGCTGAATCCTTAGAGTACCAAAGGCCCAATTTAGGATGACCTTTAAGGTATCTAAAGATCCTCTTCACAGCATTCATGTGTGATGTGTTAGGTGTAATTTGGAATCTTGCACACACACACATTGAGAAAATGATATCTGGCCTAGAAGCAGTGAGATATATCAGAGATCCAATCATGGATCTATACAGCTTCACATCAACCCTGGAACTTCCATCATCAGGTAGCAATGGTTTCTGTATTTCCATAGGAGTACTTGCACTTTTAACATTCTGAAAGCCAAACTTCTTCAATACATCTGCTACATACTTGTCTTGACTAATGAAGATACCATCAGTCCTCTGTTGAACCTGTAGCCCTAAAAAGAAAGTGAGTTCACCCATAGAACTCATGTGAAACTTATCATTGATCCGTGCAAAACCGTCAAGTTTTTGTTACTCAAGCCGGCCACTTGTGAATGGCCGACCGTAACAAACTTAAAACGGCTCAAACACGAATGCAATGAAGATCTGGGGAGTATAGTGTTTCCCCAGGTCGTTATGTCCCAGCGAGCTATGCGAAGAATCACCAAACGTATAGTGATCGAGAGATTTGAACGGAAAAGAGGATTTGAATTATTATAACTAAAGAGAAAGTACATAAATTACAGAGGCTTAAATGCAAATTAAAGGAAATTAAGAAGATAAAAAATATTAAATAAACGCTATCACTATTTTTAAAATTGATGAACGTTTAAAACTTAAAACTTACGTTTAAATAAAATTACGTAAACGTACAAAATAAAAAGTGAGATTTAAGAAATAAAAGTCCTAAAAATATGAAAATGACATTTTTACAAACCTAATGATAAAAGAAAATTTATAGAAAAAGAAAATTATTTTTATCACTAATTATCTAATTGTTATTAATTAAAAACTATTTTTAACTATTAAATAATAGCCTAAAATACAAGAAAATATGAAACAAAGCTAGAAAAATAAAATTTTGACTTAGAAAAATCTAAAATAACAAAATAGAATTTTCAAAACTATTTTTGTATTTTTCTGAATATTTTTGGATTTTCTATGAATTAAAAACTATTTAAAACTAATTAAATTATTTAAAAATACAAATTTAACTAAGAAAAATTTGGAAAAATATTTTTTTGTCTTTTTATATTTATCTTAACTTAAGAAAAATGAAAAATTAATTTTTTGAAACTTTTCTGAATTATTTGTATTAAAAGCTAATTAAAAAGGCCTAAAAATTAATTTAAATGCAGAAAAATAGCAAACCAACTTATAAAAATCTGAAAATTTCAGGAAAACTCTAAAATTATATTAGGAATCTAGGAGAAATGGAAAAACAGGGGGTTGCTTGTAAGAAAATGAAACTGATGTGCAAAGTGCTTATGAATAAGCACTTGCAATAAGCCAAAGTCCACAAAAAAGCACCACACTGGAACAGAAGTTATACTATGCTATAATAACCAAAATGCAACTAAAAACAATAAGCCATAGCCTCTGAATTGCAAGATGTACAGATTTGCTTATTTGGCTAATTGCTTAAAAACAGTTTCTAGGTACCTACTTTAAGCCAAAGAATAAGCACTCCAATAAGCTAGAAACCAAAATCCAAATGTGGAGACCTAAACTAGACCTGGGTGAGAGTTTATGAGCCAAAGACCAGACCAAGGGAAGCTCTTATGAGCCTTGTGCAAGCCTGCACAAAACTGAGGAAAACTCAGTTTATGCTGAAGCTTATGAACAGGGCAATTAGGGCCTAAAAGAGAAGCAGTTTTGAGACTTCTAAAAAAAATTGCAAAAATCTAATAAAATGGTAATAAGGATTAAGACCAACTGAAGTTTTTAAAACACCAGTTCCACTAAAATTGACCCAATAATGGCTCAATTAAAAATCACTCCAGTTTGGCTCAAAACATGTTTTTCAATTTTTTGACTTTGGAGAGCAGTTGAGAACTTTGACCAAAATGAAATTTGAAACCAATTTTTGACCTGATATTGATGTAATATGATGTAATGAACTCACTGAAAGCAATGTCTAACAATCCTAAACACAAATCAAGAGTATGCTTATCCAAATTCACAACAGTGAGGCAGTTGAGACAGATTTTGTGAAATGTTGACTTCTTGAGCTTGCAGGCACAAAACTAAGACTTGAATGAGTATATATTAGCTAAACAAACATAAATCAAGAGACCTTATCCACTGCACAAATCTAAAAGACAGCTTAAACAGTAGATCCAAACACACCTTTAAACAAATGATTTGCAACTAAAACTGATCTAATCACTGAACCAGCTTACTTTAATAACCAAACTAAGTTTAAATAACCTAAATACTACTTAATGGACAGCTTTTAACTATTTGTAACAACAAAAACAGATTATGCAAGAACTTGAAATTTACACTTACAAATGTCCTTAGCCACAATGGCTTGCCAACAATGAAACCAGAACCTCTAACCTATCTAAATCAACCCAAATAACTATAAATCAACCCAATTCCAGCTCTGAACCAACCCATATCCATCTCTGCATCATTTTTCCCCCGTTTTGACTTTTGTTGACCAATATTCAAAGTTGCATGAAAGTTAAATGCAGGCTTACAAAAAGCTATTATAAGCTTATATAAGCTTATATGGGCTTATAAATGAGCTGCTAGAGGTTTGAACATAAGCAATTGAAACTCAAAATTGCAACAGTGGACAGAAAATATGAAAGGTGAACTAACACTTGAATTGAAACTTGGTAAGAGTTTTAATACAATGAAACTACTGAGTTTGATACAAAATCAACTTGAAATTACAATTTAGAACTATTTAAGACATGTTAAGATTAAAACGACATACATTCTAAAAAATAAAACTAAAAATACTCTTCATCTTGCCTCACTCTTCCTTTATTTATACTCAAAACTCCTTCTCTCACCTCTCTCTTCAAATCCCACTAATAATTTTGGCCCTTGGATTAGTTGGAATCATCTTGGCCGTTTAAATGGTTTTGGCGCCAAAAGATGTTTTAACCAGCTGGGGTTGAGTGTTTGGTAAAAGGTGCATTAAATGCATCCTTGGAGTGTTGTGTTTGGAGGAGGGTAGAGTAGGGAGATGATGGTGGATAGTTGAGTGTGAGCAGAGGTGTTGCAGGGTGGTGATGATGGTGTAAACCCGTGAGGGAGGGAAGGGGATAGTCAAAAGGTGTTTGACTGGTTTTTTAATAATAGAGGGGGTCAAATGGTAAGGGTCCAAAAGGGTTGGCAGGGGGTCCAATTGCAGTTGACAAGTCCAAAAAGGGTTTAGGGGTTATTAATAATCTAGGGACTTGTTTGTAAATTCTGAAAACTAAGGGACCAGATCTGCCATTATCTCAAAGTTGTTCCAAGGGTTGAAATTGACAAGTGTCAATAGTACAAGGACCAAAGCTGACATTTTCAAATTTCCAGGGACCAATTTTGCCAAATTTGAAACTTGGAGGACCAAACTTGTAATTTTCTCAAACTTTTTATATTTTTCACCAAAGGACTAATTTTGACAAGTTATGATTTTAAAAGGACCTTTGATGATTTTTCTTTTGAAATTATGTGCTCAGGGACTATTTCTGACAATTTTTGAAACTTGGGGGACTGAAACTGCCAATTATGCCATTACTTCTGGAGTAGCCAAATGTTTCAGTTCAAGTAAGAACCATAGTACACCGATAACCATGTGATTTTGAGCAAACCACCAGCTTCCAACGGATTTGATTTGTCTTTACCAGAAGCCGTTTGCTTCTGGACTAGCCAACTCTTAGATAAATTATCAATATTATCTTTGGTGAGCTGATTACCAATTATGGTTTTTCCACTGCCTTTACCACAAGCCATAAACTTGCGGGCTAGCCAACTCTTCACTTTTTAGGATATGGTGAGTTGAATACCATACAATTTTGGGCAAATTGCAAGCCGTCAACGGATTTGAGATATCTTTACCAAGAGCCATTTGCTCCTGGATTACCCAATCCTTTTGTTTATTAGACAAGGTGGACTGATAACCAATTGAGTAAGTGTAGAACACTTACTCCAAAAAAAAATTTTGGCCAAAAACGGGGGAATTAGGTGGTATAATTACATGATAAAATTCGTGAGAATTCCCCCCCCCCACACTTAGAAATGAATATTGCCCTCAATATTCAAAGTACCGGTGGTTATGCCGAAACAAAGAACGTGAAAGGGAAATACTACGGCCATTATTTAGAAAGAAGATTTTTTTTTCTTTTTTTTTTTCAGAAAACTTATATACACAGCATGTGGGGCAACCCCCCCACACTAGGGTGGTAGAAAGATAGAAAGAAGTCAGAAATATGGGTGAAAACCCATATGGCATGCTACTGTTTTTGATTACCGAGTCGCTAGCTTGACTCGACCCCGAATTCATTGGTTCATGGGGAAAGTTTGAAGATCCGGGACAACCATAGGAGGAATGTCCTCTCCAAAATAATGCTTCACTCGATGACCATTCACTTTAAAATTAGGACCATCGGGTTGAGATAACTCAATGGTACCATAAGGATAAACCTTAGCGATAGTAAATGGACCAGACCAACGGGACTTGAGCTTTCCCGAGAAAATCTTCAATCTTGAATTGAAAAGAAGGACTCGATCACCAACGTTGAAAACGCGGTTCTTGATTTTTGAGTCATGAATCTTCTTTGTCTTTTGTTTGTAGATCAAAGAGTTCTCGTAAGCTTGATCACGGAGTTCATTTAATTCATTCATTTGAACTTTCCGGTGATCACCAGCTGTCTGAATATCGAAATTAGCATGCTTCAAGGCCCAGTATGCCTTGTGCTCAAGCTCAACCGGCAGATGACATGCCTTCCCGTACACCAGCTTGTATGGAGTGCACCCGATGGGTGTTTTGTAAGCTGTACGGAAGGCCCATAGTGCGTCATCTAGCTTATCCGACCAAGAGGCACGGTTTTCGCCAACCGTCCTCTCCAAGATTCTTTTAATCCCCCGGTTAGAAACTTCCACTTGCCCACTTGTTTGTGGGTGGTACGCAGTAGATAGACGGTGAGTTACACCATACTTTTGCATGACTCTTTCAAATTGGTCATTGCAGAAATGCGTACCACGATCACTAATTATGGCTCGTGGAGTTCCAAACCTAGCAAACAGAGATTTTAAGAATTTCACCACAACTCGGGCATCGTTGGTGGGTAAAGCTTTAGCTTCAACCCATTTTGACAAGTAGTCAACGGCCACGAGTATGTATTTGTTACCTCGGGAAGAAGGAAATGGCCCCATAAAGTCAATGCCCCAGATGTCAAAAATCTCACACACTTGAATGGCGTTTTGTGGCATTTCATTTCTTTGTGAGATATTCCCGTGACGTTGACAAGCGTCACAGGTTTTGACAAATTCATGGGCATCCTTGTAGATTGTGGGCCAATAGAATCCAGAATCAAACACCTTCTTGGCGGTGTAGTTGGGGCTATGATGTCCCCCAGTAGGTCCAGAATGGCAAGCCTTGAGAATGTCACTGGCTTCCTGACCATATACACATCGCCTGATGACTTGATCCGCGCAAATTTTGAACAAGTAGGGGTCGTCCCAGAAATAATGTTTCACATCTTTAAAGAATTTATTTTTCTGTTGGGACGACATCCCTTTCACCACAAAGTTACCCGCATGGTATTTTGCAAAGTCAGCAAACCATGGGGTAGAAGAGTCTCCACGAAAAGAAACCACATTGAGTGTTTCGAGAGGAAATGTTTCGTTAATTTCCTTTTTCTCGAACACATCCTGGTGAGGGTTCTCTAATCGGGACAGATGATCAGCAGCTAGGTTCTCAGCTCCTTTTTTATCACGAATAATGATATCAAATTCTTGTAGGAGGAGAACCCAACGGAGCAATCTCGGCTTTGCATCTTGTTTTGCAAAGAGATATTTGAGAGCCGAGTGATCCGTATACACCACGCATTTGGTCAAGATAAGGTATGGCCGAAACTTTTCAAACGCATACACCACAACTAATAATTCTTTCTCTGTAGTGGTGTAATGGGTCTGAGCTTCAGTCATAGTTTTGCTTGCGTAGTAGATAGGCTGAAAATGCTTGGTTTTGCGTTGCCCCAAGACTGCACCGATAGCAAAGTCACTTGCATCACACATGAGCTCAAAGGGTAAATCCCAGTCGGGGGCAACTAGAATGGGTGCTTCCGTAAGCTTTTTCTTAAGTGTTTCAAAAGCTTCGATGCACTCAGGAGAAAAGATAAAAGGAGCATCTTTTTCGAGAAGATGGGTCATAGGCCGAGCGATTTTAGAGAAATCTTGAATGAATCTACGATAAAACCCGGCATGACCTAGAAAACTCCTAATACCTTTGACGGTAGTAGGACGAGGCAATTTAGCAATAACATCAACTTTTGCTCTATCTACCTCAATCCCATTCTTGGAAATCTTATGGCCAAGGACTATGCCTTCTTTGACCATAAAGTGGCTCTTCTCCCAGTTTAGACATAGATTGGTGTCTTCACACCGTTTTAGCATTTTGTCTAAATGGGAGAGACATGTATGAAACGAGTCCCCAATGACCGAGAAGTCATCCATAAACACCTCCATAGTTTCCCCGTTCATGTCGTGGAAAATTGCCATCATACATCGTTGGAACGTGCCAGGAGCATTACATAGGCCAAAAGGCATACGTCTGTAGGCAAATGTCCCGTGTGGGCAGGTGAATGTGGTCTTTTCTTGATCCAGCGGATCAATGGGGATCTGAAAGTAACCCGAGAAACCATCAAGGAAACAATAGTATTCGTTCCCTGCTAATCTCTCAAGCATCTGGTCCATGAAGGGTAGAGGAAAATGGTCTTTACGGGTGGCTTCGTTTAACTTACGATAGTCAATGCACACACGCCATCCCGTAACCAATCGAGTTGGAATTAACTCGTTTTCTTCATTCGTGACAACATTAATGCCACCCTTTTTTGGAACGCAATGAATTGGGCTAACCCAAGGACTATCAGAGATAGGGTAAATTAAACCGGCATCAAGAAGTTTGAGAACCTCTTGTTTGATAACCTCATGAATCTTAGGATTCACCCTTCTCTGATGTTGGACTGCTGGTTTGAAGTCATCCTCCATTAAGATTTTGTGAGTACAAAACTCAGGGTTGATACCCTTAATATCGGAGAGTTTCCAAGCAATTGCTTGCTTGTGTGATTTCAAGACCTTTATGAGAGCAGTTTTCTCCTCCTCATTTAAGTCCTTAGCAATTATGACGGGTAATTTATCATCACCCTCCAAAAATGCATACTCGAGATGAGGAGGTAGGTCCTTAAGTTCAACCTCGGGAAATTCATCAGTAGATGTTTGTACTGATTTGATTTCCTCAATTGTGATTTCTTTCGGAGGGAGTGAAGGTAATGGATCTTCATTAAGCAATTGCTCAAGATAAAGAATATCTCCCTCCGAATCATAAACACCATCAATTCCAGGCGGAATTGATTCATCAGTAGCAAGAAATTCATCGATCTCTTCCAGAAGGAAGTCACCTCCCTCAAACGGAGTGAGAGAGGGGGAAGAGTCGGCAATGATAGGTT
This sequence comes from Chrysanthemum seticuspe, assembly GCA_019973895.1. NCBI lineage: Eukaryota > Viridiplantae > Streptophyta > Magnoliopsida > Asterales > Asteraceae > Chrysanthemum > Chrysanthemum seticuspe. The sequence goes on along the minus strand of BPTQ01000002.1, from coordinate 27,448,306 downwards.
GAGAAGATGTGGTGGAATCCCCACCCACAGAATTATGAAGATAACCAAGAAACTCTTGAGAGTACTCCTCTGAAGCAATGTCAATTAAATCGACTCGATTAACTGATTCAGTATCATAATTTGAGGAATACCTCGAAGTTTGATCAAGGTTGAAGGTAACAACTTCATTACCCACACGTAATGTGATTTCTTGCTCAAATACATCAATGAGAGCACGGCCCGTTCTCAGGAATCCTCTTCCAACAATGAGGGGAACCCGAGGATCGGCATCGAAATCAACAACCACAAAGTCAGCTGGAAAATGGAACTTTCCTACTTTCACAAATACATCCTCGGCGCTGCCAAGAGGACGCGATATAGAACGATCTGCAAGCTCAAGAGTCATGCAAGTAGGAATAAGTTCCGGAAGAGAAAGTTTCTTCCACACTGAATAAGGCATCAGATTGATGCTTGCACCAAGATCGGCGAGGGCAAAGCATTCAATCATCCCAGGAAAAACACAAGGAAGAAGAAATTTTCCGGGATCTCCTAGCTTCTCGGGAAGCTTCTTTAACAGAACAGCTGAGCAGTTTTCGTTCAAAGGAGTTTTAGCCATTTCAAACAGCTTTTCCTTATTGCTCAACATGTGTTTCAGAGTAGATGCAAACTTGGGCATCAACATGATGGCATCCGCAAAGCTTATGTCAAAGTGTAGCTCTTGGAAAATTTGAAAGAATTTTTCCATTTGATGACTAGCTTTCTCGCTGAGTTTTTGCTCATGTAAACGTGAGGGATAAGGAATAGAAGTTTTGGATTTTGGGTTACCAACTGGAGGTTCAAAAACAACTCCAGGTTTGGTATTGGGTTTCGGGACAACCTGAGGATGGACATTGCTGGTACTTCCGTTATTAGTAGGAAGTTCCTTGTCCTTTGTCGCATCAGGTTCGCTTTCCACTACCTTCGGGAGAGAAGAAGAAGAGGTAGTAGGAATAGCGGGTCCAGCATATGAAGCACCACTTCTGGTTGTGATCGCCTTTGCATCGCCCCTCGGATTAGCGATCGTGTTGCTAGGTAAAGTACCTGAGCCCGAGGGTCGATCATTTAAAGAATTCTTGATGTCAGAAATCTGGCTGACCAACAACCGATTCATTTCCTCTTGGGATTTCATGAATTGTTTCAACAACTCATCAGATGATGGTCTAGTTGGAACAATGGCTTGAGTTTGCACAGGAAAATTCTGGCCTCTATTGTTAGGATTAGGGCCTTGATTCTGAAAATTTCCTTGATTATTGGCATGAAAATACCCTTGGTTGAAATTTCCCTGACCTGGGTTTCTATTGAAATTTCCTTGATGTTGGAAATTTTGATTTTGATTTTGGAAACCGTTGTTTGGACTGAAATTACCTTGGTTTTGGAAACCTTGGTTTGGTCTATTTTGACCTTGATTACGGTTTTGATTGAAACCGGGAGGTCCAGGGTAGTGGTTAGGACGGTGGTTTGGGTCTACAGGAGCACGATATTGATTGCCTCCCTGATTAGAAATCCCGCCCACAACATTGGCTTCAAAAGGGTTACCATCGGTGGCCATACATTTATAATAAGCATGGGGGCCACCACAAGTAACACAGACTTCCACTTTCTTAACTTCAGCAGGAGGTGAAGTTTGTGGAAAAGATACTTTCTTTTGGTTGGAGAGAACCAAAGCTTGGATAGCTTCCGTGAGTTTGTCAATCTTAGCATCGGTGCTAGACTGACTCACGGGCGATGAAGAAGAAGAAGGACCAACACTGACTTGGGAAACAACCGGCTTGCTTTGTGCAGTGCGGACTTTAGACTTGTTTTCAATGATCGCTAAAGCTTCTTTGACAATTTTGCTTAGAAAATTTCCTCCCGCGGAGGAATTGAGAGAATCTTGATCAGATTGACTCACTCCATTATAGAAAGTATCGAGTTGCATCAACTCGGAGAAACCGTGGTGAGGACATTTGCGAAGCAATTCCTTGAAACGATCCCACGATTCACTGAAGGATTCATCAAACTTTTGAGTGAATTTGATGATTTCATTTTTAAGACTCGTGGTTTTGGAAGGTGGATAGAATTCATTCACAAATTTCTTCACCAGATCTTCCCATGTCTCAATTGACTGAGGGGGTTGTTTTTCAAGCCAAATCCGGGCTTGCCCCTCAAGAGAAAATGGGAACAGAAGAAGCTTAACAGCATCAGTAGGGACATTCTTGTATTTGATGGTAGATGCAATCTTGTTAAACCATCGAATATGAGCATGAGGATCATCCCGCTCAAAACCATAGAACTGATTTGAGGTTACAAGATTCAGTAATCCGGTTTTGAGTTCAAAGTTTTCAGCCACAATGGCTGGTACATCAATAGCATCTCCATACCCGTCGATGGGTGCCTGGAGAAGCTCACACATAGGGCGTTCTTCCGCCATGATAACGGAAGTAGTGTGAGCAGTCCGGATCTCAGATCCAACTGATGGAGCAGAAAGTCTACGGACACGCCTTCTTGGAATCTTGACAAGCTCACGAAATGGGCTCACAGATCTAGAAGAGCGAGTGCGCATACACTAGAGTTAACTCTAAGGAATCTCAGAGTTAAGGAGAGAAATGGGAATTATGAAGACGTTTTATAAAAATGGGGTGAGAAGAATCTTTATGGGTTTTCTGGTTCTGACAAGGAGATATCACAACAAAATCAATTAACACAAAATCGAGGCAAAACAACAGTGAACTTAACCAATAATCACAAGATGAATGGCTTCTTTGAAAAAGGCACACCAATCACAAGGACACAAAGGCAAGTTTTAAATCTTTAGTTCGGGAACTTATTATGGTCGCACCCCCAGTTAGGTAGTGCACTGCCTTGGTTTGCGGTGGTAATCTTTTAAGTTGTTATTTATTAAAGAAAACGACAAATCTTTTTGTATTTTTATTTTTGATACATATATAGAAATAAAAGGAAAATATTTTTGTGTTTTATACGTTTTTGCTGTTTTTGGGTTTTTGGATTTTTTATAAGAAAATATGGATATATATATATAGATAGATATGGATGATATAAACAAAGAGTGAGTATTCAAACTACTAATCTGCTAAACGGAAGATAATCAGCACAACTCCCCGGCAGCGGCGCCAAAAATTTGATCCGTGCAAAACCGTCAAGTTTTTGTCACTCAAGCCGGCCACTTGTGAATGGCCGACCGTAACAAACTTAAAACGGCTCAAACACGAATGCAATGAAGATCTGGGGAGTATAGTGTTTCCCCAGGTCGTTATGTCCCAGCGAGCTATGCGAAGAATCACCAAACGTATAGTGATCGAGAGATTTGAACGGAAAAGAGGATTTGAATGATTATAACTAAAGAGAAAGTACATAAATTACAGAGGCTTAAATGCAAATTAAAGGAAATTAAGAAGATAAAAAATATTAAATAAACGCTATCACTATTTTTAAAATTGATGAACGTTTAAAACTTAAAACTTACGTTTAAATAAAATTACGTAAACGTACAAAATAAAAAGTGAGATCTAAGAAATAAAAGTCCTAAAAATATGAAAATGACATTTTTACAAACCTAATGATAAAAGAAAATTTATAGAAAAAGAAAATTATTTTTATAACTAATTATCTAATTGTTATTAATTAAAAACTATTTTTAACTATTAAATAATAGCCTAAAATACAAGAAAATATGAAACAAAGCTAGAAAAATAAAATTTTGACTTAGAAAAATCTAAAATAACAAAATAGAATTTTCAAAACTATTTTTGTATTTTTCTGAATATTTTTGGATTTTCTATGAATTAAAAACTATTTAAAACTAATTAAATTATTTAAAAATACAAATTTAACTAAGAAAAATTTGGAAAAATATTTTTTTGTCTTTTTATATTTATCTTAACTTAAGAAAAATGAAAAATTATTTTTTTGAAACTTTTCTGAATTATTTGTATTAAAAGCTAATTAAAAAGGCCTAAAAATTAATTTAAATGCAGAAAAATAGCAAACCAACTTATAAAAATCTGAAAATTTCAGGAAAACTCTAAAATTATATTAGGAATCTAGGAGAAATGGAAAAACAGGGGGTTGCTTGTAAGAAAATGAAACTGATGTGCAAAGTGCTTATGAATAAGCACTTGCAATAAGCCAAAGTCCACAAAAAAGCACCACACTGGAACAGAAGTTCTACTATGCTATAATAACCAAAATGCAACTAAAAACAATAAGCCATAGCCTCTGAATTGCAAGATGTACATATTTGCTTATTTGGCTAATTGCTTAAAAACAGTTTCTAGGTACCTACTTTAAGCCAAAGAATAAGCACTCCAATAAGCTAGAAACCAAAATCCAAATGTGGAGACCTAAACTAGACCTGGGTGAGAGTTTATGAGCCAAAGACCAGACCAAGGGAAGCTCTTATAAGCCTTGTGCAAGCCTGCACAAAACTGAGGAAAACTCAGTTTATGCTGAAGCTTATGAACAGGGCAATTAGGGCCTAAAAGAGAAGCAGTTTTGAGACTTCTAAAAAAATTGCAAAAATCTAATAAAATGGTAATAAGGATTAAGACCAACTGAAGTTTTTAAAACACCAAGTTCCACTAAAATTGACCCAATAATGGCTCAATTAAAAATCACTCCAGTTTGGCTCAAAACATGTTTTTCAATTTTTTGACTTTTGAGAGCAGTTGAGAACTTTGACCAAAATGAAATTTGAAACCAATTTTTGACCTGATATTGATGTAATATGATGTAATGAACTCACTGCAAGCAATGTCTAACAATCCTAAACACAAATCAAGAGTATGCTTATCCAAATTCACAACAGTGAGGCAGTTGAGACAGATTTTGTGAAATGTTGACTTCTTGAGCTTGCAGGAACAAAACTAAGACTTGAATGAGTATATATTAGCTAAACAAACATAAACCAAGAGACCTTATCCACTGCACAAATCTAAAAGACAGCTTAAACAGTAGATCCAAACACACCTTTAAACAAATGATTTGCAACTAAAACAGATCTAATCACTGAACCAGCTTACTTTAATAACCAAACTAAGTTTAAATAACCTAAATACTACTTAATGGACAGCTTTTAACTATTTGTAACAACAAAAACAGATTATGCAAGAACTTGAAATTTACACTTACAAATGTCCTTAGCCACAATGGCTTGCCAACAATGAAACCAGAACCTCTAACCTATCTAAATCAACCCAAATAACTATAAATCAACCCAATTCCAGCTCTAAACCAACCCATATCCATCTCTGCATCATTTTTGCCCCGTTTTGACTTTTGTTGACCAATATTCAAAGTTGCATGAAAGTTAAATGCAGGCTTACAAAAAGCTATTATAAGCTTATATAAGCTTATATGAGCTTATAAATGAGCTGCTAGAGGTTTGAACATAAGCAATTGAAACTCAAAATTGCAACAGTGGACAGAAAATATGAAAGGTGAACTAACACTTGAATTGAAACTTGGTAAGAGTTTTAATACAATGAAACTACTGAGTTTGATAAAAAAATCAACTTAAAATTACAATTTAGAAGTATTTAAGACATGTTAAGATTAAAACGACATACATTCAAAAAAATAAAACTAAAAATACTCTTCATCTTGCCTCATTCTTCCTTTATTTATACTCAAAACTCCTTCTCTCACCTCTCTCTTCAAATCCCACTAATAATTTTGGCCCTTGGATTAGTTGGAATCATCTTGGCCGTTTAAATGGTTTTGGCGCCAAAAGATGTTTTAACCAGCTGGGGTTGAGTGTTTGGTAAAAGGTGCATTAAATGCATCCTTGGAGTGTTGTGTTTGGAGGAGGGTAGAGTAGGGAGATGATGGTGGATAGTTGAGTGTGAGCAGAGGTGTTGCAGGGTGGTGATGATGGTGTAAACCCGTGAGGGAGGGAAGGGGATAGTCAAAAGGTGTTTGACTGGTTTTTTAATAATAGAGGGGGTCAAATGGTAAGGGTCCAAAAGGGTTGGCAGGGGGTCCAATTGCAGTTGACAAGTCCAAAAAGGGTTTAGGGGTTATTAATAATTTAGGGACTTGTTTGTAAATTCTGAAAACTGAGGGACCAGATCTGCCATTATCTCAAAGTTGTTCCAAGGGTTGAAATTGACAAGTGTCAATAGTACAAGGACCAAAGCTGACATTTTCAAATTTCCAGGGACCAATTTTGCCAAATTTGAAACTTGGAGGACCAAACTTGTAATTTTCTCAAACTTTTTATATTTTTCACCAAAGGACTAATTTTGACAAGTTATGATTTTAAAAGGACCTTTGGTGATTTTTATTTTGAAATTATGTGCTCAGGGACTATTTCTGACAATTTTTGAAACTTGGGGGGACTGAAACTGCCAATTATGCAAACTTTGCTCATTTTTCATCTGATTTTGAACATTTTGCATCTGAAACATATAAAATGCAATTTTGGAATATTTTCAGTATTTTGATGCATTTCTGAGCATTTTTAACCGTTTTGCAGTTCAGATTTAACCAAAAATGATGAGTATTTACACACTCATCAATCATGCATAAGCTTCTCAAAATCCTTGCACAACTCCTTATTTGTTGAGCCAAAGATGATGTCATCAACATAAACCTGTACCAGCAATATATCATCCTTGTGCTTCCTTATGAACAATCTCTTTTCTATCAGCCCACTCTTGAAACCATTGTCTATCAGATAAGTAGAAAGGCATTCATACCATGCCCTTGGAGCTTGATGCAAACCATACATAGCCTTCTTCACCCTGTAAACCTTATCAGGATGATCAGGATCTTCAAAACCAGGAGGTTGGCACACATATACCTCCTCATCAATAGTACCATACAGAAAGGCACTTTTAACATCCATTTGATAAACCACAAAGTTTTTGAATGAAGCATATGCCAAAAACAATCTTATAGCTTTAATTCTGGCAACAGGGGCAAATACTTCATCATAATCCAAACCTTTAGTTTTTGTGTATCCTTGAGCAACCAACCTTGATTTGTTCCTTATCACAATTCCCCTTTCATCCATTTTGTTTCTGAATACCCATTTAGTTCCAATAGCCCTCTTACCATTAGGAAGATCAACCAATGTCCAAACTTCTTGAAGTTTGAATTGTAATAGCTCCTCTTGCACTGATTCAATCCAACCTTCTTCTCCTAATGCTTCTTTAACTCTTTTGGGCTCCTTCTTTGACAAAAAGCAAGCAAACAGACAGTTTTGCATGTCTTGATGACTGTTCCTTTTGTGAAGTGACCTTGCAAAGAAACCTTGTTCAGGAAAGGTTTTAGTGTTTTGAGCCCTGCTTCTTGTTTGAACTGGTGTATTCAAATCTCCAAGTATTTGCTCTTTAGGATGATTCTTATGCACTCTGGTGGTAGGAATTGGACTTTCTGTGATGACTGTTTCTAAATTTGTAACATCTGCATCTTTGAAAAAGTCATACATGTTCTCATCATCAGTGGGAGTATCCCTTTCTTCCAAATCAGGTATGTCAGGATCAGTTGGATACTCATCTTCACCAAATAGTGGCTTGGCAAGGATTCCAAAGTAAGTATTGTCATATGTACTTGCAGCAGGGGTTTCACTTGAACTAGCAGTGGTAGACTTTGGCTTAGCAGTGCTTTCAGCAACCTTATTCTTTTTCTTTATTTCGTCTACCAATACTGTGTCATGAACTGACCACTCTTTATCATCTTGATGATTATCACCCTTGCTTCCTGAATCCAAAGCATCATCATCAGTGGGACTCTTCGTTTTAATGATGGGTGAGACAGGACCAACTTTCCACTTTTCAATCAAATAGAATTCCTTTGGAGAATCAATTTCCTTAGAATTTGCTTCTACATCAGAATCCTTTTGAATACCTGCATCAATATTAGTGGATGTACCTGCAATGACTGGCTCATAATTCATAGACTTTGTTAGCATATCAATATTAACCAGCCACTCTGGTCCTTTGGTCTCAACACTAGGAGTCTCTTCATTGAACCTAACATGTAGATTCTCTTCAATAATCCTGGTCCTCCTATTGTACACCCTAAAGGCTTTACTACTGAAAGAATAGCCAGTAAAGTATCCCTCATCTGCCTTTTCCTCAAACTTACCTAGGTGGTCTATGGTATTCAAGATAGTAACAGGACACCCAAAAGGTTTTAGGAAATCTATCATAGGCTTCCTACCATGTAACAACTCATAGGGGGTCTTGTTATGAGGCTTCACTACCTTACTTCTATTCTGCACATAACATGCAATACTTATAACTTCAGCCCAAAAGGTAGTGGGTAACTTAGATTCTGATAACATTATTCTTGCAGCCTCAATTAGTGTCCTATTTTTCCTCTCAGCAACACTATTTTGCTGAGGTGTCCTAGCAACACTAAACTGTCTTTCAATACCCTTTTCCATACAAAACTTATTCATGACATCATTTTAAAACTCAGTTCCATTATCACATCTGATTACTTTGACCTTATGGTTCACTTTATTTTCTATCTTAGTGACGAAATTCTTAAGAATCTCACTAGTTTCACTCTTAAGTGCCAGAAAGTAAACCCAAGAAAATCTACTATAATCATCAGTGATAACTAGGCAATACTGCTTATGATTCAAACTCTTAACAAATTTGGGACCAAATAAGTCCATGTGAAGCATAAACAGTGGTTGAGAAATGGTGTTTACAGTCTTGGTCTTACAAGAGGCTCTATGTTGCTTACCTTTTTGACATGCCACGCAAAGTTCTTTACTTTCAAAAACCTTAGAAGGTAACCCTCTTACTAAATTACCCTTCACCAATTTATTGACTGTTTTGATATTTAGGTAACCTAGCCTTCTATGCCATAACTTTTACTCATCTACTGATGCCTTAGCAAACAAATAAGTTAGGGACCTATTAGGAATTACATCTTTCAGATCAAAACAATATATGTTTTCCTTCCTAGGAACACTAAGCTGCACATACTTATCATCAGGCATTTTGAAATCAAGAGATAACACCACACATTCAGTTTCCCCAAAAAGTACCCAATTCTTTTTATTACACATCTGAGAAACACTGAATAAATTATACTTTAGACCCTATACCAAATAGACTTTCTCAAAGTCCAACTTCCCTGTTCTGATTGTTCCTCTGCCGAGAATCTTTCGTCCCTTTGGATCATTGCCAAATGCCACATAGCCTTCATCAAAGGCTTCAAAATCCTCAAGGTTGCTCCCATCCCATGTCATGTGCCCAGAGCAACCACTGTCAAATATTCCTTTATCTTTTAGCTCATCCTGTAGATTTCCCTGCACATGAGATTAAACAAGTTAGTTACCTTTGGGGACCCAAGTCAATACTGACTTGGGTCTGCCTTGTGCATCAATATATTCAATTTTCTTTAAGTTCATTGATGCACTGTTGACATGATCTAAGACTTTTGTCTTTGGTTTCCATTGCCAACAAGTTGAGGCCTTTACAACATAGAAATGGCTTCCAACTACTGTGTCAGTTATCACCTTTGGAACAGATAAAACTTCTTTTGACTCAGCAGTGGTGATATTCTGCTTAGCAGTAGAAACATTTAGCTTAGCAGTGGTTGGAACCCATTTAGGTGCAGCAGTGATTATTGATTTTGTTCTACCATTCCTCATTAGTACTGCTCTTGGAACCATGTTTTTGTTTAGGTGAGGGATGGTATTCTTTGAAAAAATTTTATGATTCACCCTCCTCAAATGATTCTAGACTGTTGGTTGGTTTTTATAACAGTTTCTCTGTAAGTGTTCAAAACTACCACACTTATAACAGGCCTTTTTGACACAGTGAAACTCATTCCCTAATCTATTTGAGATTAAACCAATAAAGTTTCTTTGATTACCCCTAGGTTTGAATCTTCTCATCTGGTTCCTATGAATCTCATTATACTCTACAACCCTCCTAGAGATCTGTGCACCAAATCTAGGCAAAAGGTTGGCTTGTTTAGAATCAACATGTTTAACATTATCTAACTTCTCAGATTGTGTTGACTCAGACCTATCTTCCTCTGAATCTGATTCCCTATCTTCAATAATTGGGCCATCAGATGACTTAACAGTTTCTTCCTTAGGTGTCTCAGACTTAACTTTTTCATAAACGTGTTTGTTAAAGCTAAGCTCATCATTGAATGACAATTTAGTACCAGGTGGTGCATGTTTCATTAGAGAGGGTGGTGGCATATCATTGTATCCTATCCCAGAACTCTTTTTCATTAATTGACACCCTATAGATTTATGTACCAAATCATAAGCAAATTGCTATTTTTTCACCCTAACTATGTGTTTTTCCTTTTCATCTAGGGCATTATGTTTGACAATTTCAGCTTCTTCTAGTTTATGTTTAAGCACTTTAATTTCTCTATCCCTAAGGTCTACCTCTCCACCTAGTATGTTTCTCTTATCCACATACTCAAACTCACACTTGATACAATACTTAAGTTTTTCTTCTATATTTTGAAGACCAACTTTATAACCTAAGTTATCTAGTGCAAGTCTATCTACCTCTTTCCTAAGACTCTCATTGATTGCTTTAAGAGATTCTAAGTTATCTTGACAATATTTAAAAGAACAAGTAGAACTTTTTGAATCAGTAGATACCTCAGAATCTGAACCAAAAGATGATGAAGCATAAGCCATGAGTGCAAAGTTATGCACTTTGGAAGCTTCACTAGCCAGGAAAGCAGCATTGGGTCCTTCCTCAATTTGGTCACTCCAATCATAGTCTCCAAGTCCATCTTGAGCCACCAAAGCTGAAAAAGGCTGTGGTTCTTCAGGTGCTTTCTTATAGTTCCCACTTATCCTTTTAGGAGCCCTACACTCCCTTGCAAAGTGCCCCTTCTTCTTGCAGTTGAAGCACTCCATCTTGCTTTTGTCAAACACTGCCTTCCTTTGACCATCTTACTTGAACTGTCTGCTAGTCCTCCTTAGAAACCTCCTAGCTTGCAATGTGAGCATTGCCATTTGCCATTGAAATTGATTTCTTCAAGGTCATCAGGATCAGTTTGATCCAAATCTTGGTTTAGCACAGTCACACTGGTTGTCAAATCAGCTAGGAAAGCACATATGGGACCATCACTAATATTATCACTAACAGTGGTATCATTAGCAATAGCAGTGGAAACACCATAAACAGTAGTGGATGCTTCCTAAGAACTCCTATGGTTTGTAGACACAAAAGCAATGTTCTGTGTAGATGATGATGATCCAGCAATGTTGTTTTCAGACTCATAAACCTTCAAATTGTTGTAGAGATTGTCAAGGGCCATCTTTTCAAAATCATCCTTATTTCTCCACATAACAGTATGCATTGCCCATTCAGGTGACAAACTTCGGATGAACTTAAGATTAATGTCTTCTTGAGCAACTTTATAGTCCACCAATTTCAATTGACTTATGACCTTCTGCAACCTGTTATAGGTTCCATCAAGTTTTTCTCCACTGAGAGCAGTGAAATTTTCAAGTTGATGCTTGAGCATGTTCTTCCTAGATTTTCTGGTAGCATCATTACCAGCAAATCTTGTTTCAAGTGCATCCATAAGCTCCTTAGCAGTCTCATACTCCTGGAAGTCCAATGAAAAGTCATTAGGTATTCCCATACTGAGAATACTATGAGCCTTTATCTCCAATTTTCTTTGAGCCTTATCAATTTCACTAACAATACCAACAACCTGACCATTAGCACCCTTCTTAGATAAAGAATCACCCTTCTCAACAACTTCCCAGATGGTGTAGTCAATCATTCGAATGTATTGCCTCATTCGCATCTTCCAAACCTGAAACTCACCTTGCTTTAGCATGGGTACCTTAGAGGCAGTTACCATATGGGTTTCGTCAGACATCTTGTACTTCTTGAATGAAACAGATCTGAGTTAAAAACTACTTCTTCTTGATCACAGCTTCTAGATCACAAGCTCTGACACCACTTATTGATCTCAGTTGAGCAAACGATCCTTTATAGAAGCTGACTTAAACTTGAACAAACTGTTAAACACTATGCGGAATTTAATGTTTAACCTTAAGAAGAATAACATTAATAAACACTAAACACCTCAATATTTTATTAATACGAATACTCTAACCAGTATTAGGGTTTTACAACCTTGAAGTGTATCGACTTTAGATATATCTAACACGTATATCTAACTCTAACCTATGACCTCCTTTTATAGGCTAAGGAGTCCTATACAATATACAATACGTAACCTACAAGATAAATATAATTACCATACTTATCTAAATACAATTCGACCTACTCAAGACCTTCTAGAATATTACAATACAAACCGACACAACTAACTAGCAGTACTTTGATTACATTAGCAATGTATCCAATCTCCTACTAGCAGTGGTTGTCTTGAGTAGTGGTTACATTTCTTCTGGCCGTGGTTTCATTTATGCTGGCACTGGTTCCATACTTAGAATAATTCCTTTCATTGGAACCTAAAACCCAACACCACAAAATTGCAAACCCCACCCGGATACTTAGGGTCTCTCCTAATCTTAAGTCACCCATTCATAATATCATTATAAATAGCTGATGATATCACATTAATGGGAGATTCTGTATCTATGTAGGTATGTTCGACATTCCTATATCCAATCATACAAGGGATTTTGATGTTCCAAGGATTTCCTCTCCTAATGTTTGGGCATATCCTAATGATGGGTGATCGAGGATTGTCGATTATGTATTTTTTCAACATTTTTATTCACTAACCATTATCCGAATTACTGCTAATCATAGAGCCAACAACTGAGGCGCTAATCACTTTTTCAACAACATCCCTAATTGTACCGTCAAATACCCTTTGTAAATCTTGAAGATCGTTGTTTCTACTCACATATCGGTTGCGGCAATTATGTTGGTCAGTGGGTTGTGGTTTGAGTGAAAGTGGTTTATATGGTGGTGGGTTATTGTTTGATGGGTTATCAGCTTCCATGATGAAAAGTGATGGGATTACGAACAAAGTCACGAAGAAAGGGATAGACTAAGAGGAAGCTAAAAATGAGAAAAAAAGCTTACTTGATAGGAATCAAGCAAATGAACCTAAACGAGGTGGAAATCTAACTAGCTATTCTATTCCCCGACAGAGGCGCCAAAAACTTGATACGCGTACACCGCGCGTTCGGGGTCAAAGGAAACTTCCTTTTCTTCGAGCAAGTTTTTCAACCACCTAGGCAGTGAACCTAATCGTTGTAGTGTAGTATTAGGGTAAGCCTCGGGATTGATATCGTTCTCTAGGGGAATAGGAATGCTAGTGAGAAATTACTACGCTAAGGTTGGGGTTGAAGAAGATTATTTTTTATCTTTTTTAGAAAATTGAAAGGTACGATCTCGGGGTATTGGATTTGGGGGGTGGTACTTCTACCGATTACTCTACTTATCTAAGCTAATTAACTAAGCTAAGGGGTAGTCTATGTCTAATTGATGTGTGCTCATATGATGATTAAAAATGTGTTTACCTAGATACTATTACTCCCTAGTTATCTTTTATTGGTGGTTGAATTGTCACGTCCTTATTCTTAACGCGTTGTGTCTACCAAGGTCGTAGGGTATGCTTTTCTCCCTAACTCTTTGAGAATACCTTAAGGTTATTGCCTACAAAATCTCTAGGATTCATAAACTAACTCTAAGGTTATCTTTGGATTTTTAGACTACAATTATTCTAGGTGATCATAAAATTAGGTTCACAAAGATTACTCAAGCATTAAAAATACAATGATGGCCTATTGCAATCCTAAGCCAATTAAAATTAAGATAAGAGACAACCAATCAATAATTAATAACTAAGTTTCATAGATCTTAGGCAAACACACAAGTAAATTAGTCGGACATGGTAAACATGCAAGCATACACATATACAATCGAAGACATAATGAAATCAATGAAATAAATAACTTATTTTGATGTAAAATAGGGTATGAGAACCCTAAGATACTGCCCAAGGTGGACAAAAGTCGTTTTAGGGTTTTACTCCACAAATCTACCTCTCTAAAAGTTTGAAAATCGATTTCTATATATAAGAATACAACTGCGATGGCGTCACCTTTTAACTGTGACGCCGTCAGATCTGCCGTCATTAGGGTTTCATCTTGGCCAACTCAACTTGCGACGGCGTCACGTTGTGGTTGTGACGCAGTCACTTTCAGCTTCTGACGCCGTCTAAGTGTGGATCTAGATCGTCTGGGGAGGAAAATCTTCTTGACGCCCTACTCTTCAAAGCCTGATGTCGTCAGGTACAAAATAGCAAATTTGCTACTGAGCCGTCACAATGTCAATCACACAAAGTGAGACGGCATCGCCTTATGTTTGTGACGCTAACAGGTGATTTTTCACCAGCTTGAGTGTCTTGATCTTGACTTTAGCCATTTTCTTCACATATTCACGCCTTTTCGTCCAAATAAGCATCATTCCAGCATTATGCCTTTAAGAGGCCTAAAAAGTGAAAAGGAACGAAATTAAGCAGTAACGGATATAAAAGTGGGCGATTAAGGGCTTAAATGACCCCTCAAAAGTGTACCTTTTAAATCCTTATCAAATATGCTATGCAATCATCTACTAACATTACACAGAAGGAACCTTATTGGTTTGCAAAGATGTGTGAGGCTATCAACAGTCAACAATCAATTCATGAAGCTGGATCTCTTGATATACCTCCAATGCTCACTCCCAGAAACTATGTTCACTCGGTCAGTCGGTTCTTTAGGTTCCTCGACCTTAAGAAACCTCATGGAGAATTTTTGAAGAAGGTTATTTAGGAAGGTCCCCTTTAAATGCCAACTGTTACAATTCCCACAGATCCAACGACTAATCCACCAAGACAAGAATCTGTCTCCACTCGTAATATTGATCAACTAACTGCAGAACAACTACTTCACTTTGAAGCTGATGAGCTCGCAATGAAATACATTCTTCTAGGATTACCAATCCAATTCTTCGAAGTGTTGATGCTCAGAAAACTGCAAAGGCATGTGGGAACATGTTCATCTCTTAATGGAAAGTATTAAACTCAATCAAGAGGACATGGAATCCAAACTTTACCTATCTTATGAAATGTTCATGATAGATCCAGGGGAGTCATTAGAGTCATACTATCACTGATTCACAAATATCATCAATGATTTGGACAGACACAACATAATTTTACCCAAAATTACTATTAACACAAAGTTTCTAAGTTTCTCGGTCCTCACTGGGAGAAGTATGTCACATCATCATGTCATCCAAAAGACCTTCCAACATTGATGAACCACCTAGTCAAAACAATCCTTTTAAAGGAATCCAAAACTTCATCCTACCACCTTCCGTTGTACCACCACCAAAATCTAGAAAAACCACACGGATTAGCATCCGACCTTGTTGTTTAGCCAAACCATTGTCAAAGAGTTCATCACTAACTACTCACTCACCACAAAATGATTCCTTAAATAGCACCTCTCTCATCTCCAACAAGCACACCACCATCATCACCTATCAAGTCTCCACCTAAGATCACTCTATCGGAACTCCTTAAGACTCTGAAAACACTCCAACAAACCAACCGAAAAGAACTAGTCTTTTTAACACCACCCACATCTCCAAACACTATTTACAAAGACCTTGTAAATTCACCACCTTTAGCTCCCATTGCCTTACAAGAACATCTAGGTTTTTTTCCACCACCATTTCCAAACATTCCAGATTTTGATCCATATTTTCCAATTTTTCCACCACATCTTCCGCATCCCACAAATCAAATGAACCCGTAAACCATCCACACACATTACCCACATCATTTACATTGTGAACATTGCTGATAACGCTACACGCGTCGTTCGGGGTCAAGGAAACTTCCTTTTCTTCGAGCAAGTTTTATAACACCCTAGGCAGTGAACCTAATCGTTGTAGTGTAGTAATTAGGGTAAGCCACGGGTATTGATATCATTATCTAGGGGAATAGGAATGCTAGTAAGAAGTTACTACGCTAAGGTTAAGGTTGAGGAAGATTATTTTTGTATTTTTATATTTTATGAAATGGAAAGGTACGAATCTCGGGTATTGGATTTGGGGGGTTGGTATTTCTACCGATTACTCTACTATTATCTAATTATCAAAACTAAGGTTGTGGGAGTCTATGTATAATTAATGTGTGCTCGTATGATAGTTTAAAGATGTGTTTACTTAGGTTGTACTACTCCTTAATTATATCCTATTGATGGTTGAGTTGTCACGTCCTTATTCTTAGTTGCGTTGTGTGTCTAAAGTTGTAGGGTATGCGTTTCTCCCTAACTCTTTGAACTTACCAAAGGGTCTCGTCTACAAAACCCACTAGGGATGATAAACTCTTACTCTAAGGCACTCTTTGGATAATTTAGCCTACAACTACTCAGGTAATCATATTCTAAGGTTCACAAAGATGAATCAAGCATTAAGTACACAACGAATGACCTATCGCATTACTAGATCATTGATCAACTAAGATAAGAAACAACCAATCAATATTCAATAATTAAGTTTCATACTTCTTAAGCAAACACACAAATAAATTAGCCAGACATGGAGAACATGCAAGCATACACACAAATAATCAAAGACATAATTGAATTAATGAAGTAAATACTTATCTTGATGTAAGATAGGGTTTAAAACCCTAAAATACTGTACAAGACACCTTAGGTTCGGTTTTAGGTTTTTACTCCAAAAGACTCTCTCTAAAACTGAAAAATTCGGATTCTATATATAAGATTACATATGCGACGACGTCACCTTATGTTTCGTGACGCCGTCGTGTCGCCGTCATTAGGGTTTCGTCTTGGCCACGTTAACCTTGCGACGGCGTCACCTTATGTCCGTGACGCCGTCCTCTTCAGCTTCTGACGTCGTCTGGGTTGCATCTAGGCCGTCTGAGTATCAACGACCTACTCTTTTAAAGCCCGACGTCGTCACTTGAAAATAGGGTATTTGGCTACTGTATCTTCACAAAAAATCCTCCGACGGCGTCGCAATTAACACATGACGCCGTCGCCTTCTGTTTTCAGCAGCTTTGAGTGTCTTGATTCTGACTTTGGCCATTTTCTTCATATATTCGCGCCTTTTCGTCCAAATAAGTGTCATTCCAGCATTTTGCCTTCGAGAGACCTAAAAAGTGAAAAGGAACGATATTAAGCAATAACGGATACAAAAGTGATCAAATAAGGACTTAAACGACCCCTCAAAATGGTACCTTTTAAAACCTTATCAAATATCCCTACACTTGTTATTTGCTTGTCCTCAAGCAAATGTGCTTTTAGCCAATTAATTTATAAGTTAGGGGTCATAAAGCATTAATTCAAAACGGTCCACAACACATATAAGCTCCGCAAAAGTCATAACAAGCACGGAAATTACATACTAGCACCTCACATGGGGTGTTTGGGTACTCACATCTCTCTCGGGTGTATATATGAAATATAACAAATAGGAAATGGAAGATAAACACTCATTAACCGGTCCTAGTACATAGATTACCATAGGCTTGAGAATAGATCAAACCTCCATCGCTTTGGCGTAAGCACCTAGGAAAGACTATCAAAGAGGTCTTTTAAAGGGTTGTAATGTTAGGCTTACGGTAGGGAAACAAGGGTTTGGTGGGATAGGCTATTTAGTGGTGGCAAGTCAAAAATCTCTATGTTAAATGCATACGAAGAATGGCGTTGCTAAGCCAAGACTCGACACTCTAAAACTCTAGGTAACGGAAATAAACAAACATAAATTTAAAGGATAGATGTAGGATGGTAGCCCTTTTTTTTTTTTTTTTTTTACACTCTATATTTTTTTCTTTTTCTCTTTTTCTATTTTTTTTCGATTTTTTTTTTTATTTTTTTTTCATACACTTTTACTCTACCATCCTCTATGGTAACATCAAAATGATAGGGATTTATAGGCATATCCCTACACTTGAGTTTTTATTACTCTACAATAATTTGACCGAATTGAAAAGACCAAAACACTTGGGGTACATTGTTACGCAAACAAAGGGAATTTGAATTTAACGTTCCCTTCCCGTCATTTCATAAACTTAACTTTTTCCATGAATCCCAATCGTCCCAAAACTGTATACAAAGGATATGACTCGACTTAGCAACTTATGCAAGCAACTAGATAATTGAACTAAGGGTTTAGGGTGATAACAAACATTTGCACTAAAAGTGAGTGCATAAGGGGTAGGCTAAGGCGATTTGGGTGTATATTTAGGGGTGGGGTGTAAACAATGCTCTTCATTGATATTCCGGAAAAACCGAAACATCACGAGAACCGCGAAAAGGATAGGCTCTAAGGGGTTAACTAGGGGTATCGTGTACTAAAGATGAGTACAACGCAAAGGGTGTGGGGGAATTACTCAACCGATATGGAAGAAGTAATTATATTACGGGTATCAAACAAGGGTTATCCTAATGCCTCTTATCATTTAGTTATTCCTAACTACACAAGTGTAGCCTCACTTTCGATCTCGGAATGCATCACAAAACAAGTTCTAGAATCTAATATACTACCAGTTCACACTCTAAGCATTGAAGATGAATACTTTAATTCCTACTAATCTAAGGGCGATCCTCACATTTTGAGTTGAATTTGGGTGGTAAAGGGTTTTTGTGCTAGTCATGCAACTTCCTATCCATGAGACGCTTTTGTTAAGACTAATGGCCCACTCCTATATGTCATGAAAAAATTTAAATTTGGTGCCAAAATTACCCTAACCGACATTTTCTCATGGTTTATTACGCAAATGCAATTGGACAAAGCAAATAATCAAGGATAAGCATAGTTTCAAAGTTCCCGTTTTATTTTCCCTCCCTACACTTAAACTGAACATTGTCCCCAATGTTCCCCGAAAGTATTAAAGTTATGATAATGGAAGGTAATTAAAAACGAAAGAAACTAATACTCCCCTGATTAGCTTGGTAGGATCCGTGTAAAGTGGTGGTTAAATCCTTTTCAAGAAGAATTATTGCGTGAAAAGCTCCTTCCAATCTTATGTAACTTCTTCTCGACAAACTAAACATGCACACTTGAAGAAAACAAACGAAACCTTCGCGTAAAGTCGGTGGTAATAATATATATAAGACTCGATTTAAACTAGGATATAATGCTTGTGGAATGGATGTTTACAGAATTTCTAAGAAAATTAAGACCTGGAAAATTCCAAAAATTTATAAGTAGCTCAGAAAACGAAAAAAAAGTAATCTGATGTTTTTACTCCTTCCTGACGCCGTCAGGTTGCAATCCTGACGCCGTCAGGTTATCCTGACAAAAACTGGTCTACGATTTTCTGGAAAAAATTCTGGAAAATTTATATCTTTAGAATCTGGAAAAATTTCTGCAAAACATCCATTATGACTCGATACAAGCATTTGACTCTAACAAACACACATATATATCTTTTAAATAATTGTAATTCTCATGTTCACGTTTCTTTTGAAAACGTGTGTAATCCTCCCTACACTTATCCCTTATGTAAAATACCTTTATATGTAATTAAGACGAGGTTAAAGACAAAATAAAGCATTTTTACAAATTCAAACATGAGAATAAACAATTAATAAAAGATATACGACACAAAAATGAAAATGAAAAACAAATACACATGGGTTGCCTCCCAAGAAGCGCTTGTTTTTGTTCGAGTCAGGAGCCTGACTCTACCCTTATTTATCAGATAAAGGGGAAGTTTTCCCTACACTTAAGTTTAAGTGAGGGTGATAGTAGCAATACACACCCTCAGGGTGGAAGTTTGCTACGTGAGGAGAGGGTGATGGGTGATTTATATGCTCAAAGGAGTGTGCTCTATTCATTATAACCTTACCTAAGTCTATTGGTGTAGCGGGTGAATCAAATCTTTCTCCTAAAAATGGATCATTTTCTATCAACTTCAAAAGATTCCTAGTTAAGGATCCATCTTAACCTAATAAACCCGGTTTAAACCCATAGTGTTTCTTGTTATCAACCATGAATGGGTGATGTAAGTGTGTAAGGTCATGGGTTACTCCTATATTAGCTTCTACTCTACATGGCCTAGAATCTACCACCTTTATCAAGCAACTACCCAGACTATCTATTTTGATGGGTGGATTGGGGCCTAATTCAATTCCAAGATTCACATCTAAAGATGGAAAATTGGATAAGGTTGGCTGAGGCTCCGGTTCATCAAAATTAGGAACTTTCCTAGGACTAAGAGAGAGGTCATGACAACAAGCATCTAAACCTATATTCCCTAGTGGCGTTTGGTCCAAAGGTTCTACAATCGGGGTTCCTATAGTCTCTTCTACTTTTTTCGGGTAAGTTATAGGCGATGTGTGTTCCTCAAGTGATGGTAGGACTTGTGGGTTATCCGATGGGATTGGATTTTCTACTCTATCCTCCATCTTATCAAGATCACCTATGTATTCATTTTGTACTGTGGTAGTGCCTAACCATGACATGCACCTTGGTACCTCAACTCTAATCATCTCCTTCCTAAACAACCTTTCCGACCGAAGTTTCCAAATTGAAAATAGGTCTAAAGATTCGTTTTTTGGGTCCCATGTTCCACTTCTAAATTAGGCGTGAATCTCAAAGGTTTCCCATGCATTTCGAACACCACGTCCCCAAATATCCCCATCCGCTACATAGTCAAGTCTCCTTTGGGTTTCGTGGGCGATACGAGTGTAAAAGAATTTTAGTGGAAACAGTAAATCAATACCATGATAAAGGACTTTTTGTAATAAATATTTAATTCGAGTCCACGCCTCAGGAAAGGATTCATCATGATATTGCTGGAACCTCAAGATCTCATTTTGGAGTGGAAAGGGTAGATTATGTAGTGGATTTTGATTGGGTGACAGTTTTGGCAGATTCACGTTCTCCATAACGGCTAACGGAATAGTTAATGAAAATGGTTACGAACAAAGGTCACGAAGAAGGGGGATAGACTATGAGGAAGCTAAAAATGAGAAAAATTTACTTGATAGGAATCAAGCAAAGAACCTAAACGAGGTGGACTACTAACTAGCTATTCTATTCCCCGGCAGCGGCGCCAAAAACTTGATAACGCTACACGCGTCGTTCGGGGTCAAGGAAACTTCCTTTTCTTCGAGCAAGTTTTATAACACCCTAGGCAGTGAACCTAATCGTAGTAGTGTAGTAATTAGGGTAAGCCACGGGTATTGATATCGTTCTCTAGGGGAATAGGAATGCTAGTAAGAAGTTACTACGCTAAGGTTAAGGTTGAGGAAGATTATTTTTGTATTTTTATATTTTATGAAATGGAAATGTATGAATCTCGGGTATTGGATTTGGGGGGTTGGTATTTCTACCGATTACTCTACTATTATCTAATTATCTAAACTAAGGTTGTGGGAGTCTATGTCTAATTAATGTGTGCTCGTATGATAGTTTAAAGATGTGTTTACTTAGGTTGTACTACTCCTTAATTATCTCCTATTGATGGTTGAGTTGTCACGTCCTTATTCTTAGTTGCGTTGTGTGTCTAAAGTTGTAGGGTATGCGTTTCTCCCTAACTCTTTGAACTTACCAAAGGGTCTCGTCTACAAAACCCACTAGGGATGATAAACTCTTACTCTAAGGCACTCTTTGGATAATTTAGCCTACAACTACTCAGGTAATCATATTCTAAGGTTCACAAAGATGAATCAAGCATTAAGTACACAACGAATGACCTATCGCATTACTAGATCATTGATCAACTAAGATAAGAAACAACCAATCAA
Source organism: Chrysanthemum seticuspe (assembly GCA_019973895.1). Taxonomy (NCBI): domain Eukaryota; kingdom Viridiplantae; phylum Streptophyta; class Magnoliopsida; order Asterales; family Asteraceae; genus Chrysanthemum; species Chrysanthemum seticuspe. Next base: position 27,426,573 of record BPTQ01000002.1, on the reverse strand, counting down.
TATTCAATAATTAAGTTTCATACTTTCTAAGCAAACACACAAATAAATTAGCCGGACATGGAGAACATGCAAGCATACACACAAATAATCAAAGACATAATTGAATTAATGAAGTAAATACTTATCTTGATGTAAGATGGGGTTTAAAACCCTAAAATACTGTACAAGACACCTTAGGTTCGGTTTTAGGATTTTACTCCAAAAGACTCTCTCTAAAACTGAAAAATTCGGATTCTATATATAAGATTACATATGCGACGACGTCACCTTATGTTTCGTGACGCCGTCGTGTCGCCATCATTAGGGTTTCGTCTTGGCCACGTTAACCTTGCGACGGCGTCACCTTATGTCCGTGACGCCGTCCTCTTCAGCTTCTGACGTCGTCTGGGTTGCATCTAGGCCGTCTGAGTAGAAACGGCCTACTCTTTTAAAGCCCGACTTCGTCACTTGAAAATAGGGTATTTGGCTACTGTATCGTCACAAAAAATCCTCCGACGGCGTTGCAATTAACACCTGACGCCGTCGCCTTCTGTTTTCAGCAGCTTTGAGTGTCTCGATTCTGACTTTGGCCATTTTTTTCATATATTCGCGCCTTTTCGTCCAAATAAGTGCCATTCCAGCATTTTGCCTTCGAGAGACCTAAAAAGTGAAAAGGAACGATATTAAGCAATAACGGATACAAAAGTGATCAAATAAGGACTTAAACGACCCCTCAAAATGGTACCTTTTAAAACCTTATCAATTGCCAATCCACTAGGGAACTTGCAATGGAAATTAGGGACGAGATGCGATTCATACTTAATCACATCCTTGATCGTATCCACATCATCACTCACCAAAACTTCCATCAATAACCTTATGCAAGCATGGAAGGAATGATAGTATTATTTTCTCTATTTTTTTGGTCATTTTAAAGAACAAACCTTGTTCTTAGTTTTACATGTTTGTATGTGGCCTATATACCACTACACTTTGTGTTTTTATTACAAGACTTTGTTTACATACCTTGGCTCTCCATCTTGTTTCTCGTTAATCACAATATTATATTGCATGTTACTACTAACGTTTTCTTAGTAGGATTTATATTTTCTCACTTGACGCCCTTTTTTAGGGGGAGCTACCATCAAGGGGGAGTTAGTGATTCGTGGATTATATTATTTCTCCACACTTTATTTCTTCGTTAGGGTCGCTTTTTATTTTGACAAAAAGGGGGAGAAGAAGTAACACTTGGGCTTTCAAAACATACAAATCTTAAGTTTTGCTCATCATAACATTATGTTTTGTCATCAACAAAAAGGGGGAGATTGTTAATACAAATAAATCATAAAAACGTCTATTCATATTTAGCGATCTCTTTGTATTTTGTTGATAACAAATATAAAGTTATCATAAGTAAAATTATAAGGATACATGCTATTTTTGTAAAGCATGTATATATATATAATCATTTAACATTAATTGTTGTAATGATTCACTTATTGTAATAGTTTATTAGGATGGGTAAAAACCATAACCCATGACCCATACCCATGGAGAATATCCATAACCCATAGAGCTAACCCATGACCCATTGACTAGATGCATTGCATCTTCTAGATACATTGTATCCATTTGGATACCCATGATCCAAAGTCTAGGACCCATGACCCATAACCCATGGATAATGAGGAGCGTCCCACGGATCCCTCACTTTACACTAGACGGATCCCTCATGCAAGGGATCCATGGGATCTGTGCAACAGTGGCAAGTTTTTGCCTATAAATAGAGAGCCATTTCCTCATTGTAACTCACCCCTCTTCTTACAAACTCTCTTAGATATTCTTTCATTCTTCTAATCTCAGATCTCTTGAACTATATAGTAGTTCTTCTTTCTTTTGTTGTGATTCTCATATAGGTCCTTCTCTAAGGCGAGATCACGAGATACTACAAGTCATCCAAGCAAGGGGTCCTTGATTGATTTGTTCCTCCACAAGGTTTCTATAGCAAAGATCTTGTATTTCATATTTCACATAGTTGTTGTGTTATAGTTGTGTTGGTTTGGTCCTCCATGTTAAGGACTCGGTATTTAGCTTTGTACCGGAAAAAGTGTAAGCGACGTTGTGAAGGCTTCTCTGCCAAGTTGAAGGAGTTTGTTGACATAGTGCTTGAACTCTCGAGTAGGTGACTCATGGAGTGGAGTAGGGCAAGGAAGGTGTCCTTCTAGCCGAACCACTATAAATCGGTTGTGTCATTTCTATCCTTTACTTTACTTACTTCTCTTTACTTACATTACTTGTTGATCTATACTTTCTATCCATCCATCCATACAGATAAGGGAAGACGGAAATTGGCGTACTCAAAAAAACGGGTATACACACCAATTTTTCCGTCTGACGCCTCTTGAATGGTTTGGTTAGGGCCAGGAAATTTCGGGTGAACAAACAGTGGAATAGAATATTTATCACAAAAACACTCAAGTGCCCATTGTGAAAGTCTAGACTTCACATTTGTAATGGTACCCATAGCGGAAGCAAAAAAGATTAAACCCTAACCTGGAAAAAAGGAAGAACCTGGAAGGCAAGAGCAGTCCAAGTAAGATAGATTGAAAGATGGAAGAAGTATTGCTTGTAAGTGAAGAACAGTAAAAGGAAAAGTGGGACAAAAGGAAATATGAAGGGTATTTATACGAATGGAATGCTGGCCTCCAAAGAAAACCCTAAGGAAGGACATGTGTCAAAAAATAATCTGATCTAACGATCAAACTTCTGGCCGTGGAAGGCATCCTGTGTCCGCATCTGCGATTACCACGGGACCTTGCCCGACAATGGCCCCACTCCGGCCACTAACTATTATATACGAATCATCAGGAAACCCTAGCGGTAAACCTCTCCTATAAAAGGGGCTCTAATACCCACACAAGGGACAACTTTCTCTCTCATAATAACACACACACTCTCTTATTATCTCTGACAAGAATGCGTACTTACTCTCACGCCGGAGTCTAATCGTGGGGTCCGTCCTCACGGTAAGGCTAACGGTCTACTCTCACTTGCGCATGGATTCAATCAATTACTTGTATTAGTACAAGATTAGCCTACCAACAGCTTGTTAGCCCGGTACAACAAACATCATAGACACTCATTATAACCCGTCACATTTTTTGTACTAACATATACCACATATTAGAAGTTCAATAATCCAAAATCAAATAAAATGTTAATAAACCAAAGGAACTGAAATACAATAAACCTAAGGAACTTAAATACAACATGATACCAAACATATGCATCCAGCTTATGAAGTAAACCACTGAACCAAAGATAAGAGATGCATATTTCTGTATATACGAAAATTCTCATGGTTTGATAATTGATGGTCTTATATTGTTCTAAAAATGGCTCCTTGTTTTAACACTCCTAGTGTATATCCAGTTAAAAGGTTAGGGAGACCAATCAGTATTTATCGGACTTCCTTGTCGGACAACCTTTCCCACTTGTACCGTCCTGGGATCAACATATTCATCCTCACTAATTTCACTATATGAAGATATCAGCACCTGAAAAAACAATCAAGAGAGATTTAAAATTGGTTGAGAAACTTGCTATGCGTGCAATATTAGTTGTTGTTTGGATGAGTAAACGACAAGAGCAAATGGCTTAAAATTGCAGCCTAACTTTACCTTTCCATCAACAAATACAATTTTAAAAAATTTGTTATCGTTTAAGTCTTAACGCATATATTTTTCAACATGATACCAAGTTATCAACAAAAATAAAAAGTGATACTTGGTTGCCTTTTATTTGAAACCTGGTTTCACTTGTTTGCATATATCCTTATCAAACTAAAACATGTTATAATGATGAAATGACATTTGAGTAAATAACTACGCTGCTTGGGCATACGTTTAGTTTTGCATAATAAACCTAGACCAGATTTGTATCCAATCTTAGAAAAGTTCTTGCACAGCATGTCTAAGCTATGGGCCAGATGCTAAATCCTTGTATGAAGTCAAAAGTTTCTTTATAATAAAGATACATTAATTCCACCGATCAACCGTAATCATATTTAATAAATTTATATTAAAACAAATAACTAAAGTGAACCAATAATATGTAAGAGGGAAAGGATATGAACCGAATAATATTTATTTGATTGATTACTTGATGACAATTACATCATACATATTTAACAATCTACAGAATGTTCTAGACGTGGGCTTGAGCCCGTTACACAATACGGGCTAACACTTCCCGCAGTCCGAGCGGCGAAATCACGAAAGCTCGAACTGTAGATTAAAAGCTAATAAACAATAAAGTAAAACTAATAAATAATTGTGAAGAAGATATTCGACAGCAAGTGAAAGCACATCTTCAAGCAGCAGCAGACATAAAAATGCAATAAACCGGTAAACCAAAGTATCCGTACTAAACAATATAAACCGAAGCCGACGGCCGGAGAATGAGGCGGGGCGGCTTTAGGGTTAGGTGTTAGGATCTGTATTATTGGCCTGATACCATGTAAGAGAGAAAGGATATGAACCGAATAATATTTATTTGATTGATTCTTTGATGACAATTACATCATACATATTTATAACAATCTACAAAATGTTCTAGTCGTGGGCTTGAGCCCGTTACACAATACGGGCTAACATAATATACTTTTTTTTTTTACGAAAAGTGACTATTTTTCATCATCTTACAATAACAGTCTGTTGTGTGTTTCTCGTTTTATGCATGCGCTACCCACCGAAACCAATGACTACTTGACACGTGCACGCGCGCGTTCATCAATTTGCGTTGCTATCTCATGCGGATTGCAGATGTTTTTTCTACTCTTTCTTTTTTCCTTTGAATTGAATATTCAAGATTCATGAGTTTTTGCCAACTTTGTTGACTACGTCACGCATGGTAGTGAGTATATGGACTCATTTGTCAATTTTATTGAATATTCAAGAGTCATGAAGTTTTGCTAACGTACATTTGTCTTTTTTTTCTTTTTTCCATTATATGTGCGTACGGGCTTTTATGCACCGTGTATTTTTCCTACTATCATGCGCTGTGAATTTCTGTGCGCACTACACTCTGTCTTTTATTTGGTTTGCTCATTCTCAGCGCGCATGGGGCTAATATGCGCGAGTCATTTATCAATTTTGAGGCATGCTGGCATTTGTGTTTTTATGAAATTGTGTCTACTAATTTGGTTTTGGCTTAGATTCGCGCGCGCATGGGTTATTGAGGCGCATGCTAGTATCGCACGGACATTGGATGCGCACTAGCTAGTTTGGTAGTAGGAAATCTAAATAAACACGCCTAATAAATTTTGCATCCTAGTCTGACACGTGAACTGTTACAAAGTTGGGGATGAGCCAGGTCTAATATATCTAACGGATGATTGACCGAAAGTTCATTTTCATAAAATATATATGTACAATTCATTTTGATAATCTACTTTCATAAAGATTCATTTAAAAAAATTTCTATTTCTACTACGTCACTGCCTATGTCTGGTGAGTGACCATGTTCCATTAAACCAGTAGGTTCCATACCAGTAGGCTTAGGAGGATTAGACGCCATAGATGACGCCACACCATCGCTCGTAAGACTTTCAATGGTAAGAATTGGCAATATCCTGAATTGTCACATTGCGCAAAGGCACTTCACCACTCTCCATCTCTCCCTTAATCGCATCAAGATGAAGTTTGTTGGGATTTTAGAACTAAGTTAACCATTAACCTCTATGAGTACGCAGCGGATAAGGATCTAGTAATTGCAATTAGGTTAACACGTAATAATAAACAATAATTAATATAACAATTAATTAATAAAAGGGATAAAAGAAACCCTAACCTTTCGTGGCTATTTGAACGCAAGCGTAACGGACAATAAAACCAATACGAAACTAAGCACCTAAAATAAATGCCTCTATGAGTATCACACACAAACACTTAAACCAAGTACGTTCGATGCGAATCTAGTCGAGAACGTCAAAATCAATCAACCCCTTGATAACTTGAATATCATGAACAAGAAACTCCAAGAAACCTTCTTGCTTCTGCCCGAGAATCTGCTGTCCAAGAACAGCTTTCATAACACCACCCGATATCGGACATAACTGTCTGATATCCTTCTTGCACAATCAAATCCCACAAGGTATGTATTGATGTTTGTCGAACAAGGAGAAAAGCAATACTTTGCATGCATATATAATTGCATGTAAAGTATACGTGTGATTGCATGTATATTACATGTACATGAATATTGCATGTACATAATATAGTATATCCGATTGGCTGTGATGAGCAAAACCAAACAGATTTTGGGTGTAGATTAGTATGTAACGTTTTTTTATGCAAGGGTATATATTTGTTTATATATAGCGTATTGAACCAACCCTATAACTTGGGCTTTAGACTTGATCGAAAAGCAACAAAAAACCAAATACTCCCTATACCCGATCAGTTATTGGACAAGGCCCAAGGCACCAAATCGACCCACTTTGAACTTGAACAAGTCCATGGGTCATGAATAAGATCGGGTATACATGCATGCAAAAAAACGGGTTCAATATATTCAAGTATTAAACGTTCACCATGTATTCTCGTGTTTAACGCGTGTGCCCCCATAGGCTCACACACTTCTAGTCATTTACATGTGTTTATAACTCCCACAAACCAACAGCTCCTACTTGGGAGTTGGTGTGTCGAATGGCACATAAAACTAACGACGGAAACGCTTAGCAACGCTCTCGTTTGCTTTTTAACTAAAAGTGTTTGAGAGAATAGTTTCATAAAAGTTTCTCAGTTGCATGGTCATTCGATGTCTTGCTCTAATCATCCTTTGTTATAGATACCGTTAAACCATGGATTATGGATCTCAAATCATTCCATATATTTCAACCATTTAGAATCTCGTTATATAATTTAATTAGATATACCAAATGTAATCAAGTATCATCTTGCATTACCCTTTGGGTTCGGCCGAACAATTATCTTATTAATTCTGGAGAGACGCCATGGTATCTTTCTGCACATATCAAGTGGAGTAACAAATCCTTTATTGACTACAAGTGTTGTGGATGCTGCTTCACATCACTCCAAAATATAGCTTTTATAACTACCTTATTCAGATAGTGTTTTGCGTATACTTACAAAAAATGATATCCACACATAACAGAACTTACTTGCATCTCAAGTCTAAGGACGAAGATAACAAACCATTTTCAATATTTTACTTATGACAAGGATCCAAAAGTAAATGTTTGAAAGTTGGAGAATCCAATATGCATCTCTAGTGAATACATATGAGTTTGGCGGGAACAATCCACATTCTCGCTAGAATATAACCAACACTCATATTTGCCTTTCATAACAATATTCCTATATTGTTAACCGACAATGGACATATTTAGAATAATAAAATTATTCAAGGATTAAACATGCAAATATAGGATAACAATTATTATATGAATGAATAACAAATATCAAGTATTTTTATTCATTATAAAGTAAAAATTGTCTATCAATCCCAATTATCCAAATACTAAAACAGATATGCATGAAACTCATTTAGTAAGTTGAACCCTAATGTTTCCAACATTCTCAACCTTTCTTTTACATGAAAACTAAATAGTTATCTGAGTAAACTTTCCGAATACTGCTTTCAAATTTCACATATAGTGAGTGATTTGAAATATAAGATGAGTGTCTTATCTCATATGCTCATACTATTGCAAGAGTTATAGTATGGAGATGTCGTCCTACCTTGCATGAGGTATTAGAAGTCAACGACATACTGACAGCCATCTTTACAGTTTCTAAAAGTGTAAAGTATTCTCATTCTTTAAGGTGTAATACAACAATGCTCTATGTTGAGCATAGCTTGTTAGCAGATTTATCATAAAAGATGAAATCCTACTACAACTAGTATTAATAGTCCTCTAGCATCATTTGTACTTATACAACATTATGCTTTAAAACTCGTAAACATTTATAAAACAATAATCTAAACTCTCTCAATTAGATATTGTTGTTGTCAGCTCATTTTGTACTTGTACAAAAGCAACAACTAGTCTTATACACAATATAATATATACATGATAAACCCTTAGTTCAAAAACACAAGGTTTCCATCCATGTAAATTATTCCAAGTGAAATATATCATTTAAGACATGCTTGAATGATATATTGCATTTGTGTTAGACTTAATATTATCGGCATTTGTTTATTCCACATAAACATTTATTCCAATGTTGTTTGTTGTATTCCCTAAATTCTATGTGAAGTTTCATTCCAAGCTTAAGGATCAATATCTAGCTTAAATAGAATGATATCTTCAACATATAAATTTTAAGGAAAAACACATTGCTCCCACTCAATGTCAGATGTACTCAAGAGATATCTTAATTCAATCAGAACCATATTGTAATTAAATTCAAGATCTCAGCTCTTAGATGCATGATCCAATCCAAAATATGGATTGCTCAAATTTTGTATACTACATAAAGATAATATAGATTCATAACCCTTTTGATTACACACCGTCCTTGCAAAAGGTAATCATAAAGAAAGAGTTATAAAATCTAATTGTCATATTCAACATACATATCACATGTATGACAATTAAATATCTTTATATAATTAATGCATGTATTATACAAGAAAATTTAATCACAGTCAATTACTTAAGTATGATTAAAAACTTCTTATAAAATGCCAAACATTAATATGTATACAATTTTGTCCTTGTGAGTCTTTCTTCAAAAGAAACTCATTCCAACCTCATAGGTTAACTTGTTAGGCGAAATTATAATCAATCTCAAACTCGATTAGCCTTTTAAGGACTGCATCTTATCATTCATAGTTCTAAAACATTTATCAGATTCAAGATGTGATAATATATTTTAGTAGTTAGCTGATTTACAATAATCTTCTAACTTATATCCCTCAGCATTGATATAAAATATCACTCAAGTGATGAGGCATCCTTTCAGATTTATGAATGAGAGTACTTCGGTCGACATTTTCATGTTTAACCTTAGTATGACTTTAATAAGTGGATTTTAGAAGGTTAAGTATTTTGTTCTCAAATAAATTTGAGATTTGTATATGCTCCCACTTACTTTTGTAAGTAGAGACAATTCTCTAAATACTTAGTATTTAAGCAACAATAAATTGTTCTCTATGGAGAATCACAAAATACATTTTAAGTTCTCATCTCAAGATTTGTTAATAAAATGCTTCATAAAATTTTAACAAATTCAGAACTTAAATCAAGACGTAATGGAATTCCTTCCAACAACTCAAATTAGGGTTTATAGAAAAACTCTAATTTAGTATCACTTTTTAACCAAAAGCTCTAGCAACAGTTTTGTATTTTGTCAAGCTAGGAAGAACACCAAAACCACAATCTTCAAGCTAGGAAGTGTAGAAAAATCAAAAAATCCAAAAGGGTTTATGATTCAACTGGTTTGAGTGGTAAAACCTCAAATCCCTAATGAATTAGGGTTTTCAGTTATAGGTTGTCTTGAATACCTTCTAGGTTTGAACTCTATTGAGTGTATCCATGACACACGCAATTTCTAACCTTGATATGTTTTGGAGGTAGAGCAATTAAAGCTATCATGAACCAAACAATATGAATAATGTTTGATCCAACACATTAGAAACACCATAATGAAGTGGTATCCTATGAGTTATTAGAATTGTGAAACTATATCAGAATTCTATAGATAACTTAATTCTCTTTGGACCAAATACTTGTCAATTGGGTCGGGCCAAATTGCATATAAAGTATTTACGAACCAAGCGCATGCAATAATGTACATTCATTGAACAATACAAGAACCTTATGTTCACGTGTTCACAAGAAGACAGAACTATTCAAGGATTATATGTTCATGTGTTAACAAGAAAATAGAACATTTCAATAATACATTATCAGTCTTTGAATAATTTAAAGCCTCATGTTTATGTGTTAACGAGAAGACATAACATATTTACTATGTATATACTTTATGTTATAACTCATTGACAAATTCAACGACTTTATAATTATGTCTTAACATGTAAGCATAATTATACTAACAAAAGTAATTACAAACGCAAACACTTGAGTTCTATAGTAATTTCAAGTTAATTTTAAACTTCAAAATTATGATCATTATTATATAACCATAATTATGTTGACTAAAACATGTAGTCAAATGTTGAAGTAACTTTATACTATATCATGACATTTGAATGTAGTAGGGCAACAAACATCTAGTGTGTTCAAGTCCTAGTAGAATCATTATTAGAATGTAGTAGGGCAATAAACATCTCATGTATTTAAGTCTTAGTAGAATTCTTATTTACATGTAGTAGGGCATTAAACATCTAACGTGTTTAAGTCCTAGTAGAATTATTAGTTTTCTTTACCTTACGGTCAAGAGATACCAATAATATTGTTGTTCCTTGCACAAGCTTTGAGATTTCTCCCACTTGTGAAAGGTACAACATCATATTATGAAAACAAACAACACGTGATTGATTGTTCAAACGATATGATAATGTCATAGATATCATAAGTAGTTTTAGAACCATAACCTTTAATAAGGAATTGTGGATTATTATTCTATAGATAACACTTCAGGAAGCGACAGCAGGATGGCAACGTGTTATCTTATAAAATAAAATGTAATTTTCCTTTAAGCAATGGTTGTTCATATTCGGAAAGTAATGGTTTATTTCAAAGCTAATTTGAAATGATATGGGTGACTAACAGGAAATAAATCCCGTAGCTCCCACTGAAATTGACAACATTACATGAATGATATTTCAGTTATAAAATGCAACTGCTCCCACTGGATTTTTCAACATTACAAGTGTTACATTTCCAGTATAAAGCATATAACAGTTTTATATACTTTCCTATTCTCTTCAATTTCCTACTAGTAGCATGTACTTAGGTATTGAACAGAGTATATGAAGTTTTACTTATGTATACAATGGACTAGCCATTCTTTTATTCAATTAACTTGAATCTTTAGCATGCAATTCCTCCTTTATTGTCTACAAAGCCCCAAGGGTATTTAGCACTTTAGGAATAATAAGAGTCCAAGAAGATTACCTAGCAAATATGCTAGTAATTCCTTTACTCTTTGCGGTTTAAACTCATACATCGTGACAAGTGCAAGGTGTTATTTATTTTGGTAGCTCTAAACACAATGTTTCCAGTTACACAAAATATTCTATCTTTCAATTAACTCTAGACCACGAAAGGGTAATGACGAAAGGGTAATGAAAGGGTAATGGAATCCTATCTTAGTTAGTCAACTAAGGAGAAAAGATAAGAATAAGTCTCACTCTTCTTACTAGGAAAAGAGACTAAGTTTGACTTTTGAAGAAAAACAACTTGTTTACGAATTATGTTGCAATAACACCATTAATCAGAACATAAAAAGTTCAATTCTAGTATTTTTGATAATTACATTATTAAAAGAATTAACTACCCAATTAATTACTAATAAGACTAAGACCCATCTTGCAACCCCATTTAATTACCATAGGTCTGACCAGTGTATAAAAAAATAGGACAAGAGGTAAGCGACGAGCGTTAATTGCATAATGAAACTCTTAGATTTATGAGACTGTTTAAGGCATTAGTATCAAGTAATAATGTCAAAAGCATGTTTAGTTCTCATCTTATGCCTCGGGTTCGAAGTCTGACCAAGTTAACTCGAGATAAGTCGACCAAGTATGAACGTGTAAAAATAACCAGAGGTCTGACCAGTGAGAAATAATTACCATGGGTTGGAAAGGCCCTTAGGTCTGACCATAGAAGTCAATCCAAGTGCACGTGTTCATAGTTGGATGGCATAGACTTAAAATTAACAAATAGGTATGCACATATAAATGTGGTAAAAGTCGTGTACAAAGAAGCATGCAAAACAACTTTGTAACACTAGTTGTAAAAACTTTTGGTAATGACACTGTAGTGATCATCATGGTTCACGGTAGCTCCAATCGAACGCACAGGGAGGCAGAGGACTAGGTAAGCGCTAAAGCATAACCTTAGACATCCTTTCGGTGCAACTGTGCGCACCTCTTTGAACCCCCTTTTGAGTTTGTTCTAGTGGGTGAGCCGTACATCCCAAGTTTCCATAGCGTCTAGTTTTTAAATTCTTGAAAACGTGTTTCATATATTAGGTCACTTTATTTGACAAAAACGATTTTTCACGAATCAAATAGCAGGTCACAATGAGCATGTTATTTAGGCGTGTAAATAAAGACCCATATTAATGTTATGGTTATGATATGTATTATTCCATATTGCATACAATTAGGTGTCAAAGCAAGTAATAATGCACGTATGGGAATCACAAACATATAAACATAAACATTAATATATAATCACATATTTTTCCGAGTTCTCTTGCGAGTCTTCCCCAAACGGAGAACCATAAGACCGTCACTATGATGTAATACCTAGATCGCCCCATACATCACTTAGAAAAGCAATTGAGTGGGTCTTGTGGCCGGAAAAACACATAAAACATGGCAATCTCAATTAACAATTATTTACGCAATATTATGTATTTATAAACCAATATGTAATTCTAATTATCATAATAATTCTAATTAACAATTAATAAATACAAATTAACTTTTAATTCTAATTAGCAAGTAATTTTAATTTAACATGTAATTCTTAATTAACAATTTAATTTTAATTAACAAGGTAATTATAATTAACATGTAAATTAAATTCTAATTAACAAGTAATTCCAATTAACAAATTAATTCTAATTATCAATATAATTTTAATTTGTGAGTGGCTGGTTATTATTTATTAAAAATTGACAAGTATTGTATGTAATTGTCAAAATTAAAATAAAACAAAATAACTAAACTTGGTTTCATGCAGCCTTTTAAAACATGTTTATTAATAAGAAACTTGTAACCCATAATCGCAAAAACGAGTTGACTCGTGATGCCACTATTGGGATTTTAGAACTAAGTTAACCATTAACCTCTACGAGTACGCAGCCGATAAGGATCTAATAATTGTAATTAGGTTAACACGTAATAATAAACAATAATTAATATAACAATTAATTAATAAAATGGATAAAAGAAACCCTAACCTTTCGTGGCAATTTGAACGCAAGTGTAACGGACAATAAAACCAATACGAAACTAAGCGCCTAAAATAGATGCCTCTATGAGTATCACACACAAACACTTAAACCAAGTACGTTCGATAAGAAGCTAGTCGAGAACGTCAAAATCAATCAACCCCTTGATAACTTGAATATCACGAACAAGAAACTCCAAGAAACCTTCTTGCTTCTGCCCGAGAACCTGCTGTCCAAGAACAGCTTTCATAACACCACCCGATATCGGACATAACTGTTCGATATCCTTCTTGCACAATCGAATCCCACAAGGTATATATTGCTGTTTGTCGAGAACAAGGAGAAAAGCAATACTTTGCATGCATATATAATTGCATGTAAAGTATACGTGTGATTGCATGTATATTACATGTTGGAAATAAATATGTAGTGACATTAAATTTCTAATAATAGGTTGAACATTATAAAGAAAATAAGTATGTTTATAAGTTGATAAACAAATTAATTAATAAGTTTGCTTACAACTTTGAATTATGTGAGAATAAAGAGTGTGGTGGGGGTAAGCTAGTGATGCATGCATGTTCTAACGTCTATATACAAGTCTTTCATTGTTACTTGACTTGTTCAAAGTAGTGGGTTATAGCATGTTTCACTAGTCTACTAATATCACGAGAAAGAAGGGATGTGAGAGTAATTTTTGGAAGAGAATCATGGGAAAAACAGTTGGATTAAACGTGGGTTTAGTCCTGTTTTCACCTTCTATAAATAGGGAAGCAAGACTCTATTATAGATACACCAAAATATATTACTATCTCTTTAATCTTTGTTATTCCACATAATCTTGAATATTTTCTTATTCTACAAACCGATTGTGCATTGCGGGTTATTGTTTTCGCTTACAATAAACCGTTACGAGACTGCATTAATCCTGGGGTGTACGGTACGTAGGCTTGAAGCGATCAAACGGGCTCCGTAGAAACCTTAAAAGGACAGAGAAGTTCTTCTCGTGCAGTTACTGTTTGTGTCTTTTTTTGGGTTTTGTTTACTGTTCTTATAAGCCTTTTACTGGTCATTTCCGGGCTGTTTTGGTATTGTGTTTTAGTGCTCTATTGCAGGTTGCTGGTGTTAGTTCTAATAATACAACAATCTTTTAAGGTTTCTACGGAGCCCATTTTGAAATGGACGCCGGAGTTTCATCATCGAATCTTCGTATCATGAACCAGGAGTTTGTCAAGATAGACAAATTTGACAGGTGTGACTACACCCGATGGGCTGACAAGATGAAATTCTTGTTACTTGGGTAACATTGCTACTATTTGAATTCATCTAGTGTTATTTGATCAGGTACGATATCTAGTTGATTATTTGCTCTATAATATGGTTTGTACGAGTTGGTGCGACATAGTAATGTGAACTGCTTCAGCAATCGTAAAGGTTTTTATTTGTTTTTATATGGGCAGTATAAAACGATTTCTAAATTCGCTTATGAGACACTGGCCGGTTTGAGAAGCTATAAATAAACTGAGATGAAATATGAGTTTTTGTTTATTTTATTAAATAGATTTTTGAAATATCCAGTTGAGAGATTCAAAAATACTAAATTGTTTTGGCTTGTATTGTTTTCTAGAGACTCGATGTTTGGATTAATATAGTGCTAAATCCAATAATGAATTTATTTAAATGGAAACAAATGGTGGGGGTTAAGTCGATGGAAACTCTCTTGTGAACATGGTGGTTCAATATATAATACAAGTGGGTGTTGTATCTCGCTTCTATTGTAGTGTATCAATCGAATATTGAGGACGAGTTTCCATATTTATGGGTATATCAAATAAGGAAGTCGTGAGACTTACATGGAGTAATTTTATTTTAGAATTAAAACGAGCAGTGTCATTTGTTTTAATTAATTTACTTCTAAGAGATTGTATTGCGCCAGTGATACTTGATGTCATGAAACAAAGAATGTAATTTGTGTTAACTTTATATAAAGTTTAAGAAGAAACTTGCCAACTAGAGAGAATATTTGTTATCTGGGAACCAACCAGTCGTGTATGATATGATAATAATATAAGTTGCACAAAAGGGTTGATGTAGCAGCCATTTGTCTAAGGATTGTAGTATTTGTTTTATTGTCCAAGAAAAGTAGATTAGTGTATGTGTTAATAGTGTTATGAAATCGATAGACGGGCATATTTGGCTGACTTGGTATGCAACTTAGGTTGAAACCGTTAACCTATGATTCCGAATTGTGGACCTTCAAACGTGATTATGGCTGATCACCTTGATCACGTACAACTTTGGTCTAAGATTTCATGACAATATGATACCCACATAGAGAGTCTACTAATCGTTTGCCACTTATATTAAGCAATCGGATTTATTCGTGAAGGAATAAATTGTTTTCATATCAAGCACATAAGTATTTCGTTGAAATCGAAAGGCGATGCTCTAAACTGTTTAACATTCACAAGCTGGTGGATTAATTTATATTCACATCTATTGGGTTGAGTTTCTTATTTTGAGTGAGCAGCAAATTAGCATTTCGATTGTGAACTAAACTATATATTGTCAAGTTGTGACAATATGAAAGGTCAATTAGATTAGAGATCTAATACCATAAAGTTTACAGTGTGTTGGAATATTTTGAGAATATTGAGATGGTACCATTAAAGAAAAGTTGTCAAGTTATCTAGAAACTTGAACTTGATACTACTAAACCTCTGACGAGAGATTTAGTGAGTATTTGTGATAAGACCGATAAGAGTGAAGTGACTTCTCGGTTATATCCTAATAAGTTTCTGACGAGAGACTTATTAAGGATTACTAGAGGCATGGGTTTGAAACCAAATGTGAATCGGTTGGTGATGGAAACCCGACTTGATTGTAGAGCTCCTACATTACGAGTTTAATGGGTAATAACAAAGTCATTAATCGATAGAAGGTACTATCGACCTAATTAGCCCATGTATAGTAAAGATAGTACGTTGTTGACGAGGTGTAGGTTGAGGTAAAACCTCTTAACTAATCTTTACAGGCGTCTTAGCAACAAAGACGATAGAGAAGGTTAGCCTATATAACCTAGAGGTGGTGCCGCCTCAAATAGAGAGTTATGGTTTCTCTCTTAGAGGGTTATGAAAGGGATTTAGCGCATGGCCATATTCGCGCGTAGTGAATTGAGAATGCACAATATAGTATATCCGATTGGCTGTGATGAGCAAAACCAAACAGATTTTGGGTGTAGATTAGTATATATGTATCGTTTTTTTATGCAAGGGTATATATTTGTTTATATATAGGGTATTGAACCAACCCTATAACTTGGGCTTTAGACTTGATCGAAAAGCAACCAAAACCCAAATACTCCCTATACCCGATTAGTTATTGGACAAGGCCCAAGGCACCAAATCGACCCACTTTGAACTTGAACAAGTCCATGGGTCATGAATAGGATCGGGTATACATGCATGCAAAAAAACGGGTTCAATATATTCAAGTATTAAACGTTCACCACATACTCTCGTGTTTAACGCGTGTGCCCCCATAGGCTCACACACTTCTAGTCGTTTACATGTGTTTATAACTCCCACAAACCAACAAAGTTTACCACCTACCTCAGTTGACTTCTCTCCCGAACGCGACATCAAAACAAATGAATGAAACAAAAATATTCCAGTAAAACCACGAAGAAAATAAAGTCTCAGCTTCGAAAACAAGAACTAGTAAAAACCCTAGTTAGAAACTAGGGTTTATTAGACATTATTAAAATTGCAGCTAAACCATAATGATGACCACATAGATATTATATTAGAATAAAGGAAGCATGAAACGTATGAATCATATAATATCAAGGTGAATTATGTCATGAGTAGGGTCGGTACACAATGAATCCTCGACCAAAAGTATAAACAAATCGATCAACTTAGTTAAATTGACCAATTAGTTTAATAGTATACGTCACTGCCTATGTCTGGTGAGTGAATTCGTGATTATAGCTAATACGCCACTGCCTATGTCATAATGGTAAACAATTTCTTCCACCACACTATTTATGACATCCCATAAGCTCTTGTCCTTGAAACCATAATAATCCTCATCAACCAACAACTTTTTTCTTAAGAAGCATCAACCCAAAGCTTTAACAACAATGGCGTTATCACCAGAATCTGAGCATCCCATCAAAGCCTATGGTTATGCTGCTTGTGACACTTCTGGCACATTTTCTCCACTCACCTTCTCTCGAAGGTATACATAGTATTAAAAGTGTTCTTTTCTTATAAAATCATTTACACACACGTATACCACCTAGTTAATACATCTTTCGAGTTGATGGGTCGATCACATATCATTAGACGACGAAATGGAGTTTGGTTCTAGCTACTGTTCTTCTTAGTATATGTAAATATGAAATATTGTACTATGTGATCAGATCTATTTTTTTTACTCCGTAAATATGATGTACGTGTATGAACTATGTGTAATATTTATCGTACGATTGATTTTTGTGGATGGTGTTTTACGTACAGGGCTACGGGGGATAAAGATGTGAGGTTTAAAGTATTGTATTGCGGGATCTGTCATTCTGATCTTCACTTTGCTAAGAATGAATGGGGCATGACTACTTATCCCATTGTTCCTGGGTATGTTTTAATCGACTTTCTTTTTTTCGTTTAATAGTTAATGAATACGGGGTACGTCTTTGTCTCAAATTATATGTTATTTTTAATTCGGTTTTGTTTAAACAAAATGATTTTCCTAAGTGAATATAATTTTTAACCTGAACGCCTAATTTGACTAACTTTTTTTTTTTTTAATGAAAGATGTAATATAATGATTTTTGTTGGGTGCCTTACCTTGACTTGTTTCTTACTTTATTTTAATTAAGGTTTAAGTGTAGACTTCCAACTTCAGTGTATTTTATATTTTGTGTGATATGTCCTTTTTACCCACTTTCATCATCTTCTGAGAACTTTGTTTTGTGTATTAACATCTACCTGACTATGGAGTGATTCATACAGTACTTCATAGGAAGCTATTGAATTATAAATCTAACCTTTGTATAATACTCCAAACAGACTTGTTGATAGGCCTATTAGACATAAAATCTAGAACCTGATATAGATCATTAGGGACATAATTAAGTCTAATAAGATCTTTAAAGAAACACCAAACCTGGGAGGAGAACTTGCAGTCAAAGAAAAGGTGGTTATGACAATCCTGCACTTCATTACAAAGAGAACACATAAGATTGTCCACCTTCAACCAAGAAGCCAATTTATCCTGAGTCTTCAGTTTATTGTTAATAGCGATCCATAAGATGAAGGAGTGCTTAGGGATATTATGACCAAACCAGACAATTTTGTACCAAGGAACAATGGGCTTTTGAGGAATAATAGTTGACCAAACAGCTTTAACCGAAAACCTCTCAACCTTAACAGCATTAGACAACCACATCACCTTGTCTTTTTTTTCACGAAACAAAAGGGGAGGTGGGAGGTGGGACCGAAAAGGAAATTTATTAGCCCAACAATCCGGCCAAACCCATTCCCCATCAATAATCATATCGGCAACCGTACAATTCAAAGAGAGACCAGCTTCATAGACATCTCTTTTAGAGATAAACTGGCTCAAAGGCCCTAAAAAGCACCAGTTATCAAACCAGATCGAAGTATTACAGCCGTCACCAATTCTCGTAACAAAATGTTTTCTCAGCATATCCCTACATTGCAAAATTTTCCTCCAACCCCAACAGACATCATTTGGCATAGGAGCATCCCAAAAATTTCTAGCTTGAGACCTCCTATCAACTAACTTATATGCTTTGATCCACTTGACCCACAGAGAGTCCTTCTTAGAGACTAAATTCCACACATGCTTAGACATTAAAGCTAAATTCTAACTATACAGAGATTTTATTCCAAGCCCACCTTGTACTTTCAAATTGCATACATCATCCCACTTAACCTTAGCTTTACCTCTATAGCCATTACCATAAGACCAAAGAAAACCCCTCATAAGCTTCTCAATCTCTTGGGATACACTGATAGGCAAAATGAAGACAGAAGACCAAAAAATTTGGATAGAACACAACACAGATTGGATGAGTTGTAGCCTACCAGCAAATGAAAGCACCTTGTTCTTCCAATTTGTCAAACTCTGCTTAACTTTATCAACAAGAGGGTCACAATACTTTTTATAAAGTCTAGAGGTACAAAAAGTTTAAAGGAAAGAAAATCGGGTTGTTTTTCTCCTACCCATGGTTCCTTGTATTTCTTTTTTATAATAAACACATGTTTAATGAATAACTTGTGTGCATTCAAGCTAAGTTAACAGTTCAAATGGTTGATAATGGGTAAAATTAGTTACATTCAGACTTGGGCGGCGAGGGACCAAAATAAAACGATGAAACTCAAGTCTGTGAAGCTGCAATCACGGTACACAGAGAGAGTATTAGAAATCTGTACCGGGACAGGTCATGAAGTATGTTTATGCATTAATACATCATACATGAGGCTCCATATTTGACATATAAAGTGATAGAAAGAGTAACTTGCAATTCTATCTCACTGTATTTACGTACCAGGTTTCTAAGTGAGATCTCATTGTATTGAGGATATATGTCAACAAACGCATCAAAACTTGTTGTGTCGATGTTGCTCCTAACAGCAGATAATCATATGATACATAATCTAAATCAGTACTTCATAGGAAGGTATTGAATTATAAATCTAAGCTAAATGACAGATAGAGCTAATCATATGATACATAATCTAAATCAGTTCAATACTGCTTTGCGCTTTCAAAATGGATATGGGAAAAAATATTGTTTGGCCAAAACTATCAAGCAACATTGCCTTGCACATCTAGATTTAATCATTTCCACATGTTCCGATTATTTTCAAACAACTAATGGTAGTCACTTTTTTTTATATGATGACAGAATTTTGATAACTTGGATATTTTTTATTTTTTTATTTTACCAGGCTTAATGAAGTAAATCTTGTAATAGCCTTTGAATCTATAGGGACATATTATTTGTGATAGTGTAGGTATTTTTCTAAATGTATAACTATGATGATTAATATATGCAGGCATGAGATTGTGGGTGTGGTGACAGAAGTAGGCAGCAAAGTCGAGAAATTCAAAGTTGGGGATAAAGTGGGGGTTGGATGTTTGGTGGGATCATGCGGATCATGTCAAAGCTGTGTTGATGATCTTGAAAACTACTGTCCAAAACAAATTCTCACACACGGGTTCCCCTACTATGATGGCACACGCACTTATGGTGGGTACTCAGATCATATGGTTGCAGAAGAGCATTTTGTGCTTCGTTGGCCAGAAAACTTACCTCTTGATTCCGGTGCACCCTTGCTATGTGCTGGGATCACAACTTATAGCCCCCTCAGACACTTTGGGCTAGACAAGCCTGGTGTGAAAGTGGGTGTAGTTGGTCTTGGTGGGCTAGGTCATGTTGCGGTCAAGCTGGCTAAGGCTTTTGGTGCTGAAGTTACTGTTTTCAGTACCACCACCGCTAAGAAGCAAGAAGCACTTGAAGGACTCAAAGCTGACCATTTCATCGGGAGCAAAGATGCAGTGCAGATGCAGGTATAGTAGTAAGAGATTTATAAGTAATTTGTTCATATTTGATTCATGGATTAATTATTATAATTTTTTGTCTGGTTTTTTAAACAGTCTGCAGCGAGTTCCTTGGATGGAATAATTGACACAGTCTCGGCTACGCACCCCATTGCACCATTGCTCAGTGTTCTAAAACCACATGGGAAGCTTGTTCTTGTTGGTGCACCAGAGAAGCCACTCGAAATAGCTGCGTTTTCTTTAATTATGGGTAAGCATTTAATCATCTTTTTTTTTTAAACATTGTCTATGTCTTTGATGATGCGCATACTTAAACATAAATGGAATTGTATTTGCAGGGAGGAAAATTGTTGCTGGTAGTGCGACTGGTGGGCTGAAAGAGACTCAAGAAATGCTTGATTTTGCAGCAAAGCATGGCATAACTGCAGATATCGAGCTTATTCCTATTGATTATGTGAACACTGCCATGGAGCGTATCTTGAAATCTGATGTTAAATACCGATTTGTCATTGATGTTGCAAATTCACTCAAAGCTCCATAGGTTTGGCCCTTGGTACTTGAAGTTGCTTTGGTATTGTGTTAATCGTTTGAGAACTCTAGTGTGTTGGTTTTGCTAGAAACAGTGTTGGATTATTTTGTGCATGGTTTTCAGATACAATCGTTGTTGAACTTATTATCATCTATTTTCTATTTGATCTAGTTACTTTTTGTGGTTTAGTAATTGCAAGAGTCTCTTACAAGAAAACTATTAATTGCATTTTACGACACTGTGAACTTACATATGCATCATCGCCTTTTACGAGTTTTGTTCGAATTGCATAGCTTATGAAAGATTGTTGAAATCATAAGCTTTCGAAACGGAAGGTACTTGAAGTAACTTCTAAAATTAAGCTTGAGCTTATAACTTGTAGTTGAACTAACATTAAGATGTCCCAAGAAGACTGGGGGCCCTATAGTATAATAACAGTGTGTGTCTCTTCGAATACAAAATACTTAAATAAAGACTGGTACGTCGTGTTATCTTGGAGATAGGGGTGTCACAAATACATGTATCGGACTAACCCGACCTGACTCAAAACCGAATAAGCTTGTTTAGGGTGGGTTAGTACAAGTTACAAATATTATTCGTGTTAACTCGATTAACCCGAACTCTTATTAGGGTCAAGGAGTTAAAAGTTTAGTTCTTATATGAGGTTCGGGTTAGCCTAATAAGGTTTTCAATCTCTTTTAATAAATTTTTTTTTATTTTACAGGAATAATTGCCAATATCTTTTCTTTTCTTTTATTTTTTCTACTATAATAATAGTTTTATTCGAGTTAACTCAAACATATAACCATAATCACACTAATTTGCTTGATTAACCCAAAACCCGAATAAGCCAAACTGTTGGGTTCAATAAATACACAAACCCCTTAATCTAGGATTTGAATAGAAAATAGCCCAAGTGTTTAGTCCGTTAAACACTAATCAGGTCACTGAGTGCATAGCCTCTCAGTGAGTCATCTTCGGGATACTCAGTACGAGGCGAAGAAGAAGTCTCTCCACTCAGTAAGGCGGAACTTAAAAGGTGAAGACTGATTCAAGAAGAAGATGATGGATTCAGTGAGTGATGACAATAACTCACTGAATCCCTAAGACTACTCTCCAACTCTTACACTGAAGACAAACTGAAGTAGAAGACTGAAGGATATAAAGACTGAAGAAAGAGCGGGACAAGGCGGGAAAAGTTTGAATCAGATAAGACGAAGTCCTTATCAACCAAAATCAACTTTCCCTGAATGGCAAAAGATCAGGCTCAGTGTCATCACTGAACTTAGGAAAGTAGTCTTGTCTCTTACCTAGAATAGTCTTTGTAAACAGAGACAAAATACATCAGTATTTTGTCTTCTGCATGATGTCAGTTTGTCACTTAGGAAAGAGTCAAAAATCATACATGTATAAATAGCATAAGAGATGGAGTGAAAAGGTTAAGCTTGTGAATTGTAAAAACACACATACACGCAAGCCATCTTTTCACTCCTCCAAATACAACTTAGTTCCTGAGATAGCTCAGTGAGCTCTAAGAGTTGTGCTCAGACTTAGCCTGAGCTTAGAGAGGAGTCACCCAACTTTGTCATTTTAATCTCAAGTACTATTCCGCAAGTACTTGGGTAATGTATTCTTTGTTGATTTATATCTAATAAGAATATTATGTTGAAAATTACTTAGTGTGTTTTCTTATATTAATTTCAGTCATAGTTCACTATTAACTTGTTTTATAAACTTAAGCTGTTTTAAACGATAGTGAACGGGGAACAACAAGTGGTATCAGAGCAAGGCTAATTATAAAACTCGTTTTTTTAGGCCGCTCTAAAAGTTTTTAAATTAGGATCCTAAATGGCTGAAATTGATGTACCCCAACTAGTCGATAAAAAGGGTGGAGCTTATTCAGCTGTTGCCCCTAGACTTGAAGTTGGCAAATTCAACAAATGGAAAAAGCGAATGCTTTGCTATTTGATTGGGATGGAACCTTATTATATCAAGTGTATAAATGAAGGTCCATTTGTCCCAAAGATTGCTGAAAGGTTGCCCAAACCTGAAGCTCAGTGGACCCAGGATGAAAGGAGAGTGGTCAACCAGGACCAAAGACTCAAAAGTATAATAATATCTTGTCTTCCTGACGATATCATGGAGTCTGTTATAAGCTGTAGTACAGCTAAGCAAACCTGGGATGACCTAGTTCATAGTCATGAAGGACCATCTGATACCAAGGAAAACAGGATAATGGACCTGAAACTTGAGTATAACACCTTCAGGGCTAAGGACTCAGAAACTCTCTCTCAAACTTACACCAGGTACAAAACTCTTTTAAATGAATTGTCAAACGATGGTGTTAAGTTGTCCAAACATGAAATCAATGTTGGTTTTGTCAACAGTCTCCCTGAGAAGTGGTTGAATTTCTCTCAGGGACTTAGGAATGCTAATCATATCCAAAATCTTGAGCTTCCTGAAATTTATGGGAAATTTGTCTATGAGGAAAATCTCATCAACAGACGATACCCTGACTTAAAGAAGTCTCAGGAAGTCAAGAAGTCCCTGACCACCACCTCATCACCAATATCAACTGCCTTCTATTCTAACAATGTTGTTCAAGATTTTCAGGAAAATTCAGATGATGAGCTTGATGAGAGATCAAGTGAGGAGTACCTCAATGACCTGAACACTGAATTTCAGGAAAGGGCACTCCTTGCTAACTCTCGAAGGTTTATAAAAAGAAACAAAAGTTTTTCGAATGCCAAAGCAAATGAGGACACTGAATGCTTTAAGTATCACAAAAGAGGTCATTTTGCAAAAGACTGTTTTTCAAAAACAATTTCTGGACCCTCTTATAAACCATCAGGGTCAAATCAGTCCTCAGGCTTTAGCAAATTTCAACCAAAAATCTATCAGTCTCATCAAAATTTTCAAAACAAATCTGATCAAAACAAAACTATTGACTTTGAAGCTAAGTATAAGAAAGTCAAAGCTAAGCTTGCATTGCTCGAGGCCAGTCCCTCAGAAACAACAAAAAGTGTTCAATCTGTGCAGGGTAAAAACAAAGGCCTTGTTGCTAAGACCTTCGACTGGGATGAAGAGCCAGTGTCATCAGATGATGAAATGGTGCATGTCAGTGCACTGATGGCCCTCTCAGAAGAGGACAAGCTAGCAGTTGGAAAGAATCATGCCAGAAACGGGGAATGGGTCAACATCACTATGAAGAAGGTAAACATCTTACTATCTATGGATGATGACTCTGATTGGCTGTCTTATATGAATTATCTTAATGTTGACCTTAAGTTCGTAGAAGAGCAAAGATTAAATCTCTTTTCAAAATACAACAAGCTAAGTTTTGAATTAAACAAGTGTAGAGATGAACTGCTTATTTTAAAACAAGCCAAGCTTGAGGCTGTCACCTTGCAAATTCAAAACACTGAACTAGTTAAGAGAAATCAGGCTCTTCAAGACGAACTTAAAAAGGAACAAGATATTCTTGATAGTTGGACTGCTAAGAATCCCAAGGTCTTTGATGCTGTGGGTGCCCCCAGTAGCAAAAAGAGAGTCATACGTGAAGATCATCTCCCTGACTCTCGCAACAAAGACCAAAGTTCAAAACCATTTATGTCTGGTGGTATGATTACCAACATGTTGACAACTCTAAATTCCAGTGATTGGATTGAACGGGTTAATCCTGAGAGTAAGCTTCCAAACTTCGATTCTGGAAGGATTCTTGAGCCTGAGAGCCAAGCTCTTAAGAGCATGCTAGGACTTCCTGAGATGACCAGTGGTACTGAACACATCTCTGAGTCTGAAGCAGAATCTAAAACACCGCTTCCACCCCTGAAACCTCTTCAGGGTGTTGATCCAAGCTCTGAGCTTACTCCTCTAAAATTCAATCCTCACTCACCAAAGGAAAGATCTGGACTTGGTAGAACCATCCTTCAAAGACAAGCAAAACTAATCCAACAAGAGTCTACTCCTACTGAGACTTCAACATCCTCTATCCCCACTGAAGCTGACCAAATTCAGCAACTGACTGAACTTGTGAGGAAGCTTACTGAGAAAATGGAATCCATTGAAAAGGTCCCTGAACCAATCAAGGAGACAAAGTCAGCTTCCTCCAGTTCCTCAAAGTCTAAGTCAACCTCCAAAAACAAACAAAAGTGTGAGCTGTGTCATTATACCAGCCATACCACTGACAACTGCTATAGAATCCTTTTTTGCATGATCTGCAAAAAGGATGATCACAGGACTGCAGATCATCTACAGTATGTCAGTCAAGCAAACTATACCAAAGTTGGTCATCAGTATGCTTCATCCTCCAAAGCTGCTCCAAAGAATAGAGCAAAACCTTTTCTTCGGTGTCCTCACTGTGGGTTTAATGATCATCATCAGGATGATTGTCTCATGAATACATGCTGTGATATATGCGGTAATCCAGCTCATGAGACATCCCAACATGACAGTGTCATTCATGCAAGGAGAAATTCCAAACAACCCAGAGTCACTGAGTCATCCTCAGCCTCTAAATGCAAAACCTGTGGTAGCACTATGCACACAACTACTGACCATGAGTCAATTGCAAATTTCAAAGAGACCTTAAGATCCAAGCCCACTAGTAAGTGGGTCACGAAGAGAAACTAATTCAGTTTACTACTTGTGCAGAGACATGCCAGGGAGCCTATTTGGCATCTAGACAGTGGATGCTCAAGAAGCATGACTGGTGTAAAGGAATATCTGCACAAGTATGTGAAGGAACCAGGACCAAAGGTAGTATTTGGTGATAACTCATCATGTCCCACTGAAGGTTATGGTTCAGTAAACTGCAATGGAATAGTTTTCTCTAGAATAGCCTATGTCAATGGTCTCAAATACAATCTCATCAGTGTCAGTCAACTATGTGATGCTAAATACATTGTACAATTCAATGATAAACAAGGTACCATTTTCAATGCCAACAAGGAAGTTGTGTTGATAGCTCCTAGGAGAGATGATGTTTATGTGCTAGACATGTCAACACTCTCCCAAGATGGAACGTGTCTCTTTGCTAAATCCACTAAAACTATCAATTGGTTGTGGCATAAGAGACTCTCACACTTAAACTTCAAAAACCTCAACAACTTGGCAAAACAAAACAAGGTCCTTGGCTTACCATCACTGGTTTTTGCAAAAGACAAACCATGCTCTGCCTGTGAAAAGGGTAAACACCACAGAGCATCATTCAAAACCAAACAAAATTTCTCCATCAAAAGCTGCCTTCACCTCCTGCACATGGATCTCTTTGGACCTGTCAGTCCCAGATCAATCCAGCATGAGAAGTATACACTTGTCATTGTTGATGAATTCTCAAGATACACTTGGGTATACTTTCTTTCCAAAAAGAGTCAGACAGCTGATACAATAATGTCATTCATCAGGAAGATTGAAAACCAGAATGACATTACTGTTAAACAAATCAGAACTGACAATGGCACTGAGTTCAGAAATCAAGAACTTGAGAGTTTCTGTGATGAAAAAGGAATTTCTCAAAATTTCTCATCTCCTTATACCCCTGAACAAAATGGGGTTGCTGAAAGGAAAAACAGAACTCTCATTGAGGCTGCTAGAACTATGTTAAATGGCTCAGCCCTCTCAAAACATTTCTGGACTGAAGCAGTCAAAACTGCCTGTTACACTCAAAACAGGTCAATCATTGTCAAAAGACACAATAAAACCCCATATGAGATCTTCAAAGGTAGACTTCATAACATCAGCTATTTTCATGTGTTTGGATGTCCTGTGTTCATTCATAACCACAAGGATCATCTAGGCAAGTTTGATGCAAAAGCTGATGATGGATACTTCCTAGGCTACTCACTGATCTCCAAAGCCTTCAGGGTTTTTAACACAAGGAGACAACAAGTTGAGGAAACCTTTCATGTCACCTTTGATGAAAGTATTGAAAGTATCAGGTTCACCAACACCTCAGTGGAGGAAATAGGAATTGATGACTCATCAAGATATCCTCCTGATGAGTACAACACTGAATTCAATTCCTCATATCAAGCTGATGCTGACATCTCATATTATGTCTTACCTCACAATCTACCCCAACCAACCATCAGTGAGTTCATTGATAATCAATCAATCTCTGCTGGGTTACGAAACACTGATTCAAATAATCAGGATCCTGTAACTCATGAATCCCAACCTGAACCAGACATCTCTAGAGATGATCTAAATGATTCTGTAACTCTTGCACCTGAACTCACTTATGAACACCTAGTGACATCATCAAGCTCAGATCCCAGACCACAAAGTAAGTGGACAAGAACTCAGGATA
This sequence comes from Chrysanthemum seticuspe, assembly GCA_019973895.1. Lineage (NCBI taxonomy): Eukaryota > Viridiplantae > Streptophyta > Magnoliopsida > Asterales > Asteraceae > Chrysanthemum > Chrysanthemum seticuspe. The sequence goes on along the minus strand of BPTQ01000002.1, from coordinate 27,399,044 downwards.
TTGAGCTTGTAAACATCATTGGTGAACCCACTGAGGGCATGCTCACCAGAAGCATGGCTGCTAGTCTAACTGCAGCTTCAGCCAACGAATGTCTCTATGCTGATTACCTATCAGACATAGAACCCAAAAGTGTCACTGAGGCTCTAAAATACCCAAGCTGGGTTCAGGCTATGCAAGAAGAACTGCAACAGTTTGATAAAAACAAGGTCATGACCTTGATCAAATGTCCTCAGGATGTAGTAGTCATAGGAATGAAGTAGGTTTTCAGAAACAAAACTGATGAAAACGGCACTGTCATTAAAAACAAATCCAGACTTGTGGCCAAAGGTTACAGTCAACAAGAAGGCATTGACTATGATGAGACATTTGCTCCTGTTGCAAGAATGGAAGCCATCAGAATCTTCCTTGCATATGCAACATACATGAACTTCAGGGTCTACCAAATGGATGTTAAAAGTGCATTCTTAAATGGTGATCTCAAGGAAGATGTGTATGTTCAGCAACCTCCAGGCTTTGAGAGTAGTGAATTCCCTGACTATGTCTGCAAGCTTGACAAAGCCCTTTATGGACTTAAACAAGCTCCCAGAGCATGGTATGAAACTCTATCAGCCTTCCTGATACAAAACAAGTTTGTCAGAGGAAAGATAGACAACACACTGTTTGTCTATAGAACCCAACAGGATGTGATACTAGTCCAAGTGTATGTTGATGATATCATCTTTGGCTCAACAAACTACAAACTTTGCAAACAGTTTGAAAAACTAAAGACAAAGAAGTTTGAAATGAGCATGATGGGGGAACTTACATACTTTCTTGGACTGCATATCAGGAAAACTGATAAAGGAATATCCATCAGTCAAGAGAAATACACCAGAAATCTCTTGAAGAAATATGAGATATTTGACTATGCCTCAGTGAAGACACCAATGGTCCCACCTAACAACCTTGGACCTGATCTCACTGGCAAATCAGTCAATCAAACTCATTTCAGAGGGATTGTTGGCTCACTGATGTATCTAACCGCTACTAGACCAGACATACAATTTTCAGTCTGTTTAATAGCAAGATATCAGTCCAATCCCAAAGAATCTCACCTCACTGCAGCCAAAAGAATACTCAGATACCTGAAGGGAACCCCAATCCTTGGACTCTATTATCCAAAATGCTCAGGGTTTGATCTCAAGGGTTACTCTGATTCTGATTATGATGGCTGCAACATGGACAGAAAAAGTACCTCAGGGTCCTGTCAATTTCTTGGATGAAAACTGGTTTGTTGGAGTGCAAAGAAGCAACAATCAGTGGCTATGTCCTCAGCTGAAGCTGAATATGTAGCTACAGCAGGATGCTGTGCCAATGTATTATGGATGAAAAGTCAACTCACTGATTATGACATCCATTACAAAATGGTGCCCATCTTCTGTGATAACACTAGTGCAATTGCAATCTCCAACAACCCTGTCCTCCACCAAAGAACCAAACACATTGATATCAGATATCACTTCATTAGGGATCACATAATGAAAGGAGATATTGAACTTCATTTCATCCCTACTAAATATCAACTGGCTGATATCTTCACCAAACCCTTGGATGAACCCACCTTCAGGAGACTGAAAGCTGAATTGGGAATGCTTGACATTGAAAGTCAAGTATCTGAAAACCAATATCAGTAAGTTCTATGAATTGGTTCATCCTCCCTGAACACCCAAAATAAACCTCTCACTGAATGAGTAAGACTCATTCAGGGTCCCTGACACTTGACAAAGAGCATTGAATAAGTAACTAAATGATCCAAGTATCAGTTACTTCAATGTCCTAGGTTGGTAACTATGCCAATTTAATAAAGGAATATATGTCTCTTTGTCTTACTGTCATCCCACTTGGCATTTAATGCCTCTCACAAAAATATCAATTTGATATTTTATCTCTGCAAAAGTGCACTTTTACTGTGCACTGCAACTGTTCCCTTGAAAAACGGGATTTTGCTGCGGGTAATGGAGTGGTAGCATTAAATGTGGAAATTCAAACGCCTTTCAAAAACCGACTCTTAATATTCCTATTTGTGCACAAAACACCCCTCTTATCACTCTATAAATACCCTCTTCAAACACAAACAAACACACACAAATCTTTTCTGCAACAAAGCTCTGTCAAAATCATTTCAAAAAAAAACATTTGTGTGTGCTCAATAACTCTTAAAAACCTCTTTTGGAAAACCCTTCTTGTAAACATTTACAAAAGTTTTTCATCACAAACTTGAAGAGATCTAAATACTTTGATTGTTCTAGTCAAAACATCCTTTTAAATCCTTAAATCTTTGTTAATGGAAATGGCTAGAACACAATCTCTCCAGTTTGCTTCTCAGTGGGTAGGGGATCTTACTAATGTTGAATTTAAAACAAATAATGTCATAGGAAATTTTGAATATCCTGAAAATGTCCCAACCTATAAAGACATTATAAAATTTTTATTCAACTGCCCACTTAAAACGGCCTTTGTAAAATGCCCCTCAGTAGTGTACCCAAACTACCTCAGGGAGTTTTGGGCCACTGCTAGAGCCTTTGACCCGACACCTTCTACTGATGAGAATAACCTTAGACCTCTCAGGGAGTATCTCATCAGGTTCAGTCTAAATGAGGGGAAACAATACACCCTGGATTACAAAACGTTTTGCACTACAACAGGGTTAGATTATAACAAAGGTGTTTATGTCGCCCATCCTGAACCCTCCACAGTGAAGGATGGGTTAAAACAAATCGTTTTAGATCCAACTTTTTTGGACAAGACCCCAGTCACTAAAAGCTCATTCCCCGTGGCTTGGATGATCCTCTTCACTTTTGTGATTCAGGTCCTCGGCGGGAACCACTCATCCACTGAACAAGTTAACTCTATTCAGTTGATGATGGCATACTGCTTGATGAATGGGGTCACTGTCGACATAGGGGAGATCATTTACAGTGATCTCGTAACGAAGCTACAGAGCAAAACTAGGACGAAGTACGTTTCGTATCCTAGGTTTGTCTCTTGTGCTCTGCAATCGTTACTGGGTTCAAATTATACTCAGGATGAAAAATTTGGAAATTTACCTGGCATCCTGAGCCCTTCAAATTTTCAAAAGGACCCATCCCTCGTCACTCCCATTGAATTGACGGCCCACATGATTGCTGTAAACAATCAAAGTGGATCAGTGTCTCCAAACCCTGCTCCTAAAAAGAAAAAGGGGAAGTCTCAGACTGGGACTAAGACTAAACCAAAGTCTCAGGGCCCTGAGGCTTCAGGAGCACAGCCTAAGAGGCACAAAAAGCCCGAGACCAAAAAGACACCCACTGACCAGGCAACAACCACCCTAGTGACAACGAAGGACACTGATACATCACAGTCAGTGCCCTTGGTCACACCTACTACTCCCCAAGATCCAGAGGGAAACATACAACCCGCTGGTAGGGGAGCGCCTTCCACAACGCCCAGTGATGACATTAGCAAATCCAAGCCTTTGTCTGAGGGCACACTGATCGATCCCAAAGACTCAGGGGGAAAAAAACAACCCACTGATAGGGATACAACAATCACTGACTCTGCCAAAGGCACTGGGAAACACCCACCAGTGTCTTAGAGGTCACTGGGGGACAAAGACTCGGAGGGAAAGAAACAACCCACCGATACGGAACCCAAAACCAATCCTGACTCCGGAGAAGGCACTGGGAAACTCCCACTAGTGTCTGAGGGGTCAACGATCAAGAATCCCTGGTTAACTGTTGCTGATGTCACTGGGATATTATTTTCTGAAGATGAGCTTGCTGAGACTGATGATGAAATCTTATCAGCTGGAGAAGAAATGGACGCTGAGGTTCAAGCTGAACAAGAGCCTCAGCCTGATCCAAAGGAGCATACCGAGTCACCATTTCACCCTCAAGATAATGACTCAGACTCCTCTTCATCCAGCTCTGGGGAATTCAACCGGTTTGACAATATTCTTCCAGTCACTAAAAGACAGCTGGTTCAGTGGATCACTAAAGCCTCAAGGAAACTGTATACTGGGGTTACTGAACAATTTTGGGATCAACACACTGAAGCCGCTGCCAGCTACGCTGATCTTCGATCTGATGTGCTCACCTTCAACGAAAATGTTCATGAGCACCGAGATCTTATGTACCAACACCTGATCAGACTGGATGAAAACCTGGTTAAGTTCCTCAAGCATCTTCAGACTTGTGGGGTTACAATTGATGAAATCAGGGAAGCTGTTAAAGAAGACCTAGCACTCAATACCAAAGTGCTGGAGGCCACTGAGGTGTATGTGAAAAACTCATCTCAACTGACTGAACTAATTGAAATGCTCAACTCTGCCAATGTTCAGGGTCTCCAATCTTCAGTTCAGACTTTTCAGACCTCAGTGGATTCTTTGAACACTCAGGTAGCTGCTATGGCTCAGGCCTCGTCTTCAATGGCCTGGAATCTTGGTCCCCGGATGACTGCTTTGGAGCTTTCTCAAGCTAACTTGGATACCAAGGTCACTGGTCTTCAAGCAGATACTTCAGAGATAAAGGCTATGATCACTGAAATATATCAGGCCTTCAAGGGTCAAGCAGCTCCGTCCCCCTCAACACCAACTCCAACTCTTGCCCTCACTGAAGTTCCGGCAACAGTTGAGGGGGAGAATATTGCTGAAGAAACTCCTTCTCACACTGAGGGGGAGCCAACACCAACAGCATCAGTGGCCCAAATCTCATCATCCCCACCAGTCTCAGCAACTCCTATCTCATCAATCCCACCAACAACATCATCAACAACAACACTGACAGTAATCACAACAATACCACCACCCCTGGTAGCAACTTCATCTTCCTCAGGCCAGGACAAAGGAAAAGGTAAAATGGCAACTTCTGAGCCTGAGAAGATTCCCTATAAAATCGGCGACACTAAGTACCTGCTAACACCACAACAGCTGAGTAAACATCTTGCTAGAGAAGAAAGAAGATTGAAACTAGCTGAAGAAGAGAAAAAGAACAGAGAAGCACTGGCAAAGGTTGTCGCCGAAGAAGCTGAAAACATGGGACTAAATCCAAGCAAGCTTCAAAAGGGTCAGGCAGGACAAAAGTTCAAGGAAGCCCAGGCTGCTCAGATGACTGCTATGAGAAAACAGTTGGAAGAAAAGAAGAAGAAAACTGAAGCTCTCAGGCAAAGCAGAATTGAGGAGTACAACTGGACAATGACAAGCCGAAGGCTTCCTGAAAAGATCACAGATGTCAGAATCATCCCTAATACCAAACCTCTGGCCATGCACGTCTACAGAGGGGATGATAAAAGGCACTTCGAAGTTCATGATCCTCTAAAATTCACTGACTTCGGGATCACTGAACTTGATGAACTTGGTCCTATTATTGAAAAGAAGAAAAATGCGGTGGTTAAGGACCTGATGAAAATGCTCAGTAAAAGATATGAAAGACTGAGAGATTGTCCAGCCCAACTGGGAATTCAGGCCGCCTTAACTGCACCTCAAGGATCTCAACCACAATCATCGACTGGCAAAAGAAAGAGAGTTGAGTTCCAACCTGAAATCAAAGTGCCTGGATTAGAATGCAACAGGGAGCTGCCTGAAGGTGTGAAATTTGTGAACTGTCTAGTGATTGAGAAGCCTGAAAGAAGGCTATTCCACATTGATGTCTATGGAAACCCTGCTTTTCAAAGATGGAGTGACATTGATCAGGCTGGTGTAGCTGCAATGCTGAGCTACATACCAGTGGCCTCTCAAATCCAAACCCCAGCAAACATCAGGTTCTGCCAAGACCTGAATGCCAAGATAAGAGAGCACCCTGACAAAGAAACACTCCTAAAAAAGAAACCTGCTTGAAGCACTGGGGATCCATCTCAACTGACATCATTTTGATTTATCTTTTGTACTAGTGATAGGAACCTTTTGTAATTTGATCAATAAACGATGTATGCTTTGTTAGAATACTCAGTGTTCCTTATTGTATTCATTAGTACATTCAGTGTAGGAAGAAGCCACTTGCTCACTTACACAGATCAATCACTTAGGCTATTTGTATATCCAAATAGGGGGAGACTGTTGGGTTCAATAAATACCCAAACCCCTTAATCTAGGATTTGAATAGAAAATAGCCCAAGTGTTTAGTCCGTTAAACACTAATCAGGTCACTGAGTGCATAGCCTCTCAGTGAGTCATCTTCGGGATACTCAGTACGAGGCGAAGAAGAAGTCTCTCCACTCAGTAAGGCGGAACTTAAAGGGTGACGACTGAGTCAAGAAGAAGATGATGGATTCAGTGAGTGATGACAATAACTCACTGTATCCCTAAGACTACTCTCCAACTCTTACACTGAAGACAAACTGAAGTAGAAGACTGAAGGATATAAAGACTGAAGAAAGAGCGGGACAAGGCGGGAAAAGTTTGAATCAGATAAGACGAAGTCCTTATCAACCAAAGTCAACTTTCCCTGAATGGCAAAAGATCAGGCTCAGTGTCATCACTGAACTTAGGAAAGTAGTCTTGTCTCTTACCTAGAATAGTCTTTGTAAACAGAGACAAAATACATCAGTATTTTGTCTTCTGCATGATGTCAGTTTGTCACTTAGGAAAGAGTCAAAAATCATACATGTATAAATAACATAAGAGATGGAGTGAAAAGGTTAAGCTTGTGAATTGTAAAAACACACATACACGCAAGCCATCTTTTCACTCCTCCAAATACAACTTAGTTCCTGAGATAGCTCAGTGAGCTTTAAGAGTTGTGCTCAGACTTAGCCTGAGCTTAGAGAGGAGTCACCCAACTTTGTCATTTCAATCCCAAGTACTATTCCGCAAGTACTTGGGTAATGTATTCTTTGTTGATTTATATCTAATAAGAATATTATGTTGAAAATTATTTAGTGTGTTTTCTTATATTAATTTCAGTCATAGTTCACTATTAACTTGTTTTATAAACTTAAGTTGTTTTAAACGATAGTGAACGGGGAACAACACAAACCCTTGTAGGGTCGGGGCCGTGTAAGTTTTTTTCAGTTTGAACACCTAATTAACCCGACCAGAACTAAGTCAGTTTCTTTTTTCTTCGGAGCAAGAAAGTATGCTTTCACTAGACATAGAAAAGGTGATCTAGCTTGGATTATAAACCTTCAACTAGGGACGTAAATGAACCGAATCGGGTCGAATTTTGGTAGAGCTCGACTCGATTCGATAATATTATGTTCGGCTCGAGGTCGGCTCGATAGCTCAACGAGCCTTCATTAGAGAAGCTCGAGCTCGGCTCGAAAAACTCGAATTATTTGCAATGATATGTTTTTAAAACGAACTAATACTAAAAAAATAAGGTTTGAATTCGGCTCGAGCTCGACTCGAAAAACTCGATACATTCATAATTACATATTTACATTATGTGTATTTACATATAAGCCTTACAAATCTATAATATATATAAAGAGAAAATAATTTTTATTAAAACTTAAAAATGAGTATTGTATTATCTCTAAAGTATCCTTTTAAATTTCAAATTTGTTTTACTTTCCCACTAACAAAAATTTTGACTTGGTTTTAGTTAGGTTGTATTATAACCTTCGTTAAAAAATTTAGCAATCACAATCTTTCTCGAGCTTGAGGAAAGTTTTATACAAGGTAGGTCTCGCAAAAGACAAAAAATATAGGTTTTCCGTAAAGTGCAAAGCCGTGAGTTTTATGAGTTTCCATCCACGGGTCTCTCATAGTGGTTTAGGTCTCGAGGCCTGCCGGTTTGGATTGTTTAACTCGGTTCTAAAAAACACACATCAATTATATATATATATATATATATATATATATATATATATATATATATATATAGGGTCACGTTCAATGTAAAACCATTATTTTGTACAGAACTTCACAGAACCACTTTGGACCAATAAGAATTTAGTATTATTAACTATTTTTATTTAAATAAAAAGGGTAAATTAGTAAAAACTTATATTTACTTTTTTTTGATTTTTTTTAGTAAAAACGTTTTAATTAACTCTAATTTTTTTTTTAAATTTATTTTTTAAGTTTTTGATTTTTACAGCATGTATGTTTTCAAAAAAAAAGTCTCAAAGTGCATATATGTTTTTGCAACAGATATGTTTTTTAGAAAAATCAAGTGCATAGGTGTTTTTTTTAAATATAGTAAAATTTACATGTGTTTCTTGCATTTAAACATCAAACTTATTTGCTTAAAATAATAATTGCATATATGTTTTAAGTGTACATTAGTTGATTATCGAAATTTGTGACCAAAAACATAAAAATACACATGTAGCCTCTAACAATTTGTAACAAACCAAGAACACGTATAGTATACACAAAAGTTAATATTAAATAAAATACAATTCATGTACAAGTATCTTCTTAAGTATAAATGTGCACGCTGTTTAAAAACATGTGTGCACTCTTCACTTTCTCGTCCAATTCTTTTGAACATATGTGCACGCATTCCAAGAACATATGTGCACGCTGTGCTTTCTCATCAAATTCATTAGAACATATGCGTCGTCTTCCAAAAACATATGTGCCCGTCTTCCAAGAACATACGTGCTCGTTGTAAGTTTTTGTGAGCATCTTGCTTTAACTGCGTATTGAAAAGCATGTAGATTATTATAACATTTGAATAGTACTAATGTTCCTAAAAGAGACAAATTTCATGACAAACTATACAGCTAAAAGACGTGTTTACCAAAGCAGTTACATCAATGCACCATGGTAAAATCGATTCATCATATGCTTATTTAATTTTGAGTTCAAAAAATATGATTATCTAACTACCATTATAATATCTTATTAGCATCAAACGAATATAAAATAACCATCATTAACCAATCTCATAATCATTTATTGAATCAGTTCCATCATCAATAGGATAGCGAATATTCACAGATCTGCTTAAGTTATATTCACAGATCTGCTTACCTTTCGTACGCATCTCCGCTCGACCCTCCACCAACAAATTTGACCATCTCCGCTTGACCTCAAACTGCAACAACCAACACACAACCCAACAACGATTAAACACAAAAAGAAAACCCTAACAAAGACGGTATAATGGTAATTAATAGATCAATAATAAACGAAAACCCTGGGTCGCTATAAAGACAACCCCGTAATCGGTTAAAGAAACCTTAACAAAATCTGATAAAGCAAACGTGTCTATGATAAGAGATTGTTGGGTTTATATTTTTTACATCATGTGAAACTGGTAATGAGATGTAGAGTGGCGACATCATTGGTTTTTGGGGTTGAAAGGAAAAGAGGCTGTGATTTTTATTTTGTTTTTCCGAATAACAGATATGGAAAAGAAAAGAGGGACAGTTATGCTTTAGGGTAGGTTTCAGCACTTTTTAAGGAATGAATAGAAAAAACCTAAATTGCCCCTACAGCTTTAAAAATATAGAACCCATTTTAACAAAATACTACTTCATCTTTAGTTAAATTGCAATTTTGACACATTTAATCTTACCCTTTGATCAAACTCATCTAATGGTCCAGATTCATTTTAAAGGTTCTGTAAAGTTCTGTACAAAAAAGTGGTTCTGCATTGAACGCTACACTATATATATATATATATATATATATATATATATATATATATATATATATATATATATATATATATATATATATATATATATATATATATATATATATATATATATATATGATTTGGGATCATATGAGATCATTCTTAAAGTTATAAAAATGAGATCATCTTAAGGACAAATAACAAGATGACATGTGGCAACATCTTTAATACACATAAAAAGAAAGAAAAAAATTAATAAAAATTGGTTTTTAGAACTTAGGGGTATATTAGGAATTCAACACTAGTAAAAATCATCCCCACCCTTTTTTCATAGTTTATAACGCCTCTTTTTGTTTTTCTTCTTCGCTCATTTGCAACTGCCCTCCTCCACCATGTAAACACCAGCGACCCACCATTCTTGGATCTTTCATAACCATCCCTCATCACCAGAAAACCCAGCGCCATCCCTCATCACCACACGCCGCTGCCCAATCCTCACATAAACCCAATCCCGCCGCTACCATAAAACCGAATCTATAACATAATCTTTAAAAATCTATTTAATGATACTCGATTGGCTATAAACCCAATCTCGCCGATACCATAAAACTGAATCTATAACCATAAACACCTTCTTTGATTTTTGTTTCTCGGTTTCAATATCTTTAAAAATGTCGTCGTGTAACCGATTGGTATAAAAGAGGGTGGAAACGCACATATTTGATACACATATCTGTATATGTATCTGATCTTTTTTATATATTAGATCGGTCTCGGTTATTGATTCTAGTTCGGGTAAGAAACACAAAGACAGATTGTTGGGGTTTTTAAGATTCGAGTTCAGTAAGAAACACAAAGACAGATTGTTGTGGTTTTTTTAAGATTCGGGTCAGGCTGAGGTTGGTCTTGGTTCGGATGATGGTGGTTCATATCGTAGATTTATCCGGTGTACCAGATCTGTGACCACAAACCAAACAGGTGATATCCGGCATACCAGATCTGTGACCATCGTGGATTTATCCAGTGTACCAGAATCTGCTGTAATAAGCTGTTTTTTCGGAGCCACGATATAGCAGGTGATACCCACAAATTTGTTGTCACGATATATTCGGTGTAGGACGATATGTCATTCTTCCGGTGAACCACGATATATCCGGTGTACCGGAATCTGGTGCCATTTTGTTTCGATATGTGTTTCAAGTTTATCAGATGGGATTTGATTTATTAAAGATTTTTATAGTTTAATGTGTGTATCGGCCGGAATTGTATACGAGATGGTGGAAATGAACGGATTTGTAACAGATCTGTATATTGGATTCTGGGTAAAATGCACGGCTTCCGGTTTACCGGAATCTGCAGTTTGGTTTCGATAGGTTCTTGGTACATAGATGTGTTTATGTATCTACTCGGTTTTGATAGGTTTTTGATACACAGGTCTATATATGTATCTGATGTGTTTGTGTATCTAATTATGGGTCAAAATCACTGATTCAGGTGTACCGGAATCTGCTGCTGTTCGGTTTAGTTGTGTTGTATCAGTTTCGAAAAAGATTTATCTGTGTATTTGGAAGATTTTTGTCTTTTTTATTTTTTGGATGGGATGTATCAAATTATAGGACATTTGTATATCATTTGGGTTTGTTTTTAGATATGCATGTATATCAATAATTTTGTATATTTATTGATTTTTTTAAAAATTAGTAAAAAATGTGATGTGTACCGGAAATTATTTAAAAAATCATAAAAATAGAAGAAAAACACAAAAAATGGTTGACTAGATTTTAGTTTAATTCTCCAAAATACCCTTCAGAATATATTTATTTACTATAGTGCCCTTCATCAATAATTAATCTCATCAAAGACCAATTAATAAATCCAACGGTTTAGATTGGGTCTTACTTTTAGAATTTTAAGGTTGATCTCACATTAACCTTCCCCATATATATATATATATATATATATATATATATATATATATATATATATATATATATATATATATATATATATATATATATATATATATATATATATATATATATATATATATATATATATCTATACATTATATATAAGAGGAGGCATGCCACTTGGCATCCCATAATGCCAAGTCATATTTCCATGTCATCATTATACTTATGTGGCATTTTTTTTATACTTATGTGGCATTTTTTTTATTTAATAAATGACATGTGGCATTTTAATTAATATATGTACATTATTTTTTAAATAAATTGTAAATTTCGTGTTTTTTTTTTGTTATTTTCGAATTTTAAAATTTTTTTACTAAAAAGAAGACATTAGTTGGAGTTGAACTTGGGTCATTCATGTGTTTTGTAAACAACTTACCACTAGGGTAGATTGTTTTTTGATTTATAGTTTTCAAATCAATATATATAAAGATATTATAAAAAATTCTGTAAATTTTATTTTAGTTATGTATTTTTTGAAGATAACAACTAAAATAAATTATGATATATATTACTTAAAAGATAAATATACCATATATATTTTTAACCTATATATATATATTTTTTTTATAAATACACCATAATATCTTAATCCTAAACCTAATTATCCCTAAAACTAAGTATAATAGGTGAGAATATCGTTTTTTTTTGTTTTACAGATGTAGATTTTTTTTTTTTTTTTTTTTTTTTTTTTTTTTCGAGTTTGAGTTTTACAGAATTTTTTATCAGATATCATATAGTGTTTTTTGTTTGTTAACAGATATCTGATACAAGAATGAATTCCCAAAAAGATGAAGGCAGGTTAAGAAAAAGTTTAAGGATTTCCAAAGGAAACAAAGATAATAATGTTCAACACAATGGTAGGTTTTTATATTCTCATCAACAGGTTTAGTTTTTTTTTAAATTATTATGTTTTATGTTAATTTTATGCATGTAATTAAACTTCAGTATGTTTATAATATTCAGGAATGAACATTGAAGGTAAGAAAATATCGTATTGTTATATTTATATATTTATATAAATGTTAACATTTATATATGATTATAAATATAATCATGATTATAATATATATATTTAAATGTTAACATTATAAAAAATATATTACTAACGAGATTAATCATGTTATTTGCATATCTGCTTATGATTGTTGTTGTCTGATGTTGATTACCTAGCCTTGATGCTTATGCTTCATTCATCATCACCCTCAAACTGCATTTGACCCTTTTGTTTACAAACTGTATAAGTCTTACCAATATTTTCATCTCATTCAAGTTGCTTAATACCTGTCCAACTCGCTTATGACTTGTACAACTCGCTTTTGACTTTAGGCAACTCGCATTTTTAGTTAGGGGTTGTGAAATTCAACCAATTCTACATTTTGTTAGAAGTGGACTGTAATCTCGAGAAATATTATAACAGTAAGGTGGACAATAATATTAGGATAGAGAGATCGAGGGAGTATTTTCTTGCCACACATACTTTCTTAGCATATAACATGTGTTTATATTGCAGAAAGTTGAAAGTTTGTTGCATCCTCTGTACACTGAAGCAAAGAATAAAAACGGGGAGACCCCCATGATGGTATTTACATGAGAACACGAGGAATTTAGAAAACATGCTGAAAAACTGATGATACGGGGAAGCAAAATTACGCATAGTTGTTGGTATGTTAATTGTTCTGATAATTATTGCAAACTATTAGGAAAAATTTAACTGCTCAGGGACCTAATATCAGCACCGAGTATCATAATGTCGATACCAGTGGGCATGATGCTTTTGCAGGTATTATAAGATTATATGCAAAGCATCTTGGAGCTTTTATTTATCATTTTTTGAAGTAGAGGTGGTGAGATGGGCGGGTTAGGTATGGGCCACTGGTTACAACGGGTCTGAAGCAGGTCATTTTTATTGGTTTTTGGTTGACCCGCTAACACTTATATTTCTTGATTGGTTAATGTGTGGTCATGTATGCATGAATTAGTATCACCTGATATAACTTTGATCGTAAATGCTATGGAGCAGAGACTTTGATGGTACTGATTTACAGATGTGCCTTCCAGCTGTAGTAAGCAAATTGCACAAAGATGTTAATCGAAATGGTGGAATAACTTGCATACATTCCACTGCTGGACGTGGAAAAGCTCCCGCAACTGCAGTATAAAAACTTAACTGAAATTTAAAGAAGTAGATAACACGTCGAAAAGATAACTGTTGAATTTGCAGAAGTGAGACAAGGACATGATTCATAATAAGGAGGTAGAACCCATGTGTGAATCAGGACGATGCAAGTTTCAAATAATAATAAATAGGTAAACTGCTTATCTCCGGGGCTTTTTAATCACTCGAGTGCACTAATGATGTTAAAAGTCGTGGCACATGTATTTACTTCTAAATGTCTTGCCAAACTAAGAACATATAATCTACTGATCATAAGCTTCCGATTCTATAATATATGATAGATTGGGTCTGCTCAATGAGTCATTTTGGTTTTTCGTCTCCTTTAACTTACATCTGCATTTCTAAGTACACTTTTACCATTCCATGAGAAATGTATGTACATATCAGAGTTCATACCAAAATGATCCTTGATTTCATAATCACAAATTTTGTGACATTTTGTTAAAAGACCATTTGCAATACGGCTATTTTGTTGATATTACTGTTTATTTACACGTTTGTTTGCATACATGATTGATTAAACTTTTATTTTCCTTACAGCTTGGGAAGTATGGTTGTATTTTTCTGATACTCTCCAATCGATATTCTTTCTGCCCGTTTGCCGCCATCTGTACTAGAATTTAGTGGCCATGCTCAACAGGCCTGGTTAAAACAATAACTAGCAGAGGTTCGGATTAATATTTGATTTTATCGTTTTATTGATCTTATGTTTGTAAAGATATTAACTATCTTTGTTTTGTGGATATCAGCTTTTGAGCAAGACCAAAACAGTTTGTAGATGAAGCATTTCATCAGATTAAAAGGAATGAGCGAAGTGTGAGACAAATGGGTGTCTTCTCATACATTCCCAGGTAAAGTTTCATGTTTGGTGCACACGTTTTTTTCTTTTGCCTTATGTCTCATGTGCAAAATAGTAGATTGGCGTGTTAGGATTTTCTTTTTGAAACTCATCAGTTAAGTAATTCGGTTTCAAGTCAGAGTGATCTGTTTTTAATATCTTCATATACAGATACCACTTCTTGGCATTTAAGGTTCAAAAGCCGGTTTTTAAAGTAAATATGCACAATTTGTATTTTTATGAGATTCGTATTTTGATAATAAGCGTAGACTTGGAATTTGAACTCTTTCTTTCAACATGTCCACTTTTTCAGCCATTCTTAACCCTCCTTATTTCGCTATAGAAAAATACGTTAACAATAGTTATAAGCCATCCCCGCACATCTGGCGGGATTATAAGTCGTGTCCGCCCATTAGGTACTCATCTTAATTTTGCAACAGAGGAGCTGCTTTGTTGGTGGAAGTTGTAGAAATGGCTGATGTGAGATTGAATGCAGGGAGTAGTAATGATAGAGGCCGAGGTTCTCAGATACGGAAAGGCAGAGGTGATGCTCCTTATGACAGTCGACTCAAAGGCAAAACTGACATTCAAGGATTGAAGATGTATCAGATCCCAGGTTCAGCTCATTGGCCAGAGCCTTTTAAAACAATGATTTCTTGCTTGATTTGGCCGAGAAACTAACTGCAAAAGAAAGAGTGAGTTTGTACTTAAGTGTTTGTGCATGTATTTGATATTTAGTGTTGGCAAAAATGGGCTTTTTGACATGCAAATACTTCTTTGCATTGTTTAGACAAAATTACACGGTTGGTCCCTGTGGTTTGCCCATATTGCAAGTTTAGTCCCTAAGTCGTTTTAATTACACCAGAGATACCTATTTTTGAAACCTTGCACTCATTTAGTCCCTATTTTGGATGGTCGTTAGTAAAGTCCGTTAAGTGTTTTGCGCTGTTAGTCCTTCGTTAATAAATTTTGCACCGTTAGTCCTTAAAGTTATTTGCATAAATCGTCCTTGTGGTTAGCCCGGTCAACGGGTCGGTCAACGCCACGTGTCACCACCTGAGTGGTGCCACGTGGCATTGGGTCGGGTCGGTCAACGGGTCAAGTCGGGTCGGTCAACGGGTCAAGTCGGGTCGCCACGTGGACCAATGAGGTGGCGCCACGTGGCGATGGAAAATAAAACCAAAATTACCTCCCCTAGGATCGAACCCTGGTGGGTTGTGTGGGAGGCCAAGGTGATACCCATCTGAGATGGGCATACCTTCAAGTATTTTTGTGCTTTTGGTTCTATTTAACCCTTAAAAAGCCCAGTTGGTTTTTTATAAATAAAAAAGGGTCAAATGGAAATTTGACCTGACATTTTAAAGGGGTTTTGGGCCGGTTCAAAAATTGAGAAAAATACCGTCGGACTCGTTTTTTCGTTCTCTTTCCAATGGTATGCTCGGGGAATTTTTTCGACTTCGTTGGAACCTCGAAAAATGCGAAAATCACCATTTTTTCTTTGTTTTTGCCTTTTTCGAGGTCCAAACTAAGTCAAAAAAATTCACCAAACATACCGTCGGACTCATTTTTCGTGCTCTTTCCAATGGTATGCTCAGGGAATTTTTTCGACTTCGTTGGAACCTCGAAAAATGCGAAAATCACCATTTTTTCTTTGTTTTTGCCTTTTTCGAGGTCCAAACCAAGTCAAAAAAATTCACCAAACATACCGTCGGACTCGTTTTTTTGTGCTCTTTCCAATGGTATGCTCGGTGAATTTTTTCGACTTGGTTTGGACCTCGAAAAATGCAAAAACAAAGAAAAAATGGTGATTTTCGCATTTTTCGATGTTCAAACGAAGTCAAAAAAATTCCCCGAGCATACCATTGGAAAGAGCACGAAAAAACGAGTCCGACGGTATATTTATTTATTTTTTTACGGTCCATATAACTCCGTAAATTAATAGACCAAAAACTAAATTGAACATTTTAATAATATAATTTTAGAAAGGGTTATGTATTAAATTTAGAGATATATACTTAGAGCTATGCTTAGCCCAGTTGGGCAAGGCATTGCTTCCCACCCAAACGACCCGGGTTCGAATCCCATGCGTGACAAAATTGGTATATTATACCAATGCCACGTGGCACCACCTCATTGGTCCACGTGGCGACCCGACTTGACCCGTTGACCGACCCGACTTGACCCGTTGACCGACCTGACTTGACCCGTTGACCGACCCGACCCGATGCCACGTGGCACCACTCAGGTGGTGACACGTGGCGTTGACCGACCCGTTGACCGGGCTAACCACAAGGACGATTTATGCAAATAACTTTAAGGACTAACGGTGCAAAATTTATTAACGAAGGACTAACAGCGCAAAACACTTAACGGACTTTACTAACGACCATCCAAAATAGGGACTAAATGAGTGCAAGGTTTCAAAAATAGGTATCTCTGGTGTAATTAAAATGACTTAGGGACTAAACTTGCAATATGGGCAAACCACAGGGACCAACCGTGTAATTTTGTCCATTGTTTATAAAAGGTTTATACATGATTATACCGTCAATTCTGCTAACAAAATCAATATTATTAGAGTAACACTTCAAGATATCTACAAACTATGGTATGAGATAGGCTCGATGACCGAATTTATTCTTCTGATCAAAGACAAAGATGATAACATGCTTCATTTAATTGTGAGGACCCAACCCGATTGACCTATTTTTACCCGTACTGAATTTGATTTCTCAACCCAAACCCGCATGACCGATCTATCATGCCACATATTCTTCAACCCAATGCCATATGCTATTCCTATATCTACCTGGGATTTTAGTGCCATGAAACATTTGTCATTTTTACACTCTACTGAATCATATTAAATTTCTAACTCCGTTTTATTGTGATTTGCAGGTTGAACCCAGTACCCGCAAATTCTTTAAAGGTTATACTGAAGGAAGGAAGTATGTAAATTCCTGGCCAAAAATGCTCAAGCTAAAGGACTGGCCTCCATCTCATAAGCTTGAGGACCTTCTACCATGCCATGGTCATGAGTTTATCAATGCATTGCCATTCCAAGTGTATACTGAGACGAGAGCATATTTTCTCAATCTTGCTGGGAAGTTACCACCAGGTGTCATAAAACCTGGCTGAAGAACTTGGAAGAGGGGATTCTGTGACTAAGCTTCTTTGTGATTTGTCAGATGTTGTATGATTTTATGTTCTCTTATCAGTTTTTTTACACATTGTGAAAGTACCCAATATCTCGCATAAGTTCTGATGTATCTACTGGTACAAGTGAATATATTGATACATGTAGCTAAAGAATTCGTAGGTGATGATCAGAAATCGGCTTTTAGAGAGTTAAAGAGAAGACACAATTTGGTTTATTGCTTTTGTATGCTGTTTATATATACAAGTCTATGGTCCTTTAACGTTGGTTATATATAGAAATTTGACATAAACAATTGAAGGATATGAAAATATTGTTCCAGGTCGAAGCCAAACTGTTGGAATCTACTCATAGCAGGCCTCTTCTGTTAATGCTCAGGCGCAACATCCGACTGAGGGTAAGGATATAGACATATATTTTAGGCAATGCAGTGCTCTTTTAATTATTTTACTTAATAACTTCTTATGCTCTTATACATATCCGACTCCTGAGTATATCAATCTAGGTGACTGTAATCAAATATGTGAGCATTCGATGCTCTTTTTGGGTATAACGAGGG